>VXAX01000605.1:1129801-1476099 GCA_013399835.1 Leptocoma aspasia | reverse complement strand
CCGGACCGGTAGAGCTTGACCACCTCCGCCAGGGTGGTGTTGACGGGCAGGGCGGCGACGCCGCCGCGGGGCAGCAGGCACAGCTTCCTGCACAGAGGACAAGGCACCCGGGCGCAGGACGGGCCCGGCCCCGGCGCCCCGCGGCCGAGACGGGCCTGCCCCGGGCTCCGCTGCAGCTGCTGCAGGCGGGCGGCCTCGGCCGAGGCCAGGCACTCCAGCACGCAGCCCCGGCAGAAGTTGTGCGAGCACAGCGGCAGCGTCACCGGCTCCTCCAACAGCGACAGGCACACGGCGCACGTCAGGCTCGCCTCCATCGGCGGCGGCGAGGGGTCGAGAGGCCGCCGCTCCTGCTGCTGCTCCGGGCCCCGCTCGTAGCACTTGCAGCTCGTCACCTGCGGCTCGACGGCACCGGGGGTCTGCGGCCGGGCCGCTACAGAACCCGGGAGCGCCGCGCTCCAAACGCCGCTTCCAGCCGTCAACTTCCCAAGAAGTGGCGCCCGGCCGCGGGGGGCGGGGCCAGGAGAGGAGCGTTGGCGATAGGCGGAGGCGCGATATTGACATCGCCCTTCCCCAGTGAAAGTAGGCGAGCGCAAGGGGGCGGGGCAGAGGCTTTTGGGACCCTCCTCCTGACTGTGGCGCCCGCGGGGTCCTAGCGCCGCCGCCGCCATTTTGTGGCGGGCTGTGGGCGGAACTCCCGCCTCACGTGCTGGGACGGGAGCTCGGGGGGCGCCGGGAGCTCAGCGCGTTTGCAGTCCAGAAAAGTGGCGTTGTGCCTTTCTACAAACCTGCAGGGTTAAAACCAAGTGACCCCGCAGCGCCGGGGTACGGCTGTTGGGAACTACCTCCAGCTACAGTCGCAAAATCAGAACATAACTTCGGTTTAGAATGATGTTAGTGCTCAGCAACTGGGACAGTGCTCAGCTCATTTTCCTCCCCCTTCCCCCCTTTTTTGTTTTGTTTTTACTCCCAGAGCCGTTCCTCCCAAAGTTGTGGCTTAACAATTTTATTATCCGCCCGAAGTGTTTGGAAATGAGTCAAACTCGAGAGATTCGAAAGAAATTTTAAGTTTATTTGTAACACGATGTCAGTATTTGCAGTGAAGCCGGATACGCTGTAATCAGTGTTATTTCCAGAGGCTGGGGTAAGCGACAGGTGCGAACGGCACAAAAGCAAGCACGTATTTGCCTTTTTGTAACAATGCTTTATTCAGTCACACGGACTGCACCTGCAGAAAGTACCTCTCTAAAAACATCCAGGAGGTCTGTGCCCAGTTGGACACCTTGTGGCGGCGGGACAAAAGGCACAGGCAGATATTTTAGTGAACGCTTTCGCTCACTTCGGTTTCCCTGCGAGGCTGACAGGAGGTACGTACGCCCAAGCTGGGAAGTCTCACGGGTAGGATGCCCTGAACAGACCCGGCGGATTTAAAGCAGCGTCACGTTTTTCCGTGGGGCGAGGACTCGAGGACAGCCTTTCCTCGGGGCTGTCACCAGCTGCTGTCACCAGCTGCTGTCTCAGATTGTTCGCGGGTGTTCCAGGCAGCCCCGCATCCTTCAGCCTCACTCGGAGGTGCAATGCTACCCGCCAGCAGTCAGTTCTTGAATTGTGCCACCGAGGGCATCCTGGATATACCTTCATGCTCTGAAGGTCAATATTCAATTAATGGTTAAACTGAGATGGGTAAAAATGGAATTCAGAGTTTAATCCCCTGAAACTTCTCAGCTTAAAGTAGTGCTTCGTCTTCCAGGTTTTCCAGTGCATGGCACTGGAATGGATGGGGCACTTGATTCTAATTTTTACTTTTGTTTCAAGTAGAATGGGGGAAAGGCCATTAAGTATGTGAGCTAAGTAAAACAGAATACAAAAGCACTCTGATGAGTGACTGATAATAGATGGGGGCAGATTCTTAGTCTGGTTGTAACTAAAACAATAATGTTGAAGAGCATAAAATATAAGTAGGAAAGAGAAGAAAAAAATTCCTTAAAGGAAGAAATCCTCTTGCTAAAAGTAAATAAAGCAAAATATTTTCTTCTCTCTAGTGTGGAAGTGAATAAATTCTTCCAGAGCCTGTTGATGAATGTTTGGGATGTTGTGACACTTAATGATAAACAAATGCCTGTGTGGAGTAATTTTACCACTTGCTCCATTAATTTACATTAAGCATAGAATCAGAAATACTAATTAGAACTAGGGATAGAACCATGTTCCTGCCAACAGTTTTTCCTGTCTCAAGAAAGATTTTTTCTGTTCTGTTATGTAAAATAGGGATCTCTTACAGTTAGTGCATTGCATATAGCTTCAATTTCTATTTAAAATAGGTTTGCACAGCTTTCAGAGTACATCTTCTTAATAATCTTCTGTATCACCAGCACAGATAGCAAGTAAAGCGCTTTCGTAATGCCCTGAAGCAAAATGCTGCAAGAAAAAAAAAAAAAATCAACATTTCTGTGACTATACATTTTCTGAATTATTCTTTTTTTGGGGTGTGACAAGGACTAGACTATAGAGAGATTTTGTAAAACATTACGTTGTTTTCATAAGGATTCTAGGCTGAGATTTTTTTTAATTTCACTTGCCATGGCCTTTGGTTGCTTGGGCACCTATCTTTGAAAGGCTGGATCAAATCTGTTTATTAATTCTCAAGTTCAATACCAAAAATTTATGACCAATTTTGTAAAGTTGCTGCACATTTTGCAGTTGGATTATCATGACATAAAAAAGGTAGTGTATTAGCAAGATAAATTTTTTGTACAATTAAACAGATTCAAAGTTTTAAGATGCAGACCAGGAGTACAAGAGTAACAGGGTTTGTGAAGGTACTACCTAAGCACAAGGATAAAACCAGATATTTTCTCAATTTTTGCAGAAAAGTGGTACCAGCCTAGCCTTACAGATCAACATGAGATAAGATGTTATCAATTAGTGTAGAAACCATTCATACAAACTCTTGTTCAGCACACAGTCATGCCCTGTTTATACACACATCTTGCATTGGGGAGGGGTAAAATCACAGAGAATGAGTTGAGAATTAATTTCTCACATATTCAAATCAAACTGAGGCACTGAAAATGTGCTATTGGTTTTACACCTTGCTTTTTTGTTAGTTTTGTTTTAAATCGAATGGTTACACAGAGTGGTACAGTCTGTGTGATACCAGTGCTGAATATATGCAGAAGTTTGTAAAAACTTACTTTAATGTCATGGAAGAGTGATTTCCCGTATCTCTCTTTGTATCGCTGGCGTATGTTCATCAAGTCTATCTCACTCCTGGCAATGAGAATCCTAATAACTGTTTTATTGTGAAACCCAAAGTCCTGAAATGAAAAAAGGTTACTTGAGGAAACTTGATAGTGGACAACATGTGTTTTCCCATCTGTGTATGCTCATATAAATGTTTAATAGGTAAATACAAGATATACCTCAATAGGATATATAAGTATATACCATATAAAAGGTATACCCATGTAGGATATATAAGTATACAGCATATAAAAAGTATACCCATAAATGTATCCTAGATGTTAAAGGAGTCTAAGGGTTTTATCCTACAGAGTTTTCATGTACTCAAATAATAGAATTCATGTAATTCCATAACAGGGGGTCCCCATATGCCAGTGATTTATCCATGCACTGAAACTTTTAAAAAAGGAAAATATGACAAATTTTTGTCAGAATTCCTAGGAATTCAGTTTGTGAGTAGCAGTTGTGACTGTTGTTGTGGAGTCTGTTCAAACTATAATGAGGCCAGTAATCTATTTCACAAAAACTGCTCCCTCATGTGAATTCTGTGAGATTTTTAACCATAGCTTTAGAATTTACATAGCTTTTATTCAGATGTAGTTTATTTTAACTGTTTCTAAATAAATTTTCATAATGTAATTCGGTGAAGAATGGGGACATCTAGTGGCAATAAAAAGTCAAAGTTAGCACTTACACAAAAAATAAAATAATCTGCATGAAGTCCTACAAAGAAATATGACCATTTGTCCTTATGTAACGTTAATTTATTATTTAAGTTTTAGCCATACTTATTAAATCTCTACAGACAAAAAAAAATACATAGTAAGAATAATGCACATTGAGTTTTGCACAGCAAGGGGAGTTTCCATGCATAGAAAAAAGTTTTCAATTAAAAAAAATTGACAGTTACCAGACAGATAATTTTTAAGGTACCTAAATACTTAACCTTTTACTGCTTCGGCACTCCTACTGTTTATTTGAGTAGGCACTACTGCTTTGAAATTTATGTCGGTACCAACAGTTTCAAAACACACAATCACATCTGAAAGATTGAAGAGACTGATTTTTAAGTACTTGTTTAAGAATAATCAAACAAACAAAGAAACAAAAAAAAAAAAGGAAGCTTATTTTTATGAAATGTGAAGTAGAATGACTACTTACTACTTACATGAATTGCATTATAAAGCCTGTAGGCAAAGTAGGAAGGCTTGTCACGAATGCAGAGAACTAGGAGGGAACAATTGCAACAGGTAAACAGAAGATTATTATAAAGTAATTTCTTTAGGCTTTGGGCTCCTTGAAATATAAAGCTGGGTAGTGCTGTCCATGCCTCAGGTTAAAATTAAACTACCAATATTCACTAATACAACTATACTTATAATTTTGAAAGTTTGGGGGTAGGTCCTCATTGCTGTTGCATCAAAGGGCCTATTAAATATCAGTGAATACACTCACATGTCCTATTTGTAGAAATATTTTTATCCTTACTCTATAAATGAAAGATAAATGTACATAAAGCTTGAAACTTATTTATATACCACCAAAGTCCTGAAGACTTGGCTGGTTATTTAATATGTGTAAAATCAGTTGGAAATGCAATTATCACACAAAATTTATTATCAAATAAAGTAGATACTAGTGCTGCTCAGTCAGAAGCTAGTGCTGCATAGATACATTTTTAGATTTCCACAAACATGGGAAGGTAGTTAAAATATTCTTTTCTATTTTCAGAGATAACTAGAAAAGAAAAACCACATAGGAGATTAAAGTGGATAAAATTACAGAAAAATAATATTCTTGATGCACAAGAGATAATATACTAGAATTTATTAAGAGATTGATGCTAGTAAAAATAATGTCTTTACATTACCTATTGCAACCAGTAATTCTTGAAAGTATCCATCGTAACATTCACTAATGGCATCTACTATGTCTTGCCCAGAGATATTTTGGAACTCCTGGAAAACTTGGGCGGGAGGGATGGAGAAAAAAAATCTTGTTTTATTCTAGTTCATTAATAATGATCAACTTGCTTTTTGTGTTTTTTTTTTTTTCCTTGCTTCTCCCCAGTACTATAACTATTGAGTTTATTTTTTACTCTTATTATTCTCTTATAAACATTTATTATGTTTATATTGCCCAGGTCAGGCAACCTAAATGAGTAGCCTGAAACCTGGCTTCTAGGACATTCTCCCCCTGGGTTCTTCAGCCCACAGTATAAAATGAATGCAGGCCACATATCTAGCAACATCTGCTTATGACACCTGTAAGAATGTCCCACTAGCAAGACAATTTCCTGGCTTGGCTTGGCTAAAACTGGCACGGTTCCTGGATTGTGGCAAGGAGCCAGGGCTTGCATGACGTGCATACTTGCTGCAAGGTGCAGATACGCAGACACGCAAATATCCAGGGTGTCCTTTCTCCATTAGGGAAGGAAGAAAATTCTTTTCCTGCTGACTACAAAACTTATGGGGGAGTACAGTACAGGCAGAGCTCTCAGATGTCAGGAAGAGAGGAGAACATAGAGCAGGTGTGTTAATCCTGTCATCATCAGCTGAATGAATTTGTTGATCTATGATAGCAAAGTAATTCTAAGCTACTGTTGGAAGCTGACGTAAGAAATACAGCTGGCTGCACAGTGATAAACTTGTCAGCAGACAGACTTTTTCTACTGCAGAGCAGAAACTCAAACTTGCCACTGGGTAAAATGGGTTTATTTTCTACAACGGAAGATTTGGATGAGCTCACATAAATTTCCTGCCATTGGTAGCTATGTCTGATTTTCTATTTTAAATAAAAATGGCCCTTATGTTTCTGTGTTTATGTTCATTACTGGAGGGCAGATGTGAACACTGAAGTGTTCCCATCTAAAGCTTCTATGAAACTTCTGGGGAAATGCTTGAACACAGCAATGTGTTTTCACATGCAAACGTTTGTTGAAAATACTCCATCCAGCTCTACCGATATGTTTTCCCTCATAAGAGTTGCTTAGGAAAAATGAATAAAATAGTTAAGAAAAATCTCCCTCATCCTGTTGTGTCATGTGTAGACTCAATGCAGCTGTAGCATTTGCCTTTCTTTGGTCATGCATTCTTCTCTGGGTTATTAGACATCCTGATTCCTGTCTGTTCTGTCTACAGCTGTCAGTAGTCATCAGGCAAAGTTCACTTTTGCATTACTTCCAAATTCCCATTAATGTCAAGGCAAGTCTGAGAGCTCCCAACAGTTCACACGTGGTTTCAGGCTAATGTCCTGCTGCACACTGACTGTCTCGGTATGCAAAGCATGGCTTTCTTAGCAAGTCACGTTTTTCCTTTCCACTCTGTATTCAAACAGCTCAACTGCTGGATTACCCATCCACAGCTGCTGGTGACTCCTGTTGCAGAGAATCATTTGCAACATGTTTTTGTGTTCGCCTGTCTTCTGCTGACATGCTTCCCATAGGATCTAATATATCAGAAAAAGGGGAAAAAAATAGCAAAATATTTAAAGTAAGTCCTAAATCACTTTTCAGCTTTTTTTTTCTTTTTTTTTTCTTTTTTTAATGTTTGAGAACTTCACATCTAAGCATATTTACCATTGCATCCTGAGCAGCTGTAGAAGGGTCTGCATATCCTTCCATCCGTGTTCCCTGAGGGGAAAAAGAGATACGTATTCTTCAAAAGTTAAATCCTAAACCACTGTAGGAATATAAAGTTCTCTGTATATGAAGCTATATTGAATTTCTTGAGATAACATATATAGGCTTTTAGGTGGGATCAGTATATTTCATGGTTGCATTTGCAAATGTGGACAATATCTTCAAGTTGTCACATTATGTCTTAATTTTCTTTAATAAGAGAAATTCTGGAATGACAAACAGTCTTGTGAGAAGAAAAAGTGGGGGAAGTGGATAAATCTATCCCATTTTTAGTCCTATTTTAAGCAAGCTTTTACCTGACCACCAGAATCCCACCACCATTTTCAGAATTATGGATGTTATATTGTTTTTTCTAGTATGTAACTCTGAGGGGAAAACAAGGATAGGAGTAGCATTTGTCATTCACTGATTAGTTCTTTTCAATATTCGTATTACCAGAAGAATCTTTTCTCAATGTATTTTTCTTCCTGCATAAACCATAGGAGCAAGCTCATCAAATAATAAGAGATTTTGCTTGCTCATAATCATTGTCTAAAATTAAGATCCAGAGCTAGGAAATGTTTTGACAACTTTGATACACAAGCCCCAAAAGAATAGTTCTAATTTTTCCATACATTTTATAGCTTTTCAGTTACACAAACCAAGCTAAATTCTTTAGTAAACACACTATGATCTGAATTATATAGCCAGAAAAAGAGAAGAGCACACTACTTTTGGAATTGCTTTTATAACCATAGTCATCTTGTAAGGATATAAATCAGCCTTGTTTGCAGAACTCTTAAGAATCTGAAGCTCATGTAATTACTGCCTTAATAATACGTGCTTGAAGCAATTTTGTTCAAAATTTACAGTCATGTTACCTTATATGTGAAGTGAAGGATTGAAATTAGGTATTAGCTGTCGGTTTGTAGAATGACTTATTTGTAGTTATTTTTTGTTAAAAATGTTAATTTGCGTGTTAATTAAATAGTGAGAATTTCACACAGTGAGATTTCTAGTAGTAAGATAAATTATCTGAAGTGAATGATGATGGAATGGCTGCATAAAATTACATACACAAGAAAACAAGGGAATAAAGACAGGGCAGTGAACAATAAAATAACTGTAATAATACATTACATGAGTCAAATGCCCACTTTCTCCAGTAACATGTGTATAATTATGTTTTAAATTGTAGAAAATTATCATATTTCAATTAATACCCAAAAAAAGAAAATAAGAATAAAATCTTTTTGTCTCAGACTAGAATATTAATTAGCCTGAATTTGAAACTCTTTTAACTCTTTATTAATTAACTCTTAATTAATTAACTCTTTATTATTAAACTCTTTAACTGCTAATTTCTTTAAGAAGGACCATAACCTGTAACTTCTAATCTGCCTCAGGCTGGACATGAAAACCATAAATACAATACTATAGCAATTGAATAGTTTGCTCTGCATATGTGGAGCATGTTTACTTCTCTCAGTAGTCTGATTTAATAGAAATCAAAGCAGAGGTTTTCTGCAAAAAAGCATTAAAGGATGCACTGGAAATGTTGCATGGTTATAGAACTAGAAAGGGTGTGTTTTAATGAAACATCATTGAGTTTTAATATAAGATGATATGCAAGCATGAGTGATTTGACTAATAATCTTCAGAAGTATACAGTATAACTGAGTCAAGTTGAAATTTCCTTCAAGTCTTCCTTATGCTGAGTGAAATAGCAGTTTTTGTTAGCCATGAAATTGCTGATTTTAGGCCTCTTTATCAATACCTGGGGTTTAAGAAAATTAGGACTAGTAATGCATAATCTGAGATTATTTTAAATTTGGCTCATTTGATGGGTAAAGTATGTCCCATGGTTTTAATAATTATGGTAAGTGAGGTTGCTTAATCTCTAGCTCTTCATTGTTAAGCACGGACGAATTTTCATTATTAGGGAAAAAACGTCTAGCATGAGAAAAAAATATTTCCTGTTTATAGCTTCTACTTTTGAAACTTCTGTCTTTTTTACTTCAGTGAAGCTTACTGTTATTTCAAATTTATGTAAGAGGTTTTTCCCCAGACATGCACGTGTATAAAAATACAGACACACCTTATGTATGCTGTTATCCCATGGCAGTCCTTCATAATTTGTTAGTCTGGTTTACAAATGATTTTAAAGATTATGAGCGCAGTGACTGCAATGAGAATGACAAGAGTGACCACTTTGCTGTTTAAAATACAGACTGGTAAAACTGCAAAAGTTGGTATGTAAAGTGATACTTCCTTTGCCTCTGTGCTAGCATTTTGTGATTTAGCATATGCAATAGCACCAAGAGCATTATATTTCAAGCAGTGAGGTCTTTAATTCTTTATTTCTTAGTCAAAATTGAATATATCTCTATTTTCACAGCATGTTTGACTTGTTTATGATATATTCTGGTAACGGAGAAAACACATGCTTTTAAAAATGACAATCATATATGTGCATGCAAGTAGACTCATTTTGAGATGAGACAGATGGAGCAAAGGGTCAGCAGGTGAATACCAATGGGACTTTATAAAATAATCTGTTTACCTTTGCTTCCATCTGATATGCAAAGTCTAAGTCAGAGTAGATGAAGAAATTCAGTTTCTCTTCTTCATCAGCTTCCCTCTTGTCTCTCATTTAAAAGTGCAGCCCTATTGAACTAGCTTTAATCACAGTCACTTTAAAATGTAAAACTTATCAAATACTATTGAAAGTCATTATGGACCTTTTAGAAATGTAAGTCATGGTTCTTGTTTTCACAGTACCTGAGCAAGGTTCATGAGTGTATCTCTGAAGTGACCTGAAGTCTCAGAATCGATATCTTGCTGGAGATCAGTATTATATTCTAGGTTAAACCAAAAACATATAATCTAAATCACAAATGAACACTCTCTGAATAGTACAAATGAAGATTATTAAATAAAGGATAAATAGGCTTATTCTATTCCAGTGTAACCTGGGCACGGTCTGCAAGGACCTGGCTCTGGGGTGGCACATCTGTCTGGCCCTGCTGGGGCCCTCAGCCACTGTCCCCACTGGCCTGCCCATCCACCACATTGCTTCAGCCTTTTGTTTATAGTTATGGGAGAGGATGTGGAAAAGGAACCAGTGTGTACTGAGGAGTCATTTTTGTAGCTCTGTTCCTTTGTGTGTGCTAATACCTTCAGAACACACATAGTACAGCTGCTACTAAAAAAGCTTACGCATTAGGTAGGCTTCTTTCATCTGGAAGATCTCCATATTTGATCTTGAGGCTAATATGTCAATTAGACATTTTTCTTCTGTGTCTACTCCCTGTATGGAAAGAAGTAAATATGAAAAGATGTTTGTAGTAGAAACCCCAATTTTTAGAAGAAAGCAATGCTGTCCTTATCAGAAATAACAATATAATAGCAGTTTCTGCAGAGTGTACTTTTGCACAATCTACCTGTTTAAATTACTCTAATAGTAAAACCCTATATTTCAAATACATTTCTACATCTGAATTTCAGCATGTACATTAGCAAGTGGGAAATGAAGCAAGACAAGTGTTGACAGAAACATAATGGGAATAATTTTAGAACTTTAGTAAGAATTATTGTTTGCTGAAAGAAATCAGATGCAAAGATTGAGCATAGTTCCTAGCAAGTGTTCAGGAAATCTGAAATAGACATGAGCATAGGTATTATGTTGGTCTTCTATCTTCCTATCTTCTTCCCTTTTTTTTTTTTAAATTTATTTAGGAATGCTATAGTCTGTAATATCTAGCATAAAACTTGGTATTAAAGGAAAGCATCATGGAGTACATGCAGTGCTGCAACTCACTGTATCACTGTATTTTCCCACAGTGTTTGAATTAATTTTATAAACTTCAATTGACATAAGATGTGGTACATGTGCTGCTTTTGAAATGCACATGGATAGTGTTAATGAGTATTCTGCATTTGGGATAAAGGGAGAACATTAGAGCCCATAGATACGTATGGGCTGCTTTTTTTTGCTTTGGCCATAAGAATCCAGGTCAAGATAGAATACTGTAAGAAAGTTCAAATATGACGCACATTTAAGAAAAAATAAACTCTGTCAATTTTGTCAATAATGTTAATGAAAGACATGATTCCTCTGTTAGAAATGATATTTTATAATCTTCTAATGCCATCTATAATAAAGATATACCAGTAGTTCTAAAAATTAAGTGTCTGAAGAACAAGAAAAAACTATTAACTCTTTTTTGGGGGGGCAGAATTCTCAAAATTGGCAAGATAAATCATCTTGCCCAAAGTAATGTAATCTGTGTCTTGCTTGTGACACTAGACAGTAGCAAATACTCATGTAAAGAAAAGGAAAACAGTGTTGAACTCTGATTTGCCTTCCTGTCTTTTAGGAGTTGGTAATTCAGAAATTTCCTGAGAAGAATTATTATTTTCAATAGCCAGCAGTCAACCTGGTTTCAAAGAATATATTGAAGTTCTCTATGAACTAAGTTGTGCTTTTGGTCTCCACAATGCCCTGTGGGAATGAATTTCACCATTTAATGACCTGATATTTGAAAAAATGTTTTTGTTTGTTTCAAAACTTCAGTTGTGAGAATTGCAGTCTCAGATCCAAGGAAGAAGTGGAAATATTTTCTTCAAAATGGGAAATCAGTTCTGCTTCAGTGGAGCTACCATTACTTTGTCACAGAGGAATTTGTAAGTGTTTATGCAAAGACATGTTCTGCTAAAGAAGTATTGGTCTTTAGAGAGGTGGAGCCTTAGTGCATGGCACCGGCTGTGGAAATAAATTCAGTTTGTAATATATATAAATACTTGCAAAAACATCACCTTACATTTCCCTGTATAAATATTTCCTCATTTTCTGAGTTTACAATGGGTGTTAAATGGGTTGTATCTGTTCCATGACAAGGATATTATTTATGCTGGTTTTAGCATACCAATGGATAAACTTGAAATAGCACTGTATTTCTGATGACTAGTGGACTAAGTGATAGTCCACTAGTCTATCTAAGTAGTACACTATCTAAGTAGTACACTACGCCAGTGTACTAACTTTCAGTAGTTTATCCACCAATGAAATGTTAAAAAAAAAATAATTTGACATATGTTCAGTACTCTAATTAATGACTGTACCTCTAAGCAATTCTGACTATGAAGATTACCTTCAAGGCATGCCAAAGCTCGTGGGCATCATAGGATGCAGGTGGATACATCAAGCCAACCATAACTTCTTTAAAGTGATGAGAGAGATTCTCTTTTAGGTCTGTTGTCAGATCCTTGAAAAGAAAAAGAACGTGCACAGACAGGATTATCTCTATAGTCACACTTTATTAAGGCAGCTTAAAAAATTATTAGTGGTTTTCTCTGTAACTGACTAAGGATGAACTGTCAAAGATGAATTCTGGCTAAGATTAAGTAAAAAAAAATTCTTTTAAATAGTACATGCTTGTTCTACTAGTATGAGCAACATGAGAATAGGTACACAAGCCAATAGACTGCAATGGATTGTTGGTTTTCAGTTCATTAGAACAGAGAAGAAAATGCAGATGTTTAAGTGCAACTATTACTTAAAGTCTTGGAAAACTGAATACCACAGCAGAGCATCTGCAGCTTCCTCTAACATACTACCTGTGCAAATCTGAGAGGGGTAAGCACCTTTGGAAGATGAATGTCATAAAATACAGGTGGTTTCCTTTGATTTTTTTCAGTGTTACCACGTGAATAATTTAAGGAAAATTGTCTGTGTTGCTCCTAGTACATAAAAATATCATCTTTGGATAGCTGGAAGGTTATGTGCTTCAATTCAGTTATATTTTACATTCAAACTGAATTTACTACTTTTGATAGATGCTGGCTTAATAACATGGAACCCCCCTTTTCCTCCTCATATTTTCCAGTTCTTTCTTGCCAGATAGCTGAATAATGGATCAGAGTTTCCTCCCCATTCTCCCCATTCCTAGTAGCATCCTTTAAAAGACTGCAAGTGCCAAAAGCTTAACTTACTACTAGTTACTGCTTTTGATTGAGGACACTTGTGCAGACTTTGTTTGTTTTTTTTTTTTTTTAATATTTTGTGTGCAGCACTAGACACCTGTAAGAAATGTTCTAGTATATGTCTGAATTGAAAGGCATGCCAGAAAGAGTTCCCATTATATAAACTAGTATGTTTCCAGAACTGTATTTTTTTTTCAGGCCTGTACTTTGATTTTGATACATTTTTGAATATAATTAATTTAATAGCTAAAGTAGCAATGAAGGAAGACATATGCATATTAAAAATTAAATTTATGGTGAAGAAACATGCACAGACTTCAGTGAATGCACTTTAGATTCATTTGACAGCCACTAAATCACATATGGAGTAGAAATTAATTCATTAAGACATTTTGCTTTTGACAACATGCCTGTGGGAAAATGGATTAATAATACAAATGGATACTACTTAAAAATTACTCCTGCAATCAGAACTAAGGGAAGTATTGGAAATAAGAAAAGACAACTCTAAGTTGTCATTATTTTAATTGCCTAATCATCTTTGCTGTAAGAAACCCTTGGAGGCTAATTGTAAGAGGGAATCTTAAAACTTCTCTGTATGTCTGAATCATGCAGCTAGTTCAGGTCTTTTTTATTCTTTTTAAAATATTTCTCTTCTTATGTGTCCCAGTTTACATTTGTCTAATGAATGGGCATAGTGGCTACCATATTGAGCAGACTGAAGTGAAATAAAGAGGGAAAAGAATTGGACCAACAGGTTTACCATAAATTGAACTGAAATTTTAACTGAAGGTTAAAACTGCTGTTGCCTCACCATGTCTCTTCTCTGTCCTGAGGTGTTTATCACTCATAAACTGGGATTGCCAAATGGTGCACTTGTTAAATGCAATATAACCAGTGGGACAAATTACAGCCAGGGAAGTGCAATGTGTGCTAAATTATCTTCCAAAGCACAAACTGGAGCAATTCAAGGCAAGATACATCACATTATTTGTGGGTTTTTTTTAGAAACTTTCAAGAGTATCACGATGAATCTTGCATTGTAAAGTGTACCCATTACTTAATGTATTAATTTGAATTAAAATTCTGGGTGTATTGGAGTATGTTCCTTGATTTTTAGAATATTCTGTATTGCATTGCTGGAATATGAAAACAGTTTTCTTGTCTTTCCCTTCCATTATTATTCATAGGTTTAGAGACTGAGATTCTTTAAAAGGACATCTGAGATTTTCTTTGGCTTTTTTCTTTCTTCTCGGTCTTTAGGTCTGTGTCCACTGGCTTTATAGCACTTCATGTTAACTCATATGGCTGAAAGAGGTATGAATTTAAAGGTGATGTGTTTTCATAGGGACTTATTGATTTGTTTATATTTTTATTTTTGATTTGAATAGACAAGCCAATTAGATTAGTGGTGAGCAAGTCAATAATTATTCTCTATGAATATGAAATAACTGCATTCCTGAAGGACATCTGCTAATTCTTTATTGTGATACTGTGTTGTCTCTAGGTGATCTTCAGAGCAAAAATTAAATATAAAAACATTATTTTTGTTTTTATACTTAATTTAAGATTTTAAATACTTTCCCTTGTTAAAGTGATAGGTCCAGTTGATACACTGTAGAGAAAAGGTTAAAACAAACCAGCCAGCTGCTATGGATGGAGTAGAGAAGGACTGTCCAGTGATGAAGGAGATAAATGAACACTTGAAAAGAATGGGCTTGGGTGCTTCATGTCACAGGCACCTTTGCCTAGCTTGACATACTTTAGTTTTCTACAAGTAACATTAAAACTTAGTGAGGAATATTGCATGGGTAAACACTGAACTTGTGTGGTTTGTACACGTGATGGTAACCTAATAAATACCTCATAACAAAAAAACCAGGTTTAATAATTTTGGTGCACTGATTTCAATCATTGTCACAGTCTTTGGAAGGTGGATAGCTGTGATTCAGTTATTGTTCTTTTATTGTCTCTATAAAATATACTTATTCATTCAAGGCTATGTCTAAATATCAGAATTATTGTGTGTTTCATTTTTTCTAATAGTCTAAATAAAGTCATTGATCTCCTGGACATGAGTAACAACACAAAATCAACCCAGTACACTGATTAAATCCAGCTCTTTTTCCTCCAGTTCTAGGACAGTAACTGGGTGTTTGAGCTTATTCAGGGGTCAGCAGTTTTGTGGTATTTTTGTATAGAGTTGGCACAAAGGTTGTGAAAGCTTCTTGGCTACCCAAAGGTATTCTGCTGGTTAATGAACTGGTGGTGTAAAAACACCACATAATGTGGAGTTTTTGAATGAACCATTTCTAGTTAAGCCTAATTAAGAGAGATGGCTCTGTGTTAGCATTTGTGCAAACTTATTGTTCTTACTCATGCTGATCGATTCTATGGCAAGCAGACGCTTGCTTTCAAGGAATTTTCCAGTGAGTCCTTAGTTTTACAGGCTTCAGAAAATGAAGAAAACAGGATTTTGTTCTAAGTGTTTGTCTGGCTTTTTTCAGGGTAAGGGAATGTCTAGTCAATTTAATCAAATAGTATCTAGTTTTACACTGCACTTCTCATGACTTTCACAGGAATTTTGAAAAAGGTGTTACTATTACTTTTGTCCTTATATAGCTGTAGCAACTAAGGAAAATGCAGGCACTGCAGCTTTCCCAAAGTTAGTTGGTTAGCAACAGTAGATCTGGAAATAGAATGAAGATATCTATATCTGTGTATGTTTAAGAACTCAGATAACAAAACTTCCATTGTTATATACTGTAAGTATAGATAAAATGCAGTCTTTAAAAAAAGTAACTTTTCATGTCTTAAAAATTTTTAAGCACCTTTCAAAGATCATAACTTAAACATTAAGCAGCTCAGATGACTATTGTGCTTAGTGTACAGATGGGACTGTATGGAATGAGTTGTGAGAATGTCAGTGCTTGAGATGTGAACATTAATCATTACATGAGTGAGATAAAAAGCCTATAACTCTTTGTATGGTGTTTTTCTTGGGTTACAATACTATTTTATTATTTATTCCAAAACTTGAAAAATGTATTTCAAAACCCTCCAAAAGCACATAAAGGAAGAAACAAGTCTCTTCAGATATTTTAGGCTGGTCAATAGAGAAGAAGGAACTTTTTCTGTCCTTTTTTAACTCGTGTGTAGCAGACAATACTTCTGCTGTAGAAAAGACAATGTGATACCATCAAAGGTATCAACAGCCTATGAGCAAAGTTGTGTGTCAACCTGTTGTGCCAGCCAGCTGTCTGACAGGCTTGTGGTTCTATTGACTGACCTGAGAGAAGGGCTGACAGCTGCACAGAGAAAGTGCAGAAGTGCAGGAGAGAAAGAAGAATAAAAGTACAAAGTGTTTCTGTTGTACCCTGCCATACATGTCTCTGTACGCCTCGGCAATCATGAGCCGCTGGGAGTTGCAACGCTGAGTCAGGATTTCAATCAACACGTCTTTTTCACAACCTGAAAAGGAAACAACACAGACTCTAAATTAACACACTGGTGCTAATTCCTTACATTTGTGATTGTTCATGTTTTGTTTAAGAACATCACACTAAATTTTTGAAAAAATTGATCAAGAGACTAATATCCCACTAATAGCAGTTATCTTTACTGTGCTTGTGTATCTTGCACTTGCTGGTGTAATACCATCAAAAAGTGAAGCAGTCTGTTATCACCAGATGCATCAGATGCATCATCGTCTCTCACAAGCTCAATGGATTTGAAAGCATCAATAAAACAGGGGCTTTCATGAATTCAGAACTAGGCCCAGTAGCAGGATTTGTGTCTGAGCCTTGGAAGCCATACTTGTGTGTTCTGTTGATACTGATTAAATTGTCATTTAAGAATTAGGGATATCTTTTATGGGGATGACAAATTGCTGTCAGGCCATTTGTTGAAAAACTCAAAGTTATAATTTCAGAACAACTGTATGAAGTTTTAAATATAGTATTTTACTCCATTTCCAAAGGGCATTTTATTGAAGGTTACATGTAATGGTTTGCTTGATAGGTAAAACATACTAGTAAACTTCTATAATGAATCAGTATTATTGCTTATGAAAAATAATATTATTAGCACATTCAAAAATTATTTTGGAGTTTTAAATTGGTTTTGCATCCTAAGGTTTGGGGTACTGTACCTAATGGTTTCTTTTTACTTTTTTGAAAATAGTTATCATTAGGAATGTTTACAGTTTACATAGTCTCTATAATAAAAACTGAGAAGGATCCAGATATAAGAAATATTATAAAACATAAATCAAAAACTTTATTTACTTGTATACTACCACTGGTTTCAGTGGTACTATACATGGACAGCAGAGGTGACTGAACATCCTCATAAGAATGAATGTGCAGGATTGAGGGTCAGAGTTTAAGGGCCTGTAAAGGACATGGTGACTTTACCTCCTCTGAAGCTGAACTGTTTATTTTGTCAATTGTCACTTAAATTACAACTTTGTTCCATGTACTTTGATAGGAAGATTAAAATTAAGGTTAATGTATTTGTACTTAGAGTATTAAATGAAGAATATAATCTGTATAGTCTCATGTTAGCAACATTACCTTAAAAGTACTGTTTGAAGTGTAGGGAGATGTTTAAAACTTTTCACCTGTAGCCAATTTGGACATAAAGATACTTCAGATTCCCCTTGATGAATAATGCTTATTGTGGTTCATTTTTTGAACATGGACATTGAATCTGAGTCCTCATGCTTTCATTAAAGAAATTGAAAACAGCATGCAAGATTTGGTGCTGTACAATCTTGTGAAAAGCCCAAGGGGTATAAAAGGTCTGATACAGAAAACAACTTTAAAGTGAGGAAAACATTTCAGATTAAAAAAAAAAAATCAATATTTTGACCCTCAGTGATACCAACAAGGTTCAATAGGAAAATACAAAGATCTGATCTGAGAAAAATGCTTTTGTGAACAAAAGTTTTTTGGAACAAACACTGAAAGCAAAAATTGCAAAGATAATGAATTCTTTAAACTTTTTACTCCATTTATTTTTTATTTCATATGACTGATTAAGAGACTTAGTAGACCTTGGTAGCACTTAATTGTTGAAGTTACAGCTAAAATCCTTTCATTTCTTGGCCCTCACTCTAGTGATGTAACACAGAATTCTGTTTTTCTTGTTTTCTCAATGAAGCATTCATTACTGTAAGTGTTGGTATGGATTTTTGATTAATATTGATCAACTCTTAGTTCCTGTAATGCAAATAATTTATTTGGACATCCTGAATGTGTCTTACTGTGATTCCTTGAAGAATCTGCAGATAGGTGGTGACAATTTTATGAGTTTATATTTTGTCTTATGCTTTATGAGAGCTTTCTGAAAAAGAGGAAATTGGTGTTAGAATCAGTCAAGATACTCACTAATTCCCTGTAGGGCTCCTCCTAGCAACTGGGCATCCATTATAGGGTTAAAATTTGGAGCAGGAAAAATCGTTCCTTGTGTCTACAAAAGGAAAAAGCAGACTTTTAATTGAGGTGTTTAACATTTTTAACATGATATACGTAATTCTGTTCCAAACCAACACTCATAACTTTAAATTTTCTTTGCTTAATGGGAAGCAGGATGTGTAGTTTTTGATTTCTGAAACAGAACTTAAACTTGCAGTTGACCATAGGAAGACAGACCATATTGGAGGAAGCTGCCCCTAGCATGAGTTAGGCCTGAATAGGAAAAAAATGGTGAGGATTTACATTAAAATGTAAATACCCTTGCCAACCTTTTTAAAAAATATTATTTTTTATTTCAAAGTTAATCCGTGGTATCCCTGACAGTCTTCAGTATTTATTCCTCATGGTATTTCTAATTTGAAAGGACTAATGAGAAAATGATGAATGAGATCCATAGGTTGCTTACAAACCTGGTGATTTATTAAACCAGTGATGTTACTGCCAAGTGTAAGATAGTTTTGAGATTGCCATGTAGAAGACAATGCTATTTTTCTAGTTGCTTTGTAACTGATTCAATTGTCAGCTCATTCTCAGTGATACTTTATTTCATGTATTTTTTCTTATTCTTTCTAAGAAATGTGTGAATAATAAAAGGAATTAATTTTAATAGAATCACAGACAATACAAACAGAAGAAGATAACTGAGGTTGACAGATACTTAGCTCTGTCTCCTGATTAACCTCTTTAGTTCACCTGAGAATTCTATTTGCTTTACCTGACGTACCAAACATAAAGGTTCTCTTTTATGATGATTCCAGGACTCAGTCAGTACATGCATTTAAAATGACACCATTAACTTTATATTTACATTTCAAAGAAAAATAGGATACATTTTATAAGTATGAATGGGGTATGTTTACAAATACTTCCTAGAATCAGGGCTTACATGGATTATGCGAATTAATTTGTTTGTTTGCTTGCTTGCTTGCTTTACATATACTTGAAATTCTTTTGTACATTGTGCCTTCACACATGATGACATACACACAAGTTTTGTGTATGGCCACTAATCACTCTTGCCTGGCTTGAAATCTAAGCAGGGGAATTAAAAAGCACCAAATAAGAGTTGTGTATTTTATCTGAGAAGGAAGACACCATTTCTAGATACATTTGATCATTACTTTGAAGCCACCAAGCAAAGGTAAGAACAGGGTAGGGTAAGGTATTTGACTACTAATTAACAAAAAATTTATGCAATTTGTAACCAGTGAATGCTATGTCTTTGTTTGTTGAAATGTATTAACTCTGTGAAGTTCTGATGACCAGGCAGCTGGTCTTTTGTGGGTTACCATATAGCTCATTACGTTGTGCAAACTAGAATTAAAAAATAGAAATACTTCGCCTTGGTGTGTGAATTGGTGTTTGCGCACCAGGTAGTGAGCCTGCATTTGGGACAGCAGCACTTCTGTCCTGGGGCAGCAAGATGCTACACAGCAGGTGAGAAGGAAAACCTTGCTTCTAAAGTAATGCAAAAGTTCAGGAGGTTTATTTTTCTGAGCAGATGACCACTCTAATGCTCTTTGGTGTAGTTAGCTGGGGAGAAGGAAAGGTGGTATAGTTTTAAGTTGTACAGCAAGATTTACAATAATCTCCTGTACTGAGACATAAACTTTTAGGGGCAGGCATTGTGTTTTGGAAAGATTTGTTACAATCTTGACATACTTTGGAAACATCTGTGCTTACTTACAATGTTTTTTGCTCGAAATACCTCAAGAAGTTGAGGAAATATATTGAAACAACATTATAGTAGGAAATCTGGGGTTCTAACCTAGGACCCAAGGTGTAAAATCATGTTTCCTCAAAAATTATACAGGGTTGCCCTGCCTAAATGTTCCTAGGAAATGTCTAGCTAACAGCAGTGTTCATCAGTGCAACTGAGGGAGCAGAGCAGTAGAGGCTTTTGGTAACTGAATGAAATTACAACAGTAATTGGATTTTGATCAGGGAACAGGCAACATATGAATAGATTTTTCCTTTCAGTTATTTTTGGCTAGAGAATTTCTACTGGCCCATTTTGAAACAGGGCATTTGTTAGGATTGATTGAACACCTGAGTGTAGTTAATGTACTGCTATCTCACTTCATTCCTTCCCACTGAAGTCAGCTGTGACTGACCCCTGTAACATAAGAAAGTTCAGTGGAGCTGAGTAGGAGCAGCGTGCCCATGCACTTCAGGGAAAAATGCAGGATGTGGCTGACCACAGCTGTTGCAAAGAAAGCTTCTTTTAGCTCAACACAAAGCAGACTGTAGCTATCAACATTTGGGAAGATGAACTGGTGGTATAAATGTTTACACCTGACTTAACTAAAAGAGTGTGAATGTCTTCCTGACTTGGCCAGATCAGCATGAGGGGAGTGGATACCTGTCTAAGCCCAACACAGAGTATAAATACTAAGAAGGTAGCAAAATAATTTGGAAAAAAGCAAATGGCTTGTGCTGACTTGAACCCATAAATTCCTTCCCTGTGATGCCCAGCACTGCAGTAGAGAGCATATAATGGAAGGCAGTAATGTAGATCTCATCTGTATTACATCTGCGTTATGTTTTCAGTACATTTTGTATTATTCTGCTAGAAAAGAGTAAAAGTGTAAAATCACTTAACTTGATATTATGCATCACAAACTCTATGGGTGAAATATGTGAAAGAACCTAGTGAGAGACTACTGGACTCTGATATCAGGTTGACCTGTTTTGAGTTTTTGGCCATTTCTGTTTTACTTCTGCAACATCTTTTGCTCCCCTAAGCTTTGGAAAGCATAGGAAAATTACCAGTATGATCTCATGATCTTTCTTCTACATGCCTTAAGATGGTTCACTTCAGGGATGAGTAGAAATTGCTCTTCATAGCAAAGTTAAATCTTACAGAAGTGAAAATTGCATTGTGGTTGTCTTGGTGATGTCAGAAGAAAAGTTTATGTTCGCTGAATTTCAATTTCTCTAAATACAATGCTCTCCAACCCATCCACACAAGAAAAAGAAATTGTGACAAAGTAACAGAAACCTTTTTGAAAGTTGAGAAGAGCAGGGACATTTTTGGACTACCTAATATTCTTATTATGAGAACTTTATCCTAATTTCACAGATAGTGTCAATGAAAGTATTTTTATTGATTTCAGGGGCCTTAATGAGCAAAGGCTGGAGTAGGTGTCCTACCAACTCTCTATTTAATATAATAATTCTATAATTTTTCAAATAAAGAAACTAACAGGAATTTTTCCAATAAAAATTTAAAAATAAGTAAATATTATCAAACACCCGTTAGTCTCAGTAATGTGGGATTGAGTGATAAAGAAACTTTCATTATGCTCTGGGTGCCAGCTTGTTCTGTGAACACTGCAGATAAAAATGACTGGGTTTTTTTTCCTGATTCTTTTGTCTCTGCTTTTCTACTTACTTCCAGTTAATTTCCTCTCCTTTTTTCATCTAGGAACAAGTCATGGGGTCCTTTCTGAGACAACCACTGGCTTAGTAAAATATGGTTTGTCCCATGACTGAGTCCAAAGTTTGGATGTATTATTTGGCAAATGCTAGGCCAATGGAATAAATGACTGTTGAGTTTCAACTCCTGTATTTTTTTAACTGGTAATAGAATTCAGTTCCCTTACCCCCACCCCCACTACTGAAGTTTTGTGTTTCCACAAAACTTCAGAAGAGATTGTATTCCTCTACCAATATTATTGAAATTCATTGTAAAGTTCAAAGTTACTGCTAGGAACAGGTGGATTGACAAATATGCACAAACAGAGCCAGATTTTCTGAAGAAAATGGGGGAAATGTTTGGTATAGTCACTGAAAGGATGTGAAGAATTGTACAATTTAATTTTGATATTTGGATTCTAGCGTCCCTCACAGCATAGTCATCATTTTGCTGGAGCTCTCATTGCAAGATGAGGATTCAGCATGACAGACTTTTCTGCATTACAAAGAAAATGCCTTCAAAAAGCATCAGAGGAAAGTAATTTCCAAGAGAAATTTAGCCTTTTTGTGGGTTAGTTTAGACAAACTGCTGTATGTGAACATGGAAAAATGGTTTTCATACTCTTTCCTCTGCAGCATCCTAGTGAAGGGATATCTGTTTTTCAGAAGGAAAAAATCAAAAATATTTTGCTTTTTTTTCTCACAAAGTGTCAAAGCACTTAAATATAAGGCAAGTAAATCTCCAGAGGTGTTCCAGTGATGTTTTACCTTAAGACATTCATTCCTCTTTGTGATCTCAGGATACCCTCATGTTCAAAACCACAGATCTGTCTCCACAGATGTGGCCCAGGTGGGCACTTTATACATATCTCTCTGTTTTTGCACATGTTGTTTTTACTCTCTTGTAAGGAACTGATTCCAAAATAAGCTGAGCAGACAGAACAGGTTTGTGTGGTGTTGGTGGAATGAATCAAAGCATGGAAAAAGATTGGAAAGGAACTGAAAAATTTATAATGGTTCTGGAAAACGATACTTGGAATTTACTTTCCTTCTGTGCAAGAGCAAGAAAGTAACAGATTTTTCTGACCAAAGTCATCAGCCGTTCAACAAAAGTATCAGTAAAAGGTGAGGCTGCTTTTATCAAATCATGATGTGTAAACTTCAGGCAATTCAGTCTTGTGATGGAAAAAGCATTCTGAAGAACGAACAACCTTCTAATAATATTTGTTCAGTAAGTCATTCTGCTGATAACAAACAATTGAAGTCAGAATCCTTAGTCTGAATATTTCCCATAGGGAATGGCTACTAAAATAAAATGTTTTCTTTATTAGCTAACCACATGCTATAAACTAGCTATACTTTTGCAAAGGTGTCATTTGAGTGCAACTTTATTAAATAAAAATTTCATTAGTGTTTTGGTTTGCTGTGAGTTTATTGTATGTGTTACATTCAATTTCAATAATATATGATACAGTAGTGGAAGGGATACTTCTAAACATAGAAAATTCTTTCTCCAAAGCCTTCAATCTCTCTCTGTATGTGTATTTCAGAGTGGTCATAGATGTCATCTTGTCTAATTTCTGGTAGTTTTACCTGTGGTACTTACTATAGGGCACTGTTTTTTGTATGTTAATCTCTGATAATGATGATGCCTTGCATTGCTAAATCTGGCAGGGCTGCTGCTGTTAACAGTTTGTACATCTCATTCTTGATCTTGAAGGACTCCATCCTATCTGATTGTTCACAGATAATTTATGTAATTCCTGATATGGGTAGCATAAAATATAAAGAAGATAATCTTAAATAACAAAGCACATTTTGAAAATAATACTGATTTTTTTTTTCATTTTTCTTATGCTTCTGAATTAATGGTATATTCAATGTTCTGGAATTCCTTGAAAAATATCTCTAAGTCTTCTAAGACTTTTTCTCAATCTAGAATAGTGTTTAAGAAGAGTAGGGAAGAAATTAATGCCACAGCCTTACCACTCAGTCCTGTATAAGCCCTGTTTTCTTGATTGAAATTTGCTAGAGTGATTTTTTTCTGCTATTTTGTTGCTGAGTCTCTTCAGAGAAAACTGCCACTGCTCCATGACCAACTTTGTCTTGAAATACCAGCAGCATCCAGGGGAGAATGTTTACATGCAGCTCTGCCTTACATGTCCCCATTCTGTCTGGATGCCTCAGCAGGGAAGTCTGTTCCTAGGATCCAGTGATCTAGTTCCTAAAAATACCTAATTTCTCTCGCTTTCCATTCCATAACACATGGAAAATGGAATATATAGTAAAAATTTACTTAACCTGAGAATCCATTCCAACACTTTTCAGAGAAAGCCTGTAATCAGGTTTTCCTGTTTTTCCTGGGGCTGATATGCTCCCCATTGTCTACAGTTGCTTCTCTGCTCTCTTGTTTCTGTGATTATGAAAAAAAAAGGGTTTATCTGTGTGCCTTTTTATGTTTAGAAAAAGAGGGAATAAAGAGTTTGCATTAAAACCATTTATTCTGAGGTATTTTGATGTAATTCAGCGTATCAGAATTAGAAACTTGTGTCCCCTCTGCTCAAGTAGTTCATTAGGCTGACTAATATGTAATAGTTACATTATATTAAGCCTCATACCATTGTAAACATCTGCCACAGTTAAAAATTGTCTTATCTATTAGATTTTCTTTATAATGATATCAAAATACTGCATTATTATTGCAAATATAGTAATTGCCAATTGTAATGACTTTAAAGAATTACTCCTGTAACTTATTTTATAAGGTACTACCCTTAATATGAGACAACATATTATATGCAGATGCAGTGTCAATTATTTAAATATAATTGGTTGCAATAAATCAATAGAAGAAAAGAAACTGTATTTCTTGTCTTCTCCAACAGAAACTCATCTACTACCCTTTTAAGGTATAGTATTCTTTCTGTTTCCCTTAAATTATCAGGAATAGATTACAAAATCACTGTAACTAAAAAAAAGAAACTAAGAAGAAAATCTCTTTTCAGTTCTTAACTGTCTAGTAAAGGATGCAAGATCCCAAATTGCAGAAAAACAAACATATTACTAATCCTGATTCAGTAGCAATCACTTTAGAAAAGCAAATATATGCAATATAATTTTTTCAGAAGAAATACTTTACTGGAAAGATTGGAATAATTAGCCAATTATACTTTATATTAAAATAAGAAGGGGAAAAATATTTATCCTTTAGAAAATTCCATATTGATTTGTAAGTTTGTTGGGAAAGTACATGTAAAAAGCCTTTGAAAGGAATGAATTTTTATTCATACCAATAATTACTGAAAGAAAATCCTTAGAGAACATAATGATCAATATGCTGGGTACAGAGAGAAATTTCATAATTTGTTGTCATGAAATAGTAACTCCAATAGTTTCCAGAATGGAGATTTAAAATTTCATTATAAATGTTTTTTTTCTCAAAGAGCACTAGTGAAGCCATTTAATATATTGTACAGCTTTTTGATGGGGAACAATCACTGGTAACTCTTCCTGTGTTATGACTCTTGTAGAGGTAACATTTTTTACTTTAAAATATTTTTCATGCTATGAGCAAAGCAAATTTTTATAAATAAAAAAGCTATTTAGTTACTTTATGCAGCTACAGATGGTCTTGTCAAATTATAATCCCTCAAAATACTGCCAGAAATAGGTATCTTCTGAAAAATACACATTTTTATCTTTAATACAGTTCGGTGATAGTATGTAATTTAGTTTCTTGTTTAGCAGTTAAGTGCAAGCATAGAAAACCCACCTAAAGGACCTCACAAGGAGGCTTGAGTAGTTTTTTCTTGAAAGGTGTAAAATTATGAGACAGGAACTGATAATTCTTTGTATTTTAATCTTCGTTTCAGACGCTTGATATATATAATAAGTAACACCAGAATTAGACCCAAATCAAAAATAAATTATCTTCACCTAAGATTAATTTCTACCGGTGAAGGGAAATGGATACCAACACATGTGACGACAACTCAAGAGGAATGAAAAGTTTTGGAAGATTTCAGAGAACAAGTAATTATACTCACATAATCTCCACAATACATTTTGATATGAGTCTTCAAGTTCTGTTGAGATGAAATAGTAGCTTCCCTAGGCTAAAAGCAAGAATAAATACAATTGGTATAGTTAAACCTTGTTCTGTTTTGGAGATTTGTGAGAAACCATCCAATCAAACTGATACCAAGTACATTAGGCTCCAAAGTAACAATGAAGCAGAATACCTCTTGGTACCTTGTGTCCTTGGGCTTTATAGATTTACTGTGTGCTTAGTCATTAGCCATGTATTGAATAAGTGTGATTATAATGTAGGTAAACAGGGTCATTAGCTCAACACCCTCTGTTCTGCTGTGTTGATTTTAGGAATCAGAATTCAGCTAGTCACAGGATGAAACACTCACCTACTGAAAGTGCTTGTGTTAATGATTTACTTTTCAGATTGGATCTGGCCTAGTTCCTTTTTTTCTTCCTTGTGCTCACATCACTCAGCTCATCACTTGCTCTAATAACTATTTGTAGCTGGCATGCACAGGAAGATGCTTTATAGCCCTTATATGTCACCCAGAGTAATCAGGTAGCCTTAGTGGAACTCTGTGAATGAGGATCTTTTCATGCAAGTTACAACTTGCAAAATCCTGCAAAGAGCGGATCAAAAATCCTGTACTGTTGCTCTAAGGACTGATACAGAATCATAACTATCCAACTGATAGTAAACTCATATTTTTCATACCTAATATAATATTTTTCTGCTAATGATAACTATTACTGCAATAAACCACTGATAAAACATGAAGTTTTCTCTCTCTCTCTCCCTCACACACACACACACACACACACACACAAAAGGAATATACAATAGAGGAACATAAAAATAGAGGTGCAGAATCAGTCTGTATATCCTCTCCTACAACTTGAATGGAAGGCACAGGTTACCGTTATGCTGATTGAATCCATATTAGAGGGGTAATGTTTTCCAACAGTTATACAGCGACAGTAGCTCAGAATTAAATTACTCCAAAATTTCTTGGTTTTCTTAATGTATCCATCACAGACTTTGGAGCACTTTTTAAAACATGCATTGAGGTTTTTTTCCCTTACAATTTAGGAAGACTTTGGAAAGAATAAAAAAATACTTTTTTTTGTACTTGTGTTGTAGCTTATTTAAAGCTATCTCTGGACTTGTATAAACCCAGCAGTATTGATTTGAGTATAATCTTTTTCATGTCAGCCCATGTTATGTGTAATGGCTACAGGTGCATCCCTAGAAACAGTTGGAAGAGTTTCACAAAAAAACATGTGAAACATAGGCTTCACAGTGGCACGCCTTTACTTTCTCTTTTTTTAATTTGGGCTGTGGTAGGTATTTTACTTTATTGTAATTGTACCAAGTACATACCTTATCTCTGTATCTCGAGTGCTCTTTGAGAGTGGCTGGGGAATACAGTTCCACTGTACAGGTAAGAAAAATGATCCATAAAGAATCTGGTCTGGCTGGTTAGAAGTGCTGAAGATGGTACCTAGAGTAGGATTCAGTCTCCTGAGGATACATATTTTAAAGCAGTGATAAGAATAAAAGAATATTTTAAGCCTATATATTTTACAGACTCTTAATTTTATGTCTATTTTCTTGCTGTGATTAAAATGTAATACAGTTAATCTTCAGTACAACAGAACACAGATTAAGTTGACAGGATTATGTTTTAGTCTGCATGTGCCCAAATCTTTAAGAACAATAGGGTGTAAATAAATAGTCAAAGCCTTTTGTTCTATGAAATATTCATACCTGGCATATAATGTGATGAAAGCACTTAATTACTGAACTAGATTCTGTTTTTAATGAAACTTTCAGAGAAAAGATGTGAGAGAGTCTAGAGAAAACAGGAGAAAGGTTTCAACTTCCTTATCACTTTGAATGTCCCTTGGCTGTGATTTCCTGCCATCTCTCCCCCAAGGTGAGAGGCAGGGCTTACCAACAAGGAAATGAATAACATATTTGTCCATGTAATGCTCAGCAAAATGGATCCAGTGTTTAGAGTGAACCACACCTTCACATTTTCTTCAAGACTCAGTAGGTCAGACGTGTGAGTCATTTCTAGGGGGGGAGCTCGTCTTTTAGGGGAAAGCCAAAGAAGCTTGTTCCCAGGGGTTTGGGCAATCTCACTTTTGGGGAAAAAAAAAACAAACCAAACCAAACTACTTGGAAATACTGCAGAAGGGAGCAGCAATAATTACTTATGTGGAAAGACAGGAAACACTTGTTTTTTTTAAATTAATGAACAGTGAAGGGGACCTTAAAAGTTGGAGAAAATAAAAGACCTTGCAAAGGGAAGGGAAAAAAATTGTCTTCCAGTTCACAATGAACTGGACAGATTAAAACCTATTTCTCTGTTTCACCTCTAATTAATCTTTGCAATTCTCTCACAGTTACTGGGTGAGATTTTCATTACTGTTCTGGGTACTTGCTTGCTTTCCTTCCTCTTTTTCCTGTTTCTATTCTTAGTTAATTTTCTCCTCCTTCACTTTGTTACCTGTTCTTCTTTTTTGGACAGTCTTAATTATTTTCAGTTGAAGCAAGAAGGGACTGTTTCCTCTTCTTTAGGTCCCTACAACCAATGGAATTTCTCACGTGTGCTAAAGGTTCTTCCTCAAACTTCCCCTGTCCTGCTCACTGATATGCTTAGGCTTAGACATTGCAACTGATTATTTCCATGTTATTTTAATGGAAACCTTGAGTAAAAATAATGAAATATAATCAATTTTTATTAGGGAGCCATCTAAAAATGATTATTTATTTAAAGTGAGAAGTAAATATTATTAAATATGAAATTATTCTATTTATTTTCCCTGAAAATTAGCCTCCAGTGTATCAGTTAAATATAAATTAAAAACAAAATTCACATTATTGGTATAATAATCTTCAGATATTGCTCTGGAGTAGTCAAATAATTGAAATGTTTGTCCAGTATTACTGCAGCTGCAAGCAGTAAAATATGGGACTTGGTGATACTGAGCATGTGGTTTCTGTGGTGGAAAGAAAATCTGAATATAACTGGAGCTGGTGTAATTTCTAGCTCCCACCAGAGTACAGAATGCATGAGCATGGTACAGAGGTCAAGAAGAAGGGTAATCTCTATCTCTGGTGTAGTAGTAACAGCCTTGGGCGTTTGAAAAATGTGTCTCTGGGAGCTTGTGTAGAATGTGTGGAGCATGTTACTCACCATGATTAAATGAAGTGTTTGATGTCAAATACCTTAACGCAGTGAATCACTGTAGGACCTATGACTCAAATTTTAACTTTTGCAACTCCCAAGTCTTCATTTATCAGAAGAAATACTTTACTGGACAAGAACTAGGACACTTATCTACCTGTCAATTACCCTTAGGGTTGCAAAGGCCAAGTTCTGCCTTCTTTCTGAGAAGAGCTCTGAGCACGATGTGTCTACACAGGAGGCAATTTGACATACTGTGAGGGCTGTGGTGCTGGTACTCTGTGCCTTGGGAAGGCGACTTCCAGTTCCCATTTGGGATATAGCCTTTGACAGGAGGCTGACCACAGGAGGTGATACAGACTGTTGGAGAAAAGGGTTTGAACAAGACAGCGGGTAATGAGAGTTAGTAGTGGGCGTGGCTTTATAGGAACAGAAGAAGCACAATGCCTTTGTGACTGTAAAATTCTGGTTTCACCATTGTGTTAATATAATTTAGAATTGCAGTTTCTGATGGTTCATGAATGGAAAAAAACATTTCTCTACTGCATGTTTGTAATGACAATGGATTTTGCTCCTCTCCCAGGCAAGCTCTCAGGAAGAGCAAAGTGGCTGTGGGTGTGTATGTGGGGTAACTGTGATTTAGCTGGAGAGAGTATCTTGTTTGTGAGCTTTTGTTTCTGGCGAGGGACTCTTCTGTTGTAATGACATGCTTAAATCCATTAGCATGTCTCTCACCATACAGACTGAGAAATACAATTAGCAAGTTGTTTACAGCAGAACTGCAACTGCTGTGACTAAAGAGTTATTGATAGAGTGAATGAACTTCTGAGAATTGTTTTCTAAAGATTAGTTTAATAAAGCTTTCATATGATGCTATAACTTAGCCTTGATTAGTTCAATGTAAGGCTTGATATTATTTTTTCACTATCTAATTGCTTCACATAAAAATGACACGATATTTTGCCTACATTATTCCAGATAGTTAAGCCTGTTCTTGCCACTTTCAATCCTAGCAGTTCTATTAGCCTTGGAGACTGGAAGCTACTTGATGCTAAGCACTGTTGAAGTTTCATTTATTTGGATGCTTGAATCTGAAGGAAGGAATTATAATAACTTCCATACTTAAGCTAGAACAATTTTCTGCTATGAAGGGAAGTCAAAAGGATGCAAGTGAAATGTAGTGCATACAGGAGAAGAAAGAGTAAAATTAATGCTGTCTGTTTGGTAGTTTAGTGCCAGTCATCTGTTTTTAAATTCTTTGCCAATGCTGGTGCATTGCCCAACTCATGCATAAACAGGAGCTGATTTTATCTGGCTCATGCATTTTGTGAGTGTGTTCTCCTTGTTGCCCTAGTAACTGGAGTAAGGTTGGCACTAGCATATGCACTTCATCTGAAAAAAATATTTACGTCTACTATGCCTAAGGAAGAAAGCTTAGAGACATAGCCAGTAACATAAGTCCAACTTTTCAAAGTTGGCCATGAAAAGAAAGAATCATCTTAAACCACTCCCCAATGTTGAGAACATGGCTCTTTTCTGTGATAATTTGAAGTATGATTTCTATAGTTTGGCCATAATTTTCAGTGTTGTGTGAAAGACAAGAAAGGGGACTTTTGGATACCTGGTTTGTGTTCTTAGATATGCAACTAATGGGCTGAGGCTCCACAGGAAGGTTAACTGCTCTGTCTCCAGCTTCCCTCCGTAAGTAGCTATGACATTACCTTTTATAAAATTCCTTAGATGTTGTTCATGAAGAGCATTAAGAACTGGTACATGTGTCTTTATTTTGTATTCAATACATTATTCTCTGAGTATAAATAACTTAAAAAGTGGGAGGCAGGAAACACTACATTAGGCTGAAAACACAAGCTTGATTTCAAAGATCTCCATGGCAAAGAAGGTATGAGTACCCTTTATTTTATTGTTCAAGGCAAATGGAGGCTTCGCTTACGATCGTTTTGGTCTCTGTATTGAAAGATCACATTAATTTTTGCACACTTTCAAAGGCAAAGGCCTCCAGACTGCAGAATTTATGTACACCCAAACACAATTTTCATTGTCCTTGGTAGGTAGAATCTTATATTTAAGCCTGAGGATGTACACTGCTGTACAGAATTTTTATCTTGTAGAAACATGCACAGCTTGGTTTAAACTTCCTTCTTGTTCTTTCAAAGCCATTACATTTTTATCAAAACAAGTTATATGTTCCTGCAGCATTTAGGCCCTCTGATAACCATCTCTTTGCAAGGAGTAGCCATTACTGCATGATGTCGGTAAACCTATTTTCCAGGTATATTTAATCAGTGTTTTATAGTTATTGCTTTACACTTGACATCTTTTAAGGGTTTTAAAAATACACAAATCCTTTTGTTTATCTATCAATAAGAAACCTACTCAATAACAGTATCTTTGTGTTTTCTTGATGTTGTGCAAAATCTCTAATAAAAAGGTAATTAGAGTAACTTCAGTAACATTCAGTCCAAATTCTGCAAAATCTGTCATCAAAACTCTAGTCAGTGAATCTCTTTTTCTCTATTCTGCTTTTTTTTCCTGTTTTCTATTGTGTACTGCTTCCAAATGTTGTACAGATGACTCATGGAAACATTTCAGCCTTGAATATTATAGTTTATGTTTTTGATTCAATATCCATGATCTGACGTTTTCCTCATCATTGACTCAAAATTTCATAGAAGAGACTATAATTTGAATACAGCCTTGTGTTTACACTCCTGAGAGCTGTTTATCTTTGAACCTCAGTTGACCAAAATTTTGATTACAAATGTTTCCATGTTTCTCTGGCCCTAATGTAAGAGTCATGGGTTAACTTTTCTTGGCAAAACACAAAATCCAGGCAGTACATAAAGAAGTGACTTCACATCCTTCAAAAATACTCCTCCTTTTCAGCATACAGGGGGATTAGTAATTCCAATCGATGATGACACTTATTATGAGAAGACTGTGAGCCTCTACAGCTTTGTGCTGGTGGCTAAGGCTGGGGGTGTATGTAGCAAATGTGGACACAGGAGTGTTACTGGCCAAATGAATCTGCTGACATACTACCAAGCAAAAGCAGAAACATTCAGTTGATACAAGTACTGTTAGATAAAGAAAAACCAAGCTAATACTCATCTGGGTTTAGGCTGTTCCTCTAAAATGAAAACAAAGAACGAAATTTTGGAGTTCTGTGAGGACTTTGACTAAGTAATAGTACTCTTGGGGTGAATGCCTTAGCCACTTTCCCTGGTGCCCTAGAATAATAGGTATGTGGATCTAGAAGCAAAACTGAACAATAATGATGGTTAACAAGGACAATAGTTCATTTAGCTTGGAGGTGACAAAGTTGCCCTATGCCCTGCTTCAAAACTGCTTCCATAACAGGTCAGTCATGGTCAAAGGAGACTCCTTTCTGAAGGGAACAGAAGGCCCTATGTGCAGACAAGCAAATCTGCTGGCTCCCTCGGGTCCAGGATAAAGAAGAGAGAGCTTTCTGCCCTGGTATGGCCTTCAGATTATTATCCATGATAACAAGAACAAGTCTGAGGGCAATCCAGAGAGACTTGAGGGCCATGGGACAGCTGGTTAAGGGATCAGGAGAGCAAGTATGCCCTCCTCTGTCCTTCCAGGTGCAGTGAAGGATGGAGAAAACAGGAAGAGCCAGCAGATCAATACCTGGCTCTGAGCCTGTTGTCACAGACAGAATTTTGGGGCTTTTTATCATGGGTCAGCTTATGCAACACCAAGCCTGCAGATGACAGGTGGGGTACCACTAGCTTAGAAGCTAGCAGAGCTCATTGGAAGAGCTTTAAAGGAGATTTGAGGGAGGCAAAGGACAAAACAAGGCTCACTAGAGGGGTGTGTGTGGGCAGAAATCCGAAGTTTGGGGGACGGTGTGCTAGCGAGGTCCTTAGGTTTGCTGTCTCAGTGGATGGAGATCCATGAGGCAGCAAAGGCACAAGGAGCCAGAGAACTGCAGGCCTGTCCTGGGTGCTTGGGAAGGTCATGGAGCAGATAATCTTGAGTGACATCATTCAGTGCATACATGGCAAACAGGTGATCAGGCCCAGCTAGCATGTGTTTATGAAAGGCAGGTCCTGCTTGATCGCCTTCTGTGACAGGGTGACTCACTTAGTGGAGGAGGGAAAGGCTGTGGATGTTGTCTACCTCAACACTAGTAAAAGCCATTGACACATTTCCCACAGCATTCTCCTGGAGCAACTGGCTGCTCATGGCTTGGCCATAAATACACATAGGTGTGGTGCTTAGGGAAATGGTTTTACCTTGTAGATGTAGAGCAGCACATTAGACAGACAAAATGCATTAAGTTTTGCATTGCTGAACAGCACTTCAGACATCATTTTGTATAATGATATTTCTGAATATTTTTAGATACTGCCTGGTGAATCCTATAATTTATTAATTTTGGCAAAAAAGGAATTTGAGGACATTGTGGACATTGATAATCCCAGGACTAAAACATTAGAAAAATTATGTTGATCTTAATTAACAATTTACTGTTGGTCTTTACCAACCAACATAATAGATTTGATCTTCCTATGGCTTGTGATAGGCCCATGGCTTCTTAGGGCTTCTCTTTCCTCAGAAAAAAAAGAACTGAAGACATTAGGAATTCTATGAAACAAGCCTCTGATTGAAACAGGTTTGCTTAAGTCCTTCTATCAGAGGATCCATTAATTTTGCTCTCAGGTGTAAAAATTGCTGACTCTTGTGCTGATTTTTTTTTAGGCTAAGATCTGTTCTCTTGATTTTTGCTTCTGAGTGGGTATTTGTTCTCAGCATGTTCACATTTCTAAATGGCTCATCAGAGAGTCACTTTTGTTTTCTTGTAATGAAGGCTAAAGGCAGGAGGTAGAGATGGCAATCCTGTTTCATAGTACTTCTGAAGCCAGGTCATGAAAGATAAAGTATCTGAGAAATCTTTTCTGTTTCAATAGTGTTTCACAGATTTTTCAAGAAATTAAGTTGGATAGGTATCTTTATTGTATTGGAGTTTTGTAATTTAAAAAATGAAGAATTAAAAATTAAAGAAACACCACTGAAGGTGATCTATAGCCAGAGGTATAATTTGCACCAGCTTGCCTGGGGCCACTGAAGTGACTTTTGTCTGCCTGGCACAGTTCTTATCTTGTCTTGGTGGGAGGAACAGTTGTGTTTGATAATGCATCTAATTGTTAGTAAAGTAAGTGTCTAGAACAGTAATGTAGCATTGGTTTGTGTTGCTGTGAGCTTCTCTTGCTCTCTCTCTGTTTTCTTTTAGGAGAACATTTTTTCCCTTTTGAGTTGGTACATTTGGGCATCTTTAGCTGATGCATATACAACTCAAAAGTGAAAAGCAGTCTGAGTTAATGTGAGGCAGCTGTGTTTAGTCAAAGGTAGGCCTTGACTTTGTTAGGCAGCTGACCACCGAGACCATAGGTGGTGAGGACAGCAAGGATTGCAGAGGAAGGATTACAGCACAGACACTTGTATCCCCTGGGCCTGATCTGGATGTGGAGTGCTGCAACAGCAATATAACTTCTCTAATGTTGTTTGAGAAGTATTGTATAGTCTATTAATTAGATTACTGAGAATAAATTATGTTATTAGACAAGGTTTAACCATGAAAGAATGGTTTTATTTCATCCTACTCATGTGAAGATGAAAACATTTCTGTGATGAAAATGGTTGTGAAGCACACAATTTCAGAACATATTTTCAGAATATATTCACATTTCAGAATATATTTTACAAACCTGTTTGTTTGCTTTATTTATTTTAATTGTTCTTTGTTTGCTGCAGCATTTTCCTCTTCAGGAGGATGACAATCTAAATATCACTTTTGTATCACAAGGCTGGCATTACCTGTGAGATTCTCCCTACCCTCCCTGCCTCCGTTGCCAAAGTACTTTCTTCTGATCCTCCACTCACTTTATCTGAAAGTGTGTGCAAAGAAACAACATCTTAGTGAATCTTGCTGTTTTTCAGTCAATCTGTAAAACATGAGCTTCGTTTCCAGTTGTGTAAAGATTTTTATTTTTGTTCCCCCAGCAATGATTAGGCAATGGGAAATCACAGGACAACAGAAGCCTTCTGTCCAGCTGTTAGTTCTGCCCTTCATCACGAAATCTTCTTAATTAACTCTTGTTGTGTCTCAATTAGTACACGTTTTTCAGCTTGCCTGGCTGCTTCTGTTAAAGCTCTCTCAAGATACAATAGTAAAACTTCATAATCACCTTACTTGACTCACTCATTCTTCTGTGATAAGACAAATATACCACCATGGATAGTTAAAGAGGGAAAGATGATGTTGACACCCATGTCCAATTAGCTTCACTGGGATCTTTTCTGAGGACTCTGTCATGGTAACACATCCCCATTACTGGAAATTTTGCAATGGACTATGTGCCTTGTGCAGATCACTTGTAGCCAGGATCTTCCTACTCTCAGGGATCAAGACTGTGAATCCAGGAGCTATTTTTAAGGAGATGAAGCCAGTTCCAGTTGAATCAAATTGCTCAGCCTTTTCCAGCTGAGGACAGGCAGCATTTTCAGCACCCCAATTAGCAGCTGACAGTGTAGAAGACTCGTGCTTTCTGGCACAGGAGGGATCATCTGCTGCTCTGTGAGCTTCGTGCAGATCTCCCCTATCATTCCAAAATTTTTCAGCTGCTGGGAATTATCCCAGAAATGCAGTTCAAACCCAGACCCCACGAGCATTATTTCATGAGTGTAGAAAGAGCATGGCACTTTAGCATGGCACAATAGTAAAATTAAATTTCTTTAACGAAAATCTGTCCTTCTCATCTTCCTTACTTACTGATGATGTAGTTATCATCAGGGTCTGTGGTGCTGACAAACTCACTATGAGAGCTCCTTACATGACCTAATACACAGCAACTGACTTAGAAATACAGTTCTGAAATCATATCTACATATTTGTGATGGAAAATATTACCACTGAGTCTAGGTGCTTTTGTCAGTTATTCTATGTAGAAGCATCTCGAAATAGCTAAATAGGATTTAGAATAGCAGAAGAATTGAGAGACTCTGAATGTTCTTTTAAATTTCATAATTATTTATATTTGGCTTCTTCTATGATGGAATGGTTCTTATAGTTTGAGGGGAAAAGGCCCAGAGACATTATTACTTGATCTTCATTGAGAGACCCTTGGTTGTGCAGGTACTGACATGCTGATCATTTAAAAGCAATACTTTAATGCTACAATTCAGGGGAATTTCGTATGTTGTCAGATCTTAGGAAAATAAAATACATAAATATGCCTGAATAGAGCTTTCTTGGTAAAATAATTTCCTTTTAGGTTTAACTAGGTACGGTAGTTAGGAAAGTAGCATGTTTAACATAGCCATCCTACAATTTAACTTGCTTTTTTTTTTTTTTTTGTAAGAATTATTTTCAACTCATGCTAATCTAGTTCTAATGAATATGTGTTAAATTTGGTTAGCTGCAGGAAGGATACAACCTTACTGGCTTTGGAAGAGAACTGTGGAAAAATAAACACCTGAAGAGCAGGTACTTGCAGAGCAGCAGCTTCCAAACCAGCGTAGCTGTGCAGCTGTGTAGAAACACATGCTGTATTGTGTTCAGCAGATTGCTAAAAATACAGGGTTTGGACCTGCTGTTAATATTCTTAATCTCTGTTAATAATGCTGTAAAAATCTGCCTAAATATTTAGAGTGATATGTACTGTATATGAAGTTAAACCAGTCTTATAATAATATGCACTTTGTGATGATCTGGGCAATGCTTTAGAAGAAAATTGTCCAAAATGATCCATCAGCCTGTTTATTAGATAATTACACACATTTTGCTAGTTAATGTGAAGTAGTTCATTGGAGTTTTTCTGGCAATACTTGTGTGTTCAGAAAGGGTAAATGGAAGCTGCTGAATCCTTAAAGGTTGAAGTGCAACATGTGACAAGCATTGTCCTCCCACAACCATTTAATTATGAACACTAAGTGTTGGAAAGGAGGGTAAAGCTACTTCACTATTCTGTTAACATCCCACTTCTTCTTAGTATAGGAAAAGTGTAGGCAACTGAAACAAATGTTTCATTATGTCTTGAGGGGAAATGACACTGGGGGCCTGTAATTATGCTCTCATGACTGAGTCCTGGGCTACAGCTATAGGCTGTACTTCCACTGTTTCCAGTACTGGAAAGAAGAGAAGGTAAAGAAAAAAAGAAAATTACTCTTAGGGAGCTGGAAGATAGGTTTGTGGGGTTTTTTTCCCTTTGGGGTATTTTGGGATATTTCTTTATTTGTGCTAGTATAGTTGGAAGGTAAGGAAGTGAAAAATCCAGCAGAGCAAACTACATTTTCCTTGGGGGTAAGGTAGTGCTTCCATTAGATTAGAAAAATTCAAGAATTAGGTCATCAACCAACATGCTAGCAGACCCAAACCTACTGTGCTGACTGTCTCTGTATTTTTCTTATAATTCTACAGTGTCTGAGTAGGATGAGAAGGAATATTCAAGGATCCAAAATACTCTTTGTATTCATAAGCATTGCAAATGGTGTGTGTAGATGAAGAAACAGCAATAAATTTCATTATCCACTGCATGTGTATCCTTTCAATGTAGAGATATGTCACTTGAAACCTTACCTGATAGGCTAAGGCAGAATTCTTGGTATTGCTATCCTAAAATTTTGAAGTGAGAGCAGCTCACATGGGTCTAATCAAAAATGTAAAACCCTGTGGGTTTGTTTGTTTTTTTTTTCACTGCTCTCATTTATGCTTCTCAAAGAAATATTTCTGAAAATCTCTAATCTTAACAATGTTATCATGAAGCAGGACCCTGATATGAAGTTAATTTCATGATATATCAGTGAATTTTCTTTCCAGGATTTCAGAACTGAAATGCATGACATATAGTTCCCAAATCTCATTTTCATGCCTAATTAGGTATCCTGATTTTCAAAGTTCCTACACTTCTAGCATCTCACTTCGAATCTTGGCAGGAGTATCTGTAAAAAAGGTAGATCAATCACTCTTCTTTTTAAAACTTGGCTACCACCAATTAATTACTTGGTTAAAAATACCCAAACCAAAACACAACATCAATCAAAAAACCTTAAAGCTGCAAAAAACTGCAGTTTTGAGTCTGCAACTAACATGTTTTGAAGCTTAAAATACAGAAGCAAATAATAATTATGAAAGCAAAAGCTTTTGTTTCTGATATAAGTAAAAAGTTTAAGCAGAACTTTTATAAGATATAAATATTTTAGAAGTATGATGAGATGCCATTGAGCTGAGAACCTAATCCTAAGTAGCTAAAATGTTAAGTGGAGCTGCCATAAATGTAGTAGGTGCGATTCTAATTGGTCTCTCTCCTATGCAGCAATGAAGAGGTGAGGTAATCTTCTGATGCCTCTAGCTAATCAGGAGTTTACAAAAAGAGAAGTCAGTAAATACAAAAACAAGTGGATGTAGGGGTTTACTTTAGCTCTTCATGATCTGCATGCAATCTGTGTTGAGTAATGAGGTATATATCCCCATGGGCAAATAGGTACAATGGCTGCCCTTGCCCGGTTTTAATTTGGAGAATTTTCTGCATCTGGATTAGAAAACTGTAAAATGACGGAGACTTTCAAACTGGTAGAAAGTTGTACAAAACAATATAATCAAGAGACTTGAGATCCTCTATCACAAGTTTAATAAATCAACAGCTACTCTTTTTATCTGGGCCTAAACAAAAGAGAAGGTTTAAATCCATTTGTTTTGAGTAAGCACTTACAAAACTGTACATATTGCTTCTTCAGGGATTAATTTAGATACTCAGTTTCATAGAATTTCTTCAGTTTTTGTTTACATATGTGACATGTACATCTGTGATACCTGAATAAATAATTTGCAAGATCCCCTTGATTACCATGACAACTACTTTGGGGGTCAAACTTACAGGATCAGCAGTTCTGGCAATGCCAAGCAAAATGACAGAGAAAAGAATTACTTAAGAAAGATGAATGGTGTTAAAAATTTTTATAATCAATCTTTTTTTTTTTGACCACGACTGTAAAATTGTGCATCTGTTTCCTGACTCTGAGAATGGCCAATAGTAAGTGCTTGGAAAAGAGTGCAAAAGTAGGCCAAGAATATAGCAGTTTTTTTCTTGTCAAATTTTTTATGAATTTTTTTTCCATATATTTTTTCTGCTGTTTTATTAAAATGCAACCATTATGTTCTCACTTAAAGAGAATTTGGGGCTGAGGAGCAGAGGAAGCTTTGGGAGGTTGGCATGGAGGACTAGGAAGAGACCCATAGGGGTTGTGAGGGTCTGCTGGAAGAACATGAGGGAATCTGTAAAGCTCAGACGTGATGCAAAAACTGGCCAGTGAGTCATGGTGGATGGCCAGAGATTGCTGGTGAGGTGGGATTCTTGGTGAGAAGGAAGGTGAGATGGGAGTGCTCCGAGGGTCTTCAAAGACTGGGGAATGGTTTGATGCTGCTAGGAGGGGCTGGGGTAGCGGCTCTTGCTGGTGTGGGAGGCTGTTTCCCAAAACAGTAGCTAGCTCTAACTACAACTTTCTAACACTGGTCCAGAAACTGCTGAAGGACAGAGACCAGTTGGGCTGTACATGGCACTTAACAGCTAATCCCTGTTTCCTTGGTACAGGTGAAGAGCTGGTCATCTGCGTTTGGCTTGTGTTTACTCATTGTGCCATTAATTTTCTCTGGGAACATAGATATTTTTAGCTTGGTCTGATCTGAATTAGCAAGCAGCAATAGCAGAGTAAAAGTGATTACCTTGACCAATCTTTATTTGCAACAGGCTAAGAAAAAAAAGAGAATTTTAACTGCAGCAAATTTTGGTCATAAGCATATTGTCCAGAATAAGGCAGGAGTCAAAAGAGATTAAAAAAAAAAAATATATATATGTGTAGTTTTTAATATCTTTTTCTGTGTCTGTGCATTAGTCGATGTATAATACCAGCTTAATAAGAGGCCCAATAGACAGTGATAGATTTTAAACAAAGTATATGACCTTCCTGAGATCCAAATAGCTAAGTAAGAAGTAAAAATGTTGGGATATATTGGCAGAATCGGTTAGGTACCTAAGGGTCTCCATTTGCCGCAGTTATTTATCTGAGACAAAAGTGGAAATGAGGATAAAAGTATCCAATCTGCCAGGTTCCATGGCAGGCACAGTCTGTGATGCTCACAGAAGATAACAAGAACTAGTTTTTGCAGTATAGATCATGTGTGACCAATGCCCACACAGTTCCTGTGCTGTTACACTGCATTAGAAAGCTGGGAAAGTGGGTATCACTAACAAAAAGAATGTATTGATTAAAAGAAAATAACAAACCTTTCAGCCTAATCTTTGCTTACCTTGTAGTGGTAGCCAGTGGATCTACTTGTGTAATACCAGTTTATTGGTACAGCAGCAACATGTAGGAGCTGTAGGAGAGACCATGCAAAAGCAGGGAAGTTTACTCACACAGCATTTCTGAGACACATGGGAAATACTGAATTTGGGTGAAAATCTCTTCTCTATGTCCTGTTAGTTTCCTTGTATGGACTGAAGTGACCAACCTGAGGCCTCATTAAGCCCTGCTCACCCAATTATTTGGCTTTATCTAACTTTCATATTTCACTGGTTACTTAATGGTCTATAAAATGATGAAATTGACATTTTCTGCAGATGTTACATGTTGCATCTTTTACTTCTGCACCCCCAGTTTATTATCAATGTTTATAGTTTATTATCAATGTTTCTGAGTTGCTACAGTTCTATAGACTCTGTTACTCTCTGCAAGAGTTGCACAGGAATAAAATACAATCTGTAACCAGGGAAGTCTTGTTTAGTTTAGGCTTATGAATTTTGTGCTCCACTTTTGCTTTCATGTTAAATATTTGTTCTGTGTTTCAGCTGGTTCTGGTTCATTAAGCCTCACTAGCCCATATGATGCTGCAATGACCACTCATGTATGAATTCCCCAGGAGCTGGAAGGGAAGATGGTGTTAGTGGTGCAACCTCGACTGCTTTTAAAAAAGTGGAGGATTCACCTTTGCAGGAGTCCTCTACAGGCCAGGTATGGTCAGCTGACTATGCCAAATGGAAAAAGAAACTAAACTAAAGACAGCTGGCAAGTGTCGCCCTTGTTTCTTTGTTAGGAATGTTGGTGGTAACTGCTTAGTGGCAATAGAAATGCCTAATTAATGGGGCTGGAGAACAAAGAGGGAAAAGGAAACCACAAATTTTACAAGGATCCATATATATAATTTGTAACATTGAAGAGCAATATGCTTTCCTTTGTGTATGTGTGGTGGGAGGGGCAAACAAAATCTGTCATAAAGGTAGCTCCCAGATAACTTTTCTCTTTGGAAAGTCTAGAAAGAAGTATTCCCGATATCTGTAGAATTCTGTGACAGAGTGTGTGTGAAATGCATAATCTACTCCAAGATAACTAAAAATATTATGCAACTATATTTTGTTTTCACTGTTTTGACTTTGCAGGTATCTTTTATGGCCTGACACTGTTCCAGAAGTGAGAGCTTATAGCATTAAACATCTGACCTAAATACCATTGAAATTAAACTCCCTGTTCTTCTGGTCTTCTCCTCAGTAACCAGAGAAGATCTTGTGATCAAGTCCTCATAGCTGTTGAACTGATTCAGACCTATTATATGCTTCCAAAATTTTTTTTTAATTTTTACTGAATTCTGCTACCTGACATCGACATTAATTTGCTCTGTTTGTTCAAAACCTAATTTAGTCTGTTTAAGCAATAACAATTGAGGCTCTGGACAATTTCTGGGGATTAATGACTGATTAATGACTGAGAGGGTTGATGGTCTGAGGCAATGACTCAGAGCTATTAACTTCATCTACAGAAAATATATCAGGAAATGTTTTAGATTGAAGTTGTTGCTTGGCAGTGTGCAGCTGTGTCTGAATTGAGGGAGGGTCACTCTATGGCAAAAACAATTGCCTATAAAGTCTGAATGGGTTTATTAAAAGATACTGTTACAATTTTGTTTTATAGCAGCTCTAAAAGGCCTAAACTAAAATGGAAATAAGAGAGGAAAGTGGGAAAGCTTCTTCTTCCGTGTGCTGTGTAAAAACAAGGTAATGGACAGTTCCTCTCAAGAAGCTTTTATTACCTTTTGAAAAAATAAAAATGCATTGTAGAGCTTCGTAAAGCAGGTGATTCCAGTTTCTCCTATAATTTTAAATATTGTTCTATTCAAAAGTATTCCAAAATGGATCTCTAAATCAGAATTGTCTTACAGAAGTATTTGATATCCATGACCTTTTCAAATATGTTTCCAAGTTCTGAAATATTAGTAGAGCGATATTCAAATGCATGAGAATTAGACACACTGATTATGTATGTATGTAGATCTAATCAATGTATGTGTCATAGGCACTGAATTTTTCCTGTAAAACTGCTTGAAGTAAGGTTGTGTCCTTACTCCAGTTTACAGATGGTCGTCAGACTGTTTGAATGGCCTGCCAGAGGTGAAGGAAGTTACCTGCAGAGCATGCAGAATATTCACCCTTGGAGCTTTCCAAATCTTGGCTGGATAAGACTCTGAGCAACCTGCTCTAACTTCAGAAGTGGCTTTGCTTTGAACAGGGGCTTCGGTGAAATTATTTCCAAAGGTATCTTCCAATTTTTGTATTGTTCCATGATTCTTTTCTTGTGTGACAAAGCCAAGACTGGAAATGTAATCCTGTTGGTCCAATGGGACTTTTAACAAAACACCATATAAATGTCATAATAATCTTCCTTAAATCTCTGACTCTCAGTTGGATATGGGCTTCTACAGTGTTTAGCACATTTTGAAATCTTTCCCTTAGGTGCTTTGCTTATTTTATAAGCTAAGGAGATGCATGCAAAACTAAAGTTAGTGGTTATGCTTATGTTTTTGCTTCTGCTGGTTTTCATAGTTGGTGTTGGCATCTTAGTTTATTTTCAAATTTTGTCTTCACTGCAGATTCTCTTTTGGGACAAATTCCTGTATTTGATAGCTGGTCATGGGAAAAAATGCTAAATGGCCTTTTCCCAAGTAAATGTTCAAAAGTGCATTTGGAAATATTTGTGTGTGCAAGCAGTGAGTTTGTGGTGTAGCCCAGCTCCTCTCAAGAGCGCCTTTTCAGGGGTGCTGCCATGAGCTGGCCTCTTTGTGTAGAGCATGAACAATTTGCACTCCAGCTCCACAGAGCTCCTTTTCTATTCTTATGCTTTAACTGTCATTTCCCTCATGTAATATCTTTATTATACTGGGGTTTTTTTCTGTGAAGCCTGTTGCTTTTGATCTGGGATAGGTGTTACAGCTAAGAAATATTTTCAAAAAGTGGGCACAAGTATTTGATTAAAACTTGAATTGAGCCTGTACATTTTGCTTTGATTTTCATTTTTTGTTCTTCACTTCTCTTTTTGACTATATTTGAAAAGAGACAAAAATATTAGGAATAGGTATCTCATATGAAAGAGCCATAAATATCTATACCAAGGAATTTTATGCCTAGGTTTTTAACTAGTATTGCATCCAGGAAACTTAGATGAATACAGGTCACTAACCTGTTTACTGCTTGTCCAAATCAAAGCCTCAGCTGATAGCTTTTGCCAGGTGTTCAAGAAATATAAAAGTGACTGTTATTATGCATCTTTCCTCCCTTGCTAATACATACTTAAACAAATGGAGCAATGTATTACATCAGTATTTTGAGTTTTCTACTCTTCAAATTTGCAGGTTTTCCGAATTTTCATTCTTTCAGACTTTGAAATGCATTATCAACATTTTTAGTGCCATTTTTCTTTACCTTATTGAATAAGACTATGTATTGAACATCAAGCTATGAAAATAATTCTCTCCTGACAGTATAAACTTAATTAAAACAATTATGGATGTTTTTCCCCATGTTATTTTGAAAGTCTTAAAACTCCTTAATGATATATATGAGCAGCAAACAACAGAGAGCTGGTCCACATAGCATATGGGTATTTTTTAGAACTAAATCACTGCATTGAGTTAAAATAGTGGATACAGAAATCTCTGAGAAGTGATACAAAGTTGGTGGACTAATCTTTATTTCTGACCCAAAAATGCTTTGAGAGGCCTGTTAAAGTAGGGAAGCTTTTACTAGTTTTTTAGTGTATCTTCAATATTTAGCAGCTCAGCCTAATCCTGAATGATTATGCAGTGGAGGATGAGGGGTATTCAGTGATTGTGGTCTCTTTCTTTCCTTTGTTGGTTTCAGCTGTAGCAATGTGTATCACACCAAGCTATATTTCTATATGGGATTTACTGAAGAGCTGACAAATTGCATATATTTGTAGATTAGAACACTATTTTGTGTCATCTCTCCAAACACCACCTGCATGTATTTTAGTGTCAGTGTGAAACACAGAGAAAGCTGATAATATTTAACTATATTTTACCATAATCAACAAATGGAGATGTTACAGTACCATTGCCTTTTTGTCTGATACACCTGATCATTCTGCTTTCTGTTCTAACAGTCTTTATCATAAATCTTCTGGAGCCTTACTTGGTTTTCTTATCAACTTGGTAACCTCAGGTTTAATTCTCCAGGTCCTTCTGTGAGCAGACCAGGACTGGAAGCCCTGGCCCTTCTGGGGTATGAAATGGTGTCTGTGTTTTGCAGAGATCATGCTTGGTTTCATTGTGCAGATGTTGAATGAAAGTATATGTATTTCTCTTGAGAGACATTGTTTTCTAGTTTCACTGCTTCTCTAACTACTCTCATGAGAATGTCAGGTGCTGTGTCATTGTATCTGCATAACAGCACATCATAATGAGTTTTGACTGTAGTGCTTGAAGCTTCTTTTCCTGGTTTCATTTATGCCAGGTGATGGCAGTAAAGGACCTTTGCTCTTTCAGCTTTTGCTATGAAGTACAGAAAACATTCAGACTCCTAGCCCACCTCCAAGGGAGAGGACTCACTTCTTTCATTCCTGTTGCTTCCTTGCAGCTTGTTATGACATCCATTGCAAGATGGAAAAAACAGCAGGGCTTGGATTGTAGGCTGTCTGGGTTTTTTGTCTTTCTTAATAAATACTAAAAGCCATATCTATTTTTCACTTTCCTTTCTCTGTATTGGCCTTCTCATACTGTATATTCTAGTATAACTTTTCAGCGTATTCCATACAGTGCAAGTTATAGTGTTTGGTTTTGAGCTGAAGATATTTAAAACTGCTCCTAGAAGTTTAGCATAGATTGCATGTAAAGGGACAGGGAGTGTCCCAATGAAGCTCTTTATCTGGGATTTGTCACTCAGGCAGACAGTAACATAGCAATATTGTGTCAAAAACATTTTCAAATGGAAAAGCCTTGCAGTGAGTCTGGAGTGTACCTGCTGGAAATAGAATAAGTCAGCCATTCACAACTGTTTTATTGATGGTCTAAAGGAAGGAAGAGGGGAAAAAAGGGCCAGACCAGAAAACACAAATTAATTCAGGTTGGCCTTGAAACTTCCTTTCTTAAGCTTGTATTTGGTAAGCATATGATAGGATAGAAAAGTGAGTAGCTTACCACTTCACAAACAAACCACAGCAATGACTGTTAATAAAGAATGTGCTTTTCCAGTGGTTTTGATTAGTGCTCTCATGCCATCAGTGAGGGGAGTGAGCTAAATGTTTTTCTTGGGGCAAAAAATCCCATCTCAAACTGGATATAGCATAAGATCATCAGTGCTGTAATGAGAACAGTCTCATGTTTTAATTCAGATGAAGAATGAATTGTAGGGATTCATCTAATGCACTCTGGTCACAACAGTCAGGCTACTTTTGTTCATGTCTTTATTCTGAAGAGACATTTCATAAAGTTGCTGTGCAGCCACCAGACACTGGACTAGTCCATTAAGGTCTCTCTTTTTTCACCTTCAACTGATGTTATTATCTATGCTTATAGTAGAAGGTCATATGGGAAGCTGCTGTCTTCCTATGCTTGTGTTTGCTTGTGTTAGATCTCATTCAGCTTGTACTACTCCAGTTTTTCAGGTTGTCTTTTTTTATTTTTCATCAGCATATTCCTGTTTTCCTTTGTATCCTTGTCGACTCTGTGTCACTAGTCAAACTCTTTAGCACATATCTACTCCTCCAGCCAAGGCCATGACTGAAAATATTAAATAAGGCTGTTCCCTAAACCAACCTACTAGGAACTCCAGTAGCAACATTTTTCTACGCTGAAAATCTGCATTTTGACCTGGCTGATTGATGTGACCGATGTAGCCACCTCGACCTTGTGCAATGAAAAGGCTTAATATGTATGTCACAGATACTTCACAGAACTTCAAAAGAATTATTGAAAAAAAAATCAAAATCTGTTATTTAACAAGAGATTAATTACTGATGCACACTGTCAGGGAGCAGCAAGGGCTGTCTGCTCCCTAGTGGGTGGGAAGCTGAATGTGATAGTGTGGCCAGCTGAGGACCTGGATCAAGCAGGGCAGACCAGAGCTCACAGACAAGCCTAAGCAACAGCTGAGACTTCCTGCTGGCTTTGTGGTGATAAGGCAGACATAAGGTCAGGCTAGGAAGTCAGTCCACAGGTCCTAGCACCCATGGCTTGCATGGTAGAGCTGGGAGCTGGTACTCCTCTACGACTGCCACCCAGGGCTGAGATGAAGTAGACTCTGGGGCCTGTAATGTGAGAGCTGACCCCAGGAAAAAAATTGGCCGGGGCCATTCAGACATCTAAGTGTCAGGTCTCTGGTGTACCTTTAGTTGCAGAGATTGGACTTGGTGATCCTGAAAATGTTTTCCAGCCTCACTGATTCTATGATTTCATTATTCTAATTGAAGGTGTGAAAAGAATCATATTTGCATAATGTCAGTTTGTCTGTGGAAACGTTTCTTAGATGAAATATCTATAGATGAGAAGAGTGTTTGGGGCTATAACTTTCTATGGCACAAAGGAATTCTTCCTGGTGCAGTCTTTAATCCCTATGTTTCCAGAGTGAGAAAAGGGAGAAATAAGGAATTACAAACAGATTTCTTTTTCTGTTTACATTAAAGGCTGAAGGGATCTGTTTAAATCTGGTTTTTAATTGGCAATGTAAGGTTTCCTCAGTAGCTAAATGCCCAGGCTGTGTCTATGTACACTTACACAAATAAGTTAGGCATGCTCAGAAATGTATCTGAGCACTGATACCAAGCAATTGACATGAAGTATCCTTCACTGTTACTTTTAATCTTTCTTAGAAACATGAGGCTACTAGCCGCTAGAAAATCGCAGATTTTATAATGGTCCCCATCCTGTGCAAGTGTCTGAACTGTGTCCAGGTCAGGAATAATTTTGAAGATTTCTGGTTAATGCTAGGACTGCCTTTAACAGTTTAGAATATGAGTGGTTTGGGCTGCTTTATTTTACAGGCATATACAGGCATTTAGTACCATTCAGCTTTTGCAGGTCATGAACAGTTACATGTAAACAGTTACATGTAAACAGAGGAAGCAAATCAGCTAGGCAGGAAACTCATGAGTGCTTGGGATGTCAGCTAAATGCTTGGGAAAATATTCAGTTTCTTCACCTGAAATTTTCAAAGAATACAGTTCTGATATGGGTACAGTGAGAAAAGGTGACGTGAAAAGGATGCTGTACTGCTGAAATGGCAATTCCATATACAGACTGACTCTTATCCAATGTGTTGTTGCAAAAATGACCATTAAATAACTACTTAATTAATATGTTTTTGCTTTTTCAGTGTTGATTAAAGCCTCCTGATGTTGAAGAACTGTGTATAGAATTGTACAGATTATGGATTTGGCAGAGTGGTGTAGATCTTGAATTACAGATATCAACATAAAGCTGGTGATCTTTTTCTATTCAGCCTGTAATAATACAGCAAGACAAGTCAAATACTGTACTTTGGAATTGTTTGCTTTGAGGTCAGTGAGATGTAAGATCTTCAGCTGCAGAGAAGTTAATTGTTTTGGATTAATAGAAGAAGCTGGAAAGCACGCTATCACAAAAGTGCAAACTTGAATATTTTTGTACTGCCTGCTGACCTAACAGTTTTCTTTGACTAGAAGGATGATTGGCCAGTCAAAAGAAACTGCAGATGATTCATATGTATATATTTCAACAAAGTATTTAACATTGTGACACATGGGAAAGCAGTATTTAGATTAAGATTTGGAAACTGTTAAAATGGTAAATAAAACATGGAAGTTATGTATGGAACAGATTAAGCAGGAAGTGTTATATTTACTGGGAAATTATTAAAATGAAAGGAGCTTTCAAGTTGGGTTCCCCTGAGCTTGGGACAGATAATATTTAGTAATTCTATAAGTGATGTAATGATTTCATAAGGCATAAAAAGTACACTTTTTAAATGTACTGCTCAATGTATACTTGCACTATGCTGGCTGATCCTCAAGAAAGTGTGGAAGGCAGGAGGAAAAGAAGCTGGACTGTGAATGACAGGAACTAAAGGGTGATGTAGTTAAACAGTAAATCTAATGGTACAAGGGACGAGACAAACACTTAAGGATTAACAGTCAGGATTGGTAGTAAGACTATCAGTTCTTACTCATGTCCAGAACAGATGGAGTCTAACTGAAATGAGTAAAAAGGAGCATTAATATTCTTATGGAAAAACAAGATTTGTCTCAATGGGAAAGTTAAAAAAGCTTTCTAGCTTGGCAAAATAAAGACTGGGAAGTATGATAATAATCACTGATTTTTTTAGAATGGTAAATAAACATCATGGGTAGTAAAGATATTTTTTGGGTAATGAACAGTCTTGACATTGGAAGAAATAAATACAAAAGGTGAATAAATATATTTAGACAAAATATAGCTAAGCTTAGTAGCAAGAGTAGTAGGTTTTTTGACATAATGACCAACATTCTGGCATCTGAGGGTTTTTATAATATGTTTTTCTTAACTTGTTTGAAAATAAACCAGTATACCATGAAGAAAACCAGAATACAGTGTTCTCAAAATTAGAGATAGAGTCTCATTTATACACAACAATGTTACAGAAGTATTTGGGAGAGTAAGCAAAACATTTGAATAATTGCTTTCCATTTTTTATTAAATACTACTGAATAATAAAGTTAGATACAACTACTCTGCAGAAGATGACCTTTCCTTTGCATTTGTTTCTTTTTTTTTTTCAGAACTGCTGTGTAGGTAGAAATGCCAACCACCGTTGTATTCCAAACTTCGTCTGTGGGCAGAAAGGAGACACACCTTGCATAAACCCAGGAATTTATTGCTAATGTAATTAAAATCTTAACAGTCTGATCCTAGAACTATTATTGGTCCAAATGCAATTATTACATGTATGCAGAAAAGTTTAATAAAAATAATAATAATAATGCAAAAAGGAGTTAAAATTCACAAGCTGATAAGTTCCCAGACACTTCTGGGACATAACTCCAGTGTTTTCATTCTGGTATTGGTGAAGGTGCTACAGGGTGGGAATAACATATTTATTGTGTTAGATATGACTTCTTTTTTATTTCCTATAGCCGCTTTTGTTCAGTTGCAGGCCCACTTTTCTTTTAGTGACCACTGTTGAGTTCATAGCTGCAGGATTTCAGTTCCAGACCTGTGGCCCATCTTTTATTATCTCATGCCTGTACTCCTCTCTGTTCCACCATGTTTCTTCACTTCTTAAGCCTCTGCTGTTGCACCAGGTCTGTGTTTTTTTGTTTTATGTTATCCATAAATGTCTCGTTCTAGATGGAATTCCTTGTTATTTTTATCTGTATAAAACTATGATTGTACTGTAGAAGACAACACAGATGAAAAGCCCTAGAACCTGATCATTTAGGAAAAGCCCTAGAACCTGATCATTTAGGAAAAAAAGCTGTTAGAGCTTACAAAGTAAAAAGAGGGTGCAGGCAGGTCAAGAAAAGGTTAAATAGATAAAGCTGGACAAGGCTCAGTCCTGATGCCTTGCAAATTCAGTACGCAACATACAGTCCATTTTTACAGGGCAACACAGTTACCCAGCCCATCTTTATCCTCAACATGGGAGTTTGTGTTATAACAAGGTCTTTACACAGCAGTTATTGTCTTAGGAACCAGGGTGTGGGGGAGGCAGGTGTTGAACTTTTTTTGCTGTAGAGAAGCAGTATGGTAATTTTCCATCACTTATGTTGCTTGAACAATATAATCCCTAGGCCCTGTAGACACCTTTATGAAACCTCTTTTGTTTCAGTCTGTCCTTGCTATCCTACTGAGATTGTTTTAACCTGTCAAACTCGGTAGCACACTTAGGCAACGTTCTTTTATTGCACGTATTCTGAATTTGACTCTTGTTCTATGGGGAATGGAGTGCAACTGCCAACAGTCATTTTATTTGTCACCTTTAACAACCATCAGGAAAATGGAGCTGTGTCTGTATATGATGAGCTAGAAGGTACTTAGTCACCCTTAAGCTATTCATTGCTAAGTCCACCTAGACCAAAATTGTACTCTTCCTCTAAATGACAGTGACATCTAATGCAGTAACTCGGAATGTATTAACTGACTAAATGCATGCCATTATTTTTCTGTGTTAATTTGGCTTTAGACAAAGAACAATCAAAGCCAAAGCGAAACATCATATTATAAATGCAGTAGAAGATGTTTGGAAACCCTTCAGAGCTTCACGATCCATTTTTATCTGCTAGCATCTTGCTAGTTCTTCTGAGTATTCTTGGCAAAAATGTGTAATAGACATACAGTAGCCTGAACAGTAGATATCTACAATGGTACACTGAAAGTTTCTAACAAGTTCATCTCTGCAGTATGGCAAATTCCCTCAGAAATTTAGGATAACCCTCACCAGAATGCTAGTGGTCAGATTATTATAACCTGAACAATTACAGACTATCATGCTACTTTATCTTCCTGCTCACCAAGATTTTTTGATTGGCTGTGTCAGCTATTAAATTCAAAGAATGAAATTTCTACATTCTGTGAACAGTTTACAGAGGCTTCTTATTAAATGCTTAGTTAAATTTTTTTTTTTTCTGTTCTGTATCAAACCCCAAATAAGGGAAATGCTATCAATATGGTAGGGAACTTTTTTGCCCTGTAATATTTAAGACACTTTTTCTGTGTCAGGAGTCATTGTATTTTGATCCAAGGCATTGCTATGCAACCCTTGTTTCAGCTGTGCATATATTAAATAAAAATGAAAATGGCTTGAGCCACCTGTCCTGAAATGGCAAGACTGTCTTGGAGATCTGATTCCCAATAACTCTTATAAATTTTCTATTAAAAGTCCCGGGGTCTGATTTAGTTGTTAATTGCTGTACCCACAGTCAGTTGGGTAGCAGCACATAAATCTTACTGCTTTTTGGGTCTTCACTGATCTTATTGTACTGTAATAACAGCAGGTCTGACAAGTACTTACAATCGAACTAGACAAAGCAGAGCCAACAGTGAGCAAAAGAAGCGTCATACCAGAAATATCAGCATGGGGGGAGTAGCAGATACCTTTCTAGTGTCAACAAGTTTAGAGGGCACATTGAATAAGAGAAATTAAATAAGAGGAAGAGGTAACAGAAGGGGTAACAGAATCAATGAAGCTTTGAAAAAAGAAAACTGAAGTGAGAAATGCCAGCCTACAGATGTGACCACCTCCATGGAGAAATTTCTCTGACTATATGAATACCTAGGATTTTAATGCTTTTCTTTCTCTGTTTGGTTTCTCTGTACAGCCTTTTTCCAAAATCACTTGTTTGGGTGAGAGAAAAACACTTAAGCATCACATCAGTGATAGGAAGTAACAAAAAATTAAGCACCTGAGATCTACTGTTTTGCAGAGACTGGATGAGTGAAGAGTCTTACAAAAGTTTTGCCTCAATGCACCTCAACATAAGGCCTGTTTTACATAGGATTGCAAAACTTGTTCCTTCTAAGAGTTCTTCCTCTTAGAATTTTGGCTGTGATCTAAACTCCGAATTTAACTACACAATACATCAGCTGCAATTTTCCATTCCTCTTATCTACCCAGGAACAGCTCTGCTAAATTGCTTCCATGTCCTTTGTGATGGTCTTTTATCATCACATTGTTTGTTTCATGATCAATTTCTTTGGAGTTTTTTTGTCTCCCAACAGCCTGTGGAAAGAAGAAATTAACCTTTTGTTAAACTCTCTCAAAGCAGTAGTAGAGGCAGGCATATGCTTAGTGGATAGTGAAATCTGTATATCTTAGCAAGACACAGAATGACAGTGCCTCCCTTTTCTCTTTTTCAAACGTTTTAGAAGTCCAGTTCCATATTTCCACCAGCGTGTCAAAGAGTGGGCAGCAGATGGTGTCTCAGAGGAATTCACATAAATATATGATGTCACATGTTTTTTCATAGTGGAACACTTTCTCCAGAAGAAGAGACTGACATCACTGAGCAATCATCATTGACAAGAAAACCTGGTGAGTCAGTACTTCTAGGTCAGCTCAACTCTTCAGCAGGACACCTTGTCTAATCTTCACTCCTCCTTGCAATCAAACAAGGTTATACCTGAGAATAGAAAGAGGCCAGCCTGGGAAATGAGAAACAAGAGAGAAATTCAGCTTGTGCTGTAATGATATATGGGCAGCATAAGTGACAATTATAGAGAAGGATTTGTTGAAAGATGATCTTTTGCTAGTAGAGTGTTTGAGAGATAGGGTAGCTTGATATCTGAGGTGGTGATGAGAAGCAAGAGTACACTTTATGTTTTTAAGAGCAGGTCTAACTATAACTACAAAGAGTGAGTTGCCTGGGGGCTGAAATGCTTAGGCCTACTGTAAATATGAAATCAGTGTTGTGTTATTTTTAGACAGCATGAAAGGCACCCGTATCAAAAATATGCTTGTTCACACTGGTCATTTCATATTAGGATAATAATTATTTGTGTCTTATGAGAACACCAGTGTCTTGAGTGAAAGCTTTTATTCAAATGTTGATACTGGCTGAATTAATGACTTCTGGGACCTATCTGTACATAGCCATGTTCACAGTCTTACTTTGGGATATGAAAATGAAAACCTAGCTGAGTGTGTCAGCATCTGCCTGTCACCCAGTATTTACTCACAAACTCTGTTTAGCTGTCTCTTCTTAGCCCTCTCTGCAGCTGATGCCATACAAGAATGATGACGTTTCAGCTGTTCTAGTGAGGAATGAGCCCCTTATGTTTGAGCTCCTACTAGAAAGCTTTAGTCTTGGCAGGAAAACAAGAAGTCTGCACATTAACTTGATTCAAAGTGGGAACTGAAGCTACTTTTTACTTCTTGACTCTTTTTTTTCCCCATGATAAGACCTGCTGACACATCATCAAAAGATGGCAGGAAGACTTAAATAAGCAAGCAAAGCAAAAACCAGCAGGAAGAAAATTTGAAACTGCAAAATAAAATAATGTAAAAGGCTATTCCATATCAAGGAAGGGTAACTGAATTTGTGAATAGAAGGCAAACAATGCCCAGTTTTAAAAAAATGCTGAAATCAGGCATTCTTAAAAAACAGGATACAGAATTAATCATCTGTCTTAAATTTCTGTAAGGAGAAATATTGTAAGGCATCTTTGGGAGGAGGCTTTTGCTATACAAAAAAAGGCAACTTCAGATGAAATATTAATGAAATTACTCAACAGAAAAGGAATAGGGGGAAAAAAAGGGTAGTCACTCTTCTCTAGAAGTTTATTCCTTGTAAGGATCTTGGCATTAGAAAAAAGCAACCAAAAAGGAGTATAAAATATTCTTTTCCTTCCAGACTGACAGGTAAAACTTGAACAGAAAGACTACCTTACCAAAAGTTCTTAAAAATCACAAAATTACCTCATATATGCACTGTCTATTTTCTTACATATAGCTATGTAAAATAAATGAATGTGTAATTTATCCTAGAACACATTGTATGTAGTGTGAGAAATTTTAATACTGGCACTATATATAAAATTATAATCATCTTAGAATACAAACTCTTGACCTAAATAAGTAGAAAGACTGCAGTATGAGGTTTTATGTGCAACATATGTGTGCTAGAAAATCATTACTATTATTCTGGATGTCAACAGTACTGTTTTCCTCCGTGCCATATAAATTTTTTGGGGTACTTTCAACAGTTATTTGAAGTAAAATATTCTTGCAAGAAAAAGGTTTCATATACAAATATCACATGATCAATATTTACTCAAGAATGGGTTCACAAATTATTTTTCTGTTATATTTACCTTTGTGCACCTATGTTGCATGTGGTCATTATTAAAGGAAGTGATTAAAAGAGCTCAGTATTTGAAAAGAATTTCCAGGCAGTAGGATTTATGATTCTATATGTTTCCATTATACTGCTTGCTATTGCCTAAGAGATAGGGAGGATTAACTGAACAGTTTGTACAAAAATCCAACTCTGTAGAAGCACCATTAAGATCTTCCCTGGGGAGGTCAAGTATTACTTTCAGGAACACTGAAACCCTAAGGAAGGGAGGGATAACAAAACTAGGGGAAAGGAGTACAAACTATGGTCACATCTTGCGTGGTAATCCAAGTTGCAATTACATGCAGCGAAACAGATAGTAGAATCATAAAGTAATATATTGGTTTTTTCTTCTCTTCATATTTTTAGTACTTGGAGTTCTGAGCATAATGTTTCTATAAACATTTCCAGATTTTTAACTGTCTGAGGAGAGTTCTTATGAATACTTTAAACTGAAGTAGCTTAGATGAACTGCATAAATCTCATCATATATTTTAGTTTCTGTGAGAAAGATGAGTATGATCCTTCCATCTCTGACTCTTTTGTGTTTATGCAGTCACATTTTAGTTTTGAAAACAGTCTGCAATACGTCATCTTTTCAGATCACTTCAAATATGTGAGTGTATAGGAGGAAAGGAGAAATAGTGGAGGGCTGAACAGTTATGCAACTAAATTAACTATACTATTTATCCTCAGGCTTATTGCTTCTACCATGTTGATTTCTCATCTCACAAGGCTGAATCACTTCCATGTTAGCTACAGGTATGGTTTGGGTCTGAACTCATTGGAGCTGCTGTACTTTCCTCCAGGTTAAATGAGGGAGCAGTTCAGTGCTCTTCTGTTTAATAATTGGCAAGTTATTGGCGGCTTCAGTCAGTAACATGAACCTATGGAGCTCAAATGAACAGGGAAAAGGATATGGCATGTGACTAAATTTTTGAGATGGAGTGCTGGTTTTGGCTAGGGTAGAGTTAATTTTCTTCCCAGTGGCTGGTGTGGAGCTGTGTTTTGGATTTGTGCTGAACACAGAGGTGATAACATAGAGATGTTCCTGTTATTGCTGCTGAGCAGGGATCGCACAGAGCCAAGGCCATTTCTGCTTTTTGTACAGCCACGCTGGGGAGGAGACTGGGGGTGCATGGGAGGCTGGGAGGAGACACAGCCAGGACAGGTGACCCCAACTGACCAAAGGGACATTCCCACACCATGTGACATCGTGTTCAGTGTATAAAGTGGGGGGAAGGAGGAAAGGAGGAATATTTGGAGCGATGGCGCTTGTCTTTCCAAATCACCGTCACACGTGATGGGGCCCTGCTCTCCTGGAGATGGCTTCACACCTGCCTGCCATGGGAAGCAGTGAGTTAATTCCTTGTTTTGCTTTGCCTGTGTGCAGCTTTTACTTTCCCTATTAAACTGGCTTAATCTCAGCCAATGAGTTTTCTGCCTGTTACATTTGGTTGCTGGCTGTAGTTAAACCACTGCAGATGGTGGAGAAATGGAAAAGAGCTCTGAAGAGTTAGCAGTGGGTAGAGGTGTGTACATGTAAGAGTGCCCTGGAGAAGCTGGCGCTGGAAGCTGGGTTCTGGCTAGTGGCACCATGCAAGAATGTGGTTCCCAGGAGCTCCAAGAGGGCACCAGCTTTGGCTGTGGTCCAGACAACCAATGTTTGACAAATTAAAAGGCTGAAGTGGGGTCAGTGTTGTAATTTTGAGAAACTACCAATATTTGAAGGAGCAAAATATTTTTTTCTCTATTCTCCCTGCATTTTTAGAGATAGAATGTTCACCAAGGTGAGGTAAAGGCGATTATTAATTTGCATAATGAATTTGGTTTTATCTTTGTGTTACTTCAATTCCTTGGAAAAACAAACTGATTATCTTATTGCATATGACCTTTCTGATAGCTATCATAGGCTTCATAGCTGGTGATGGACCAAACTACCAAAAATTTAATGTTTTTTCCTTTGCTCTACTTAATAGACTCCTGATCTTGAGCTGCAAGATATACAAAGCTAAGCAAAATAGACACACTAGGCAAATGTGTTATATTGATTAATAGAGTAATTAAACATATAGCTATTTTATATTTTACATTGCTTTTTACATGCTGTAAAAAGTATTCTTAAAGGAATTCTGACTATATTTCTTTTAGAAAATACAGTTGTTTGTTTGTTTTTAATAATACCTAGACTGGAAGTGACAGATTCCTAGTGACTTTTGCTAAAAATAACTAGATGGGTGTACAGGTTATTTTATGATTAAAAGATAAGTTTGGTTTCCTGAGCATAATTTTTCTTGTGAAAAGGACTTCTGTTGCTCTATAATATTTTAATGCCTGGTGTACTTGTGGAAAGCAATCTGAAGAGAATGCCTGGAATAGGATTACCAGCTTTGAAAGGGAGAAAGTGCTGGAAGTAACTTCCTTCTATAAACACATACACTGTTTTGGAATAAATAGAAGAAAAACTGGAGTGCCTTTAGCAGCCTAATTGATTATTTTCTGTTACTCTATTATCATGCTCCTAGGAAAAATCCAGGTGTCTTGGTTCTGGATCTCTCAGTTAATGTCAGTGTTCATTGGCTTACACCTTCCAGTATTTAAGTTTTTAAAATAATTTTTTCCTTTTACAGCTTTATAGCCTTTACTGCTTTTGGGGCCACATAAAAAATAATGGTAAAAAGGAATTCCACTGGTAATTATTGAATTAAAGTAACTGTAGAAACATCAATCTGAGGTCTGAAAACAGCATTTGGAATGGTTTAAGACCATAGTATAGATTACCCATCACAAACAATCTGTCTTGCTGAACAGAAATATCTTGTGCTGTGAAGCAACATACTATGTAGGGAAGTGTATAGAAGCAAACAAATGAACCAAATTAACCAAAGAAATTAACCAAAAAACCTAGGAAAAAACCTCAACTCAAAGGAAAAAACCTCATAAGGGAGGCTGAGCCTCCTAAAAGTAGCAGAGATGAAAAGAAATAAGAATGCTCTTCCTTCAAACCAAATTTCTTGAGGCTTTATTTTATTGGAAAATTAAAACATACTTGTCTGAATGCAGATTGTTAATCCCTGTGTTCTTTATTTTGTACTTTTTATTTTGTTTGGTTTTTGAAAATGCTGTCTGCATTCCTTCTGTATTTTGTACAGCTCTGAGAATATATTAAAAATATGCTGCTGTTTAGAATCATATTGGAAGGTGACAAAATATTTAAACATTTTTTAAATTAAAAAATACAGTTTTTACAGAACTGAAATTGTTCAGTGATTTCTGAAAATCTGTCAGATTGAATTTACTTGTTCAGTAGTTACCATTTCACCTTTCTTGCTTCAAAATGTTATCTACAAGTTGTTTAAAAAATAGATTGAAAATTTTAGTTTAATTACAAAGTAGTTTATTCAGATGCATCTATATTTCTAAAACCTTTTAGAGCCATACAAGGCAACAATGACAGATCTACTTGTGCTTTTTATTCCAGCTCTTTCCAGGGCAGAGTGGCTATTAGAAGCAAAAATTCCTTTTAGGCTAGGGGCTTATGGACCTATTTTAGCTATCTAATATCAGAATAGACTTTAAAACTCACAGAGGTATAATAAATAAGTTATGAGGCTGTGCTGAATTCTCAGCCAATGCAGATACTTTTCAAGCTGGACCTGAACTTATTTAGTACTCTGGGTATGTCTGTTTGACATCTGGTCCTAAGTTATTGTATGTTCCCGTATTGCAAAATTCTAACCAAAGATTTTTTGTTTCTTTAGAACAAAGTTATTATTTATACTGGAAATGTTGGAAATATTTTTTTTAGTAATTTCTAAAACAAATGTTATTACTAATGAATACTTCTTTAAATAGATCATCTGTCCTGGATCAAATTTCTCCTTGTTTGTTGCAGTGAAGTGGTACAGTACTCAGGGATGATAAAAGTAGCTGAACCCAAAGCTTACAGGTGGATATATATTTTAAAAATATATGTGTGAATGAAAAAAAAAACCAAACAAACAAAAGCCAAACCACAAAAAAACTCCAAAGAGGGGTTGGTGTGTATATATGAGTGTGAATTCCCTCACCAAGGATACTTTTGAAAACAGTTTTGTACTCCAAAATCAGAAAACTGAATCAGACCCATCAAGTTACTTGCTGCCCATGGCAGGAATTTCTATTTTCAGTCAGTTCAGCTACAGAGTTTAGCAAGCCTGTGTGGAAGAGCTGAATCTCAGCAGTGTGCAGTAGGCATAACTGTACGATCCAGCCTTCTTTAAAAGCATGTTGGGTTATTTTAAAGTGGGCCCTTTTCTGCTGTGAGTCACATGTGCTCAGATATACAGCCTGGTTTGAACAGCTGGTCCTAAATCTCCTGCGATTGAAAGTTTGTTTCCCCCTCACGGCTTTAACTGCAGTTGTAGTTCCTTTTTCTGTTTCTGATCAAAGATTTCTACTAGGAGTTGCCATGAAGGGAAAAGAGTTTTTGACCTGCAGATCAGTACAGTGTATTGATCTGCCATGAGTTTTGCTCCGTGTGCTGCACGGGGATGTGGCGCTTCCCTGGCAATTCAGCCGCCAGCTCAGCTTTCACTTTACAACTTCCACACATGCAGGTTCTAAAGTCACTGCTTGACAAGGTGGTCTTTAGGTGAGGCTGAACTCTGGAAACATCCTGTCTACATCAGTATGGAGCTAGGAAAGCTGCTTATTATTCATACTATTTGTTTTAGCATAAATGCAATTTCCTGTAAGTTTCCTCTGTGAAAGGGTGCACAAATTTAGGTCTGTGTGAATTAGGAAAAACCCAGCACTGCTAAAGTGAGGGTTTGATTCTAACACGTTATATTTTAGGTGAGAAAAGAAATACTCCACTATTCAATCAGCTGGGGAAAGAAGAGAATCAGAGTTTGATTCACTTGAGTGCTGTTGTATTTATGCAGATGTCTGCCATTCACTATATTCTGCTATAATTTTTTTTAGAAAAATATTCTATTTTCTAATTTATAAAATGATCATGTTTTATAAATTAGACATGTTTAAATGGCACTCTTTCTTTGCACCTAGCAGAAACATTTCTAATGTATGGAGACCAGTGAAAAAACTTAATTTGCCTCTGTAGCCAGACACCATTTTTCTTTGTAGGCAGAAGATGCAAACATTGGTTTTAAAGAAGCAGCAGTGATGTGCATGCAGCAGTCAACACAAAAATCCCTTTTAACTGCACAAGACAGACACTGCTATTTATATGATGCAGAAAGGTTTTACTTCTCTTTTTTTTTTTTTTTTAAATAAATGTGGTTGCTATAGAGATATCTGAAACTCATCACTGTCTCTAGCTACATTCTGTGACCTATTATTCCTGAGGAATAGTCCCCAAAGCATCCTAGCAATTGGTTACAATTTTCCTCTTCCTAAAAATTGCCCATTCCCTCTGCATGAATTGTTCAAATAAAGGGGTTGTCTGCAGATGGTCTAGGCATAGTTGTAGGAAGTTATTTTGCCACTAGCAAAACTGTTGCTGTACGAAGAGAAACCATATATCTGAGAAGCTATTTTTCTGCCTTTGTTCTGACTCTTTGGTACCAGGAGACTCTATCCACTGATGCAACTTCTGATCTCTAAATGCTCAAATTGTCAGTGCCCTGCCCTGCAGTGGCATAGGGAAAGGCACAGTGCTTATTCCAAAGTGTGAAGAGGGATTCAGTTCCCAGGTATGGTATTCTCATTTATTGTTGAAAAAGCATATTAGCGTATGCAAAATAACCCTTAATTAAGGCAATGTTGGCAAATGTGTTGCTGGTCATAAAATGAAAAAAAAACTAGTACATCAGCTGGTCATGGCTAAAAGAGCTTACAGGAGTTAAATGCATGCAGTACATAAACGTGTGTTTATAAAAGTTTGATTAGTGGCATGTGAAAACTACTGTGCAACAGAAAATACTGGGTATTGAGGAGAAGAATGGGAGGTATCTGGGATGAAAATTTTCAGACATACTGGAATTAATTGCTGAAATTAATTTGCTTTTCAAGTTCTTGTAGCTTGAGAAAATTTTATGATGCTGACTCAAACAAGCTTGCATCACACCTCTGTGATTCTTACAGGAGAATTTACAGCAGGGGATAGGGCAGCTGGGCATGGATCTACCTCCACTCCACACAGGGAAATGAAGCCCCATTAATCTGGTTCCCCTTAAGCTCTAGGTCCTTTTTATACCAGCTCATAATGAGGACTCTTTTCTGTATAGGCTTCCAATATGGTACAATGGCACATTTCATGTCACTAACCCACCTGAACTGACGCTGTGTGATATCTCTTTAACTTGTAGTTTGTTTGCACAAAAGAATACCATTTTTAAGAATAAAGCAATCAGCACAAGTAAAATTTGTTATGCAGTTATAAAAGAGATGTAAAAGGTAAATAATGTAGGCAGTGTAGACAAAACTAATGTAAGCAAATGTAGGGAAGAAAACAACAAATACCAGTGACAAACTTCTGACAGACCACTGTAGTTTATGACATATACATACAAATATATAGAAATTAATTTCTATTTCACTTACCTTTCAGTTCTGTTAGCTGCCATTTCATTGTTTGTATTATGGCTCTGTTACAATGTATGGGGTCTTCAAGGAGAGTGTAATATATTATTTTACTGTTTTCAGTGTTTTATAAAGCTAATACACTGAATAAAATAGTGAACTTAGAGAAATCTATTTTAGTTATTCCACCTGCATTTTTCAGTTCTGAGTCTTTAGAATTCCATAGATAATTGTATATGCTGCCAACCAATCCCACTAATGTTCCTCACACCTTTGTTTTCAAAATAGGCATGTTTTTAAAGAAGTTACAAGATTACTTTGAACCTGTGTTGGCAGATATGTATGGATATTTCTGAGTTCAAGGTTACTTGGTGGAGGAGGAATCTTCAGTTTCATGTCAAATATTTATGTGACTTAATGAAGTTGCTCTTTCTACCTCAGCAACCTGCCAGGTAGATTTACTCTAGACTGAGAACATGGCCAGAACAAATGGGGGCTCAGTTGTCAGAACCATTCCTTCACTTCAAAATACTGGTTTGTGACATTATGCTGCATACTGTCTACATTTCATGTTTGACTGTGAGTGCAATGAAACTACCACCAATAAAAAAACCAAGCAAAAGGTGTCTGAATTTTATACCTGTGCTTTATCATACAGTTGTACTTTAATTGTCAAATTGTCAGTTGTACTTTAATTTGTCAAAAATCCTTACCCAAGAAATGTATGCTGTTTGCATGCAGTCTGAACTTGGGTTTGTCACTGCAAATAGCTCTGTTTTCTTTTACAGACTCAGAATGTAATTGTGCTAATTCAAGAGCACGTGCAACACAAATCAAAAACCTGGAAAGTGTTAATTTCCAGGCCAGGTTCAGGCCATCTCAAGTGTTCCAGGGAAGGTTAAAAAGGAACAGGTGAAGCTATTGCAATGCATAGGAGGTGGCAGCAGGAATAATTATCTTAGCTGACTGCCAGGTGATTATGTTTGCTTAAATACGTTAAAGGGGTGGGGAGAAGAGTAGGGTATTGGATGTATTATTTTTAAGTTATGTTTACCTGAGTGTAGAAAACGAAGTCCACCATAGTTTTGTGCCCACTTAAGGGGAAAATAGGGGTAGTAATTTATATTTGTTGGTGGTTGTTTTAGGTGTATGATGGTGCCTCTGATTTAAAGGACCTGTGTAGGTAAGAATTTTAATTTTATTTCACTGTCTGCATTCTGCTGCAGGTATTTCTGCCAACTGTATATTCCTCTCTTGTTTTAGGCTTCGCTTTGAGCTTTGTAACACCTTCCCATGTCTGTAAACTAATAACTCAGATTAAATTGCTGAGAGTTGTTCTTATGTGTCCTATAAATTTGGTAAATGGTTCAAATTCATCAGCCAAATACTGATTTAGGAAACCTCCTGTGTCTGCTTTTTGGGTTTAGTTGCTCCTGTGTATGCTTTTTGGGTTTAGTTGTCTGTTTGTAAATGTTTGCCATCAAAAATCATGTAAAGTATAGGAAGGCAGATTGCAGTTGGTGGGTTTTGTTGTGAAGTTCTAAGAAAATAAGTTCTGAATAAGATGAAAAAGAAGGCATTGTTTTTTATTACAGAGTGAAAGGATTCATTCAGGAAAAAGTAACCTCTAAACTGAGGGGGAGCAATGTTATTTAGAACTGGAGTGTGGCTTGGCACTCTGCCCAGGGTAAGTCGCAGCATATTGATGCAGCGCGGCAGGAGCAGATTGGAGAATCTGACTGCAATCTCCTTTCATTTACTGTCATGCTGGGTGACTAGGGTAAAACACCAATTGCTTATATGACTAAGGAATATTGAGAAAGTACTGAATGAATTTTACCTGTCTTCCTTAGCAATTTAGCTGCTGGAAATTATTGCAAGCTAGTATCATAAGATCAGTCAGAATGAAGAACTATTGTTGGAGAACATCTGTGTTTAAATGATCAATCAGTGCTATCATAAAGATTTTTTAATTCTTTTGCTACATATATTTATGTGTGAGTAACCATGAGTAGTAATAACATAACAGATGTTATTTATTTATTTTTTAAAGTTAAGGAAGTGGCCTAGATATGGGACTTTTCAGTGAAGAGATGATATACTGATAAAAAACAGAGGGTGGTATGCTGCTGGCATATCTGAAAGGCTAGACAAGTCAGCATACTGCTTTAATGTCTGGAAGAGTTCCAGGTTTAATGAGCATTTAAGCTCCTTTCTGCTGTGGGAGCAGTATAATGAATACCGACAAGCCTGTGTTGCAGGTTGGCTGACACAGCTGTCCTCAGAATTCAAGGGCTTTCATAGTTGCTCATCCCTGAGTTCTTCACTGTTTTTGAGTAACTCCCTGGCCCCAGACTCAGTATCCTTCCTGACAATGAAAGCAAGTCAAAGACTTGGAAAATTGCTTTCTCGCCACTTCTGGAAGTGATAAAGTGTAGTGTCATCTTAAAAACAAAAACCCCTCCTCTCTTTCAGTGTGCTGTGCATAAATATCGATCTTTGTTATGTACTGTTCTGTATGTGCATATTTGGGGAGGAGAGTGATGGAAGTTCAGAATGCTGCCATTGCTGAATAATTGTGGAGTAAACTTCTTTTACTGAGCATAACTTTGAACACAAGTGAAAGGAACCAAGTGTGTTGCACCACGCTGCTCTTTGTCCTTATACTGACAGCACGTAGGGCTGTTTTAAAGGAGTATAAAAGAGAAATAGCCAGGGTAGCTATCAGATGAACTATGATGCTCTTTTGCTATGCCTGTATATTCTGTTAGGTAGTGGAGGCTCAATCCTCACAAATGCGCGTGAGCCATCAGAGAAGAATTTGTTCTCCCAGGAAGACGAATATAGGGAGAAAAGCGTCAACTACAGTGAACTATAGAGGAAAAATGCTAAATTTTATTTTAGTTGGGGAGGGTACACTATGTAAGTCTGTGGATGCCTAGGTGTGGGTTTTGTATGTGTTTAAGACAAGTTGCTCAAAATCTCCTCTTCAGCAAGAGCTACCTCATTGTGTACCAAACCTGACAATCACTGTGAAGAAAGAGCTCTTAGAGGCACCTGAGATAATGAATTACTCACAGGAGCCAGTCCTAAGGCCTGGCAGCATGATTCTTCCCTCATTCAAGCCTTCCATAGTGTCCTGTGCACCTATTATTTTCAGAGCACAAGCTGAAAGTCTCTTAAAGACGACATAATTTGGTTCAGACCAAGTTTTAGGAAGAATTTGAAGCAAAATCTATGTAACAACGTGCTGGTTATTTTACTAACTCTGTCACAGCAAGTGAATAGTAAAATGTAGTTCCTAAAAGGTGGGTCTGATTTAAATAGCAGCTTTGGGAGGTGAGACATCTAAGGGGCTGACAAGGATAGCACCTGTAACATTGAAAGTACACTTCTGGAACACTGGGTCACCTTAAAGAACAGCAGGTGGTAGCAAGGTTTGTTGATTGTGCGATACTCAGAGTGCAAGAGTCTCCCATGTAACTTGGGACTGCATTTGCTTTGGACAGAAGTAATTCTTGAGTGTTTTAGTGTTTTGAGTATTAGGTAGTTGGTGTTATTTTTTGTTTTTTTTTTTTGGTTTTTTTTTTTTTTTTTTTTTTTGTTTGTGGTTTATTTTTTTTCAAGCAGTTGATGCAAAAGGCTGCAACTGAAATCAGGGCCCTAAATGCTGAATCCACCTTTGGTGTGTCAGTTGCTAGATTTTTATTCAACCGTTCATTATAAACCATGCTTTGTGTAGGCTGGAAAGGGCCTTTGGAACTGTCTTGTTTGATCCCTGATTAACTTTACTTTGCAATGAGAAAGAGTATGTAGCTTTTTGATCTGGTTCAAAATATTTCAGATAAAATGTACTTGGCTCCAGACAGCTTCAGCAAGTAGTGTGACTAATTCATTAACAACACCTCCATTTCACATTTGCTATTAAATTTCACTCCCACCAGATGACAAAAGAAATTAGAAGTGTGAGAGATTAATTTCTGGGCTTTGTGCTGGGAACTCCCTTTTTCCTAGTGTTCCAGACCATGTGTATTTGTGGTTTGATCTAGACTAGCTTTCATGTTCCCTTCACTCTTGTTAGTGATGCCATTTCTCACACGAGAGCAATAACTCTGACAGGAGAAATTCGGTTTGTGAGTTGTTCTCAAATGTGAAACCTACAGAGTTGAACTCATGTAGAGTAGCCCTGTGCTTCTCCTTCAAGCACTTAGAGGCTTGCTGATCGAAAACACTTATCAAATTGAGCTAAATTAGTGTACTACAAATTTGGGATGCTCAATTTAGCATTACTGTGAAAAATCCATTTGGGATAATAGACTTTGCCCCAGGGATTTAGAAGAGCCACAAGGACAAAAAAAAAAATAGTTCGGTCTTGGATTGCTAATTAAAAATCAGTAGCATTGGGAAATGTTTCATGCTTGAGTCTAATTTTGGACAAATATGAATCACAGAATATCCTGAGCTGGAAGTAACCCACAAGGATCATCAGAATCCCGCTCCTGACCCTGCACAGGACAGTCCCAAGAGTCACACCATGTACCTGAGAGCCTTGTCCAAACACTCCTTCAACTCTGCCAGGCTCGGTGCTGTAATCACTTCTCTGGGGAGCCTGTTCCAGTGCCCAGCCACCCTCTGGGTGAAGAACCTTGTCCTAATACCCAAGCTAAACCTGCCTTGACACAACTTCAGGCCACTCCCTTGGGTCCTGTCACTGGTCACCACAGAGAAAAGATCGGTGGCTGTCCCTCTGCCTTCTGTTTATGACAAAGTTGTAACTGCAATGAGGTCTCCCCTCAGTCTCCTCTTCTCCAGGCTGAGCAGACCAAGTTATGTCAGATGCTTCTCATACAGCTTCCCCCAAGGCCCTTCACCATCTTTGTCGCCCTCCTCCTGACTCTCTCTAACAGCTTGGTATCTTTGTATTGAGGCACCCAAAACCGCCCCCAGCACTCGAGGTGAGGCTGCCCCAGAGCAGAGTAGTGCAGGACAATCCCCTCCCTTGCCCAGCTGATGATGCTGTGCCTGATGCACCCCAGGACGTGGTTGGCCCTCCTGACTGCCAGGGCTCTGCTAAATCCTGTTCAACTTGTCATTGACCTGGACCCCAGGTCTCTTTCTGCAGTGCTGCTCTCTAACCTCTTACATCCTAGGCTGTATGTGTGTGATAGATTCTCTAGATAAGTTAATGTAGAGAGATACTCATGAAGACTAAAGAGGTCTGTTACGGTGTCTCTTCTGCTACACTAGTCTTGTAGTGACTTTGGGTCTTGCCTTTCTTTATAGATGACCTGAGCTGAAAAATGGCATAGGTTGCAGGGCACAAGGCTGTTGGTCTCCAGAAGGGCTGTTAGGTTTGCAGATCACTGGTGTTTAGAAAAAAGGACTATATTAACAATATAAAGTGCATCTAGAAGACATTGAAATAATAATGCCAGAAGAAAAAGGTAAGTCTTTGCAGTAAGGTGTACAGTCTTGAAATTGTAGTCAAAGCTGTTTTTCATCCACCATTTCTGAAGGCGTCTGAACACCCAGAATTTTTTTATTTTGTTTATTTTAGCAAAATTGAGCCTATCTGGACATGCCATTGCTCTTTGTTAAGATGCAGAAGACTTAAATAAAAGGAAAATAGAGAAGGAAGTAGACAATGAAGACAACTTTGCGTAAGGAGGCAATGGAATCATACTACAATTTAGCGTACAATCTAGTTGTAAGAGGACATTATTTTTGTACATACCTTGATGGGAGTGGGAGAAAAAAAAATCTTAACTTCTTTCTCCACAAGAACCTTCATAAATCTAGAGAATTTATTATAATTGACTTTTGCACCATAGAAATTATGTTCAAGATCTAGGTAGCTTTTCCTAGTCTTCATTAGCAGAAACTCTTGTAGTTATATGATCTACTTGGCTTTACTTTTACAGGAAAATAACATAATACTGTTCAAGGGAATACTTGTAAATTCTTGTGTAACAAATGATGCATATATCCATATTTGTGTAAATAAGCCTGCTTCCATCCAGTGTGGGGAGCATGAAAATAAAATTATATTCCTCTGTGCCAGAAAGAGTATTCTGAATTATAAGTACATACAGTAATTATACTGTTGATAGCTATAGCATAGTTTTTCTGCTATATTAGTGATTTTAGTCACAAAATGTAACTTTTAGCCAATTGTCGTAGACAAGAAAGCCAAGTAAAATATTGGGGGAAGACAAGTATGATGACAAAAATCGGAAAGCCTTCCACCCCTGCCCCTCCCCCCCACTTCAAGATTGTGTGCATCTTCCTAGAGTCTTTTTCATAGGAAACAATATATTGTGTAATGCAGATATTCTAAATCCCGTTAATTTTTCACTGAAGTTGCACCCTCCCTCTTCTGCAGGGAATATTGTTAATTCTGAGTGTAGTGGAGATTGGCACCAGTGAAATTATGCAGAAAATCTTCTTGGCATCACTTTGAATACTAGTTAAGAGGCTGCTTCTATTTTCCCCACTACTGGTGGCTGCAGTCTACTGATTTCCTACTGAGCACACAGGAACACAGTCTGGAGTTTGTGTACGTTTCACTATAGAAAACTGAAGATTTTTGTTGGAGAGGGGAGTAAAAGAACAATCGTGGCTCTAGGCATTGTTTTCTGGACTGGATCTTTGAGGTTGCATTCAGTATCTGAAATGATGTAAAATAATTCATTGAGGATTTCAGATGCCTTCATGAAGAAAGTTTTTGGAGTAACCTGAAGCAGGAAAGTGCTTCTATGCCCTTATTAATGAGGGAAAATATTTAAAATATGTATATGTTAATTTTGGTGTAATACAGAGCATGAGGAAAAATCTTAAAAACATCACCTTCTAAACAAAAATTGCTTTCTAATATATCTAAAACACTTTAATCAAAGCAGTATTACTTTTATTAAATATGCTTAAGTTTATGGTGTCTGTTCTGAACTAATCTCCGACCTACACATATATTCCTGCAAACTTGCGAGTTGTGCACTTTTCCCCAGCTCATATTGCATTCAGCTCAATGTAAAGCTAAGCATCCTGGTGACTGAATATTGATTTTTCTGGGAGAGCTGCATTCCCTACACTTCAATTTGGATTCTATGAAAACTGAACTCCTGTTTGGATGCAAGTGCTCTCAGAAGAAACCCCTTTTTTTTTGTAAAGAAGAGTAAGTCTTATAGAGAGCTATTAAAACACAAATAGAATGTATATTTTGGAGAGAATATAATATATTGATATTTCAAGGTTTTTGGTATAACCAGGTCCCAAGTACTGGTTGCTGCTGTCTCTGTTCTGTCCCACTCCTGTCTCTCTGATGTGCATGACACAATGGCAGCAGTGGTTTGCTGCCTAGAATGTGTCAGCACTGGCCAAAAGTAACATCACCTTGGATGTCAGATATTAGAAATTTTGAGTGCCGAAATGAAGATAAAGGCTTGGCTCTTTTTCAGAGTGTTCATCTTCACTGATGCCAAAGGCCCCTATTGATTTTAAAATCAACTCAAGGCTCCACATATATTTTTCTATGTTTTTTAAATGTGCTAGATAGCCAGCATATAAAAGCTAATGAGGAAAGTATTGCAAAAAACCAGAATGATCTTTTAGAGGTGCAATGCTTGTAAAGAATATAATTTAAATTGTTGTGATGGCATCTTTTTTTTTACTTCCACTGTGCTTTCAGGGGGCAATCTTCTTTTCTAGTGAAGAAAAGTCAAAAAGCCTTATTTATACTGCGTGCATGCATATTTTTTGGCACACTGCTTTTAAACAAAGACTTCAATATATTTTCTGTAAATTACTCTCTGAAAAGCAAGCTCTGTAATACTTTAAATACATGAGAATATACTTTATTCAAAGTAACACACTCCTGTTTCCCGTATGTTTTATAAAGATCATTTTAGGGTATTGCATGCTTTTGGATGTTTTTTTATATCAGTCATTGTATCAGTTGTGTTCTTGATGATAAAATCCAAAGCACCGGGCTAGTGAAAGTTTTACTGATGTTACTCTGTTGTAAATCATTTTGAGGGGAAGGAAGGGGAAGTATGTGGACCATTAGGCCCTCGGGGTCTGGGGTGTCTGCATGCTCTCGCTCTGAAGAAGGGCTGCTGCAGCAGGAGGGGTGCTTGCAGCAGCCTTTGTCAGGGCTGGGATTCCTGGGCTGGTCAGCCCTGAAGCCTGAGGGGTGGGGTTGTGTGGAGCCTGGGACGTCTGGGGAAGCCCAAGGTGGTCAGTAAACTCCTGGGTATGTCCAATAGGTTTAGAAGGCTTGGCAGCCCCCAGGGACCTCTCCAAAGAGCTACTCTCCAGGCCGATGGTCCCTGACTGGTCTTGCTCTTCCTTCCCAGGTGCAGGGCCTTGCATTTGCCCTGGTTGAACTACATCCTCCCTTAGTACCCTACCCCAAGCTTGCCTGGGGCCTTCCAGGTGGCAGCTCTGCCCAAGACCTTGTTTGCTGCCTTTTGGAGGAGAAGTGCAGTATGGCCTCTGGTTAGGGTAGAACTGAATTGGTATAAATATAATTGTGAATTAAATTTATTCCGGTGTGCATCCATTTTTTTATTTTCACAAGCTTTTACTTCAAATATATTTTGTGTTTTGTCATAGCTGTTGTGAAAGGACTTTGGGATTTTGTTTGTGTGTGGTTTTGGTGTTATTTTTGAGAACAAGAGCACTGTTACCCAAGTGACAGCAGTGAGAAACTGGGTGCTGATGCCTAACTAGTACAGGCTGTTACTGCTATGGGGAACAGTTCTCGTGGGTGATATGCCAGTAGGTGTAAAAGGAATAGCTGTCCTTCAGCATGGGCAGGCTAGAGTGCTGTGCAAATACTTCTTGGATGTTCAGGGGTATTTGATATGCATCTCTTGGGGTGAATGTTTTTAAGATGAAGTAAACAAGAAGAGGTCTGCTGGACTCCAGCCTTAGTGGTATGTTAGTAGGAAATACTAATGAGCCTTGAAATTCTGTTTTCAGTATAAAGCTTGCTTTCTCTAACAGTTACTATTCTGCCATCCTCTGCCCATAGGGTGATGCAGCTCTTTGCAATGATAACAATAACATTATAATATGAGAAATAGATCTGTGGAGCTGGCATATTTTATAGAACTGTTTTTATTGATAATGTTAGCATTCAAAATCCTCATGTGGGTCGATCATTAAAGCTCATTTAAAAACCATAGCTCAAATACATTGCTAGGAATTTAAATCTTAATTATGTGCAGAGAGATAAATTTAATAGAATTTGTAGTCACAATGCATTTCTTGATTGTGAATCCATAATATATTATTGTTTCTTCAGAGAGTTGAAGAGATGTCATTAATGTAAAAGGTGAAAATGTTCATTAAATCAGTCGTGCAGCACTAGGCTCTTAATTTGATAAAATCAGACTTAGAACTGGGTAACTGCTGCACTTCTGGCTTTTTTAAACACTCTGCTGGTTGTCATAGTGAGTTCAGTATTTTTGACAAAGTGCAAAATTTAATCCTTTAAGGCATATTCCTTGCTTTAAGAGGTATCTGAAAGTGATAAATAGCACTCCATAATTAATCCATAGGTAAAGTATAGATTTTACCATAGTTGATGGTTAAGATTTTTTGGGTCTTCTCAGTGTTCAAGGCTAGATATTAAAAAGGCAATTACTAAAGTCTGATAATATTCCTATTGTATTTACAATATATGATTGGATTTCTAAAATTACTGGTTTGATTCTGTCTATTCAATATAGTTGGTATATATGAGCCATACAGTTTTTGACATTGTTCTTATTTAGGTTTAGCTGAAAATTTTAACAGCCCTTTTACAAGGTGGAAGGGTACATTGAAGTAATCTGAAGCAGTGTGCGAGTTTGTTTCTGCGTAGCTGGTTTGTTTTAAGTCTTGAATAATTGAAATATTTGTAATATTTTGTTATTGTTTTTCAAAACAAAAAACATATGTGGTTGATTTTTTTTTTTAATTTCTGTGTTATTCAAGTATTTATTTCAAAGAGCTCAAAGCCTACCAAAGTTCTTGATTTTGGCTGAGTGAGGGTCTTTGGCTGTATAAATGTAATTGTATAAAATGGAAAAAAAAAAGTTTCTTCCTGTGCTACACTGATCTGCACGTATTCTTCCTGTTGCTCTGCAGTAAAACACTGCTTAAAGTTTGAGTATGTGGAAGGTTGTTTATATCTGTATGCGTACCAGTATAGGATCCTTACTATACACATGGAAAATGAGAGTATCAGCATGGAGACCAGGAGTTCAAGTTCTGCTTGTGTCATTGATCTCACTCTGGAATGATACTAAACACTGACTTGCTAGCAAGCAGAGTGAGTGCATGGGTTCAGAGCTTTGGTAAGGATCTTTTAAGGAACAAATTGGTCTGGTCTTTGTACCTGGATTCATGGAGTGTGCACTCCAACGTATCAGTAGGGTGCTGCATTTGAAACCACATCTGAAATGAGGCACTGGGATCCCACTCAGTGCACTCTGTGTGGGAAGGCTGCCAGGGTCTCCAGGGGCTGCTCTCTCTGGGCACTTGTGTTTGTGACCTCAGGCTAGAAGGTGGTGCAGACCTGGCTACCCAGGCTGTAACACATCAGAACAAACTTACACATGGCCATTGTGGGCCAGTTGTTAATGTAGAAGTACCTGATGAGAGGAACTGTGACTGCCTCTCTGGTGCTGATAACATACTGTAAAATAAATAAATAGAATGCTGGTTTCTTTGGCCTCAAATATTGTAATGCCATGCTTTATCATAGGGGGCTGTTCTCTAACTCAGAATAACTAGTTTAGTTTATTTACCTAGATTTTGAGGAAAGCTATAGGAGTACTATGCTATATTGAAAAATCTGTTTACTCTGACCCAGGGAATATTGTTCTTTGTGTGGTTTGGGGGCTTATTTTAACAGAGATGAGTTGAAATTGAAATACTTACTAAAGTAAGGCAGCTAACCTAAACCTCTAATTATCTAGATAACTTCAGGCTGAACATTCAGCACTGTAATTACCTCAAAATTACTAGCTGAGTCTGGACAAAATATTTTTCTTTGGCATTTTGCTTCATGCCTCTAGCTTGAAAGAGAAATTAAACCTGCAAATGCTGGAGGTGCTGTCAAAACAAGACAACCGAAGCAAGAAACAAGCTGCTTTTTAATTTCTATTGATTTTTCTCAAACTTTTTCAACTTGTCTTATGTAAAATAACTGCAAGATGCTATATCATTTACTACTGTTCTTAATTAAACTTCAAGGTACTGAGCAAGAAAGTGAAGTCAACAGATGAAGCTGAACATAAGTAAAAAGACCAGATTCTGGGAGCAGATAGCACTGAAGTACAAATATAGTGGGAAGTTTTTCAGCCTCTGTTCTAGTCTCAAGGACAGTTTGAAATAGAGAGCTCTGCAATAGGCTGAGTGAGAGCTCGTTTCTAAAGAGACCTGTGAGACACAACTGTGATGTGTGTCTATTTTTCAGTCATCTCTAGACACAAACATAAGAGGTTATTGGTAGCATAGTCATGGACCTGTCAAGGAAGTATGAACCCGAAAAATGGTAAGTTAGTGACCCTAAGCAAGTTGTAAATGTAAACTGGCCCGGTACCAGACAACAGTTAATGGTTGACTGAGAATGGAGTCATCAGTGAGTTTAAGTCAACTGGGTTTCAGAGGTCAACTGAAGTCTGGTCAACTGGATTTCAGAGGAGTTCAGACTTTTCTTCTAATTGTGATTTATAATGGGCACTAGTGAACCCCCAACATCTCTTCAGATGAATATGAATCTGTGCTCAGACGACACGCGAGGGTTTTCAAAGTGGGAACATGTCCCACTTTGGCATATGCTTATTGACAGGTGTAGAATGCTCTTCTCCATGAGACTGGTCTGCATGGCATCTAGGGGGAGCACAGAAGAAAGGAACTATGAATCTGATTTCCCCGAGGGCACACCAATCATCTGACCTTAAAACTTGCTTACCATTAGAGAAATCAGTGTAATGATGGTGTTGCTTGCAGAGATCTTACATTAATCTTTCAATAAACCTGTCTAGGTACAAAAACTGTAGTCTGGTCTTTTTTCAAAGCTGAAAGGGTAGTGCCTGATTGTGATTCTGTGGTTCCATGCTATGATTCTGTGTAGCTGAGGATAAAACATAAAAGCAGTGCAGGATTTTCTGGAGTATAACTTATCTAATGAGATTTTATGTCTTGACTCTTTTATGTACTATTCTTCAGATGTTGGCTTTTAGAGTTTTTAGAAAATACCTGTGCAATCACATCAGACTTCTCTCAGTGCTGCTCCATCAATTTCCATTAATATATTTCAGGCTATCAGTTGTTCCTGAAGGATCTGTGCTTGAGAGGTGTGGTTCATAGTTAACCCTCCTCTGCTTAGAGATGGTTTTAGACAGACAAGTGAATTCTTTGGTTAAAATGCAGAGAATAAAAACTCTTCTACAGCATAATGCTTAGCAACCAATGCTTTGTGACACAACACTTGGTTTTTTGGAGGATTGAATAACACTCAATTAGCAGGTGAGGAAAAGAGACATAAATGCTAATTTTGATGGTTTTATAGTAATTTACTGTTTCTTAAAACTGTTTAGTACAAATGATACTGTGACAAAATGTCGGTAGTGTCAGTGAGTTGTACAGAAAGGCAATGTGACTGCTGCTTTTGTAAATAACATTTCCTTTCAGTCATGGGGCCAAGATCTGGACTGAAAAAAGTGAGGGGTTTTTTAATCAATCATTTTTGAAGGCATAGAAAAGACAGAGTAAAAAGTAGTCAAGGGCTGTTGTGTGTGTAGCAACCTAAAGAAAACTGCATGATCATGAAACATTATCAGGACTTCCCAGGTAGATTTTTGGTTTATTTTTTCATTAATCTCTGCAACGAAAGGGAGATGACTATTTATTGAAAAAAAATCTTCATGTCACTTGCTTTAGCTGTTGTGTGGTCCCTGAGGAAACCCAGAAGCATGGAGGATGTTCATTCTTCCTGAACTTCCTGAAGTATTCAAGAGCAAATAAGTAGGTTGTGACTTTCAAGCCTGAGCAGCCTTTGTCTGAGAGACCCAGCTATAGTGTTTTCTGACCAAGAAGGGTAGAACATATGCAATCCGAAGTCTAAATGAAAAAAAATAAATCAGAGTTTCTGCTTGAGTGGGTAAGTCCTCTGAGTTGTTCCAGGAAAGAGAAATTAGGCTTTTGTAAAATATGATTTAAACATACCTTTTGTCTTCTATTAAAGTGAAGACTAGGAAACTTTTATATCATAAATCAGTTGATTCAAGTAATGAAGAATGGAACTTCTACTTCCTAAATGCTTATTCTACTTAAGTTTATGAGCATGGTGAAACATACAGTAATTGCAGGCTTCAGAACTATTCTCTTACCTACAAATACTTACAACCTTGATAAAGGTCCTTTTCCCATGAGTTGCCTATCAATGAAGTCCAATGTCACTTCAAAAGATAATTTTAAGGGGAGATTTGTAATTGATAGCTTCCATGATTGTAACAGTGTTTTAGGTTTGTTTTCATTCTAGAGTGTTGACAGCTTTTCAGAATTTTAACAAATCCTTCAAGTAGGAAATATGTATGTGTTGGAATTAGATAGGTGAATTTAAGGGAAAAATGAGTTATTGAACTAATTTTTTTTCACTAGTTTGATCTCTCTCATTAGAAATGCAAAATTTTAAAGGTGATATTTAAGGTTTGTATGTTCCTTCTACAAATTAAGTAGTATGAAAAAATTTTCTAAATCAAGTTAAAATAATTTTGCTTACAGAAAACTTTAATAGTTTTTTCAAAGCTTTTGAAAAACACTTGTTACCAAAACATTAAGAAAAAATTAGTTTAGAGGTTTGAACAAGACAAGTAATGAAGGAAGAATGTAATTTTGAAGTAGAAAAATCCTTGTCATTGTGGGTGAAACGGGGATTTGCTAGACCTGGCATCCTGTCTCCAGCATGCTGGGCATTGTTGGACTACTATAATTTACTGAATGTATACATTAGTATATGAGTATCTGAAAGGATATTGTGTGTAAATTCTATAGGGATAGAGGATATATATGTATATACAGTATATATATACAGGATATTACTTTGAGAAAAGAACTGTTGCTATCTTTATAAACACTTGATTTTTTTTTCTCAGATGTAGTTGTAAACAATGTTATTCTCTATGTAAACCAGATGTAAAGTGCAAACTTCCAATTTAATGTAAAGGATTCAATTACATGTTTTAGTCTTCCTGATATGTACCACTAGAATGCTTCAAAGAACATGCAAAGTTCTTTAATTTAGGATGATCTTATTTATCTAGTACATGGTAACTGTTAGCTATAGGATGCAAGCTCAGATTTCAAAAATATTCAAAAAAGTTATTCAAAGGCGATTGTCTCTTTCTGTAAGGAAAATCATAACTTTTCTTTAACTTCTGAACATGATTTTAAAGCTCAGTGACAGAAAAAAAACATATCCAAAGTGAAATATCCCATTGTGGTTTCATCTCACCATTTGAAGACAGTGGTAGGAGGATATAAGCATAACTTCATTGGCAGACAATGACAAACTACTTTTTAACCTGTTTCATTTTTTTGCATGTGAGATTAGTTTTCTACTGGAAGGTTTCGTATTCTATTATCTGCATTTGCAAAGTCAAAGCAGCACCTAATTTTTCCTGCTTTATTGTCCCTGCTTTCAATGTAATCAGAAGATGGAGACATCATATCCAGCTACAGCTGTTATTTATTACTGTGCCTTCAACTGAGCAGTGGGAAATTGCCTATGACAAGAAAAGATTCTCACAAAACTGGTTTTTCCCACTCTGATCTCCTCCTGCTTATAAGCCATGGCAAAATAGCTCAAGCTTTTTTTCTACATTTTCCATTCTTACCAGTCTGCTGATCAGCTCCTTTGCCATTCCTTGCCTTGCCAACTTTCAGGTAATTCCTACCCAGTCTAAAAATGTCCCTGGATTAAGCATCTTGTGTCAATTGCTGGATACAACCAGCAAGAGTCCATACTGTTCTTTGTGCTCTTGTCTTTCTAGGGAATAAGTTTACAGGGTAGACAGGATTGTCTCCTATTTTTTCTCTAAGGTATAATGAATGTGTCTTTTGGTGCTGCCACAGTAGTAGGAAAAGCTTTGCAGAAGATACAGAAAAATACCTTTAGGATATAATTCAATCTCAACTGCCCCAAAATAAAAGAGCTAGAATAGTACAACTAGTGTGGAAGTAGGTTGGAGCAAATTTGACAAATGAGATCTAAATTACCATATAGATCCCCATAATAGGGGAGGGGGGGAAAACCAAACAAACCCCAACCCCCTTTTATCTACACCTCCTGCCCTCCTTTAGCCCCCTTACCCCCGTCAATTTCTTAACTCATGTATGACAACACAATATCTTGTTAAATAAATGGCACAATGGGTATTGGAGATTCTATTCCCAGCATTTTAGACTGGGCAATAATCACTGGAGAAGCAATGAAGTTGGCACTGTGTATTCATGGAGTCATAGAATGGCTCAGGTTGGAAGGGACCTTAAAGGTCATCTAGTTCACCTTCCCCTGGCATGGATAGGGACACCTTTCACTAAACCAGGTTGCTCAGAGCTCCATTCAACACTTCCAGGGACTGAGCATGTGCTCTGGGCAACCTGTTTCGATGCCTCACCACCCTCACAGTAAAGAATTTCTTCCTAATAGCTAATATAAACCTACCCTCTTTCCATTTGAAGCCATTGCCCCTTGTCCTATTACGATATGCCTTTGTAAAACGTCNCTCCATTCAACACTTCCAGGGACTGAGCATGTGCTCTGGGCAACCTGTTTCGATGCCTCACCACCCTCACAGTAAAGAATTTCTTCCTAATAGCTAATATAAACCTACCCTCTTTCCATTTGAAGCCATTGCCCCTTGTCCTATTACGATATGCCTTTGTAAAACGTCCCTCTCCAGCCTTCTTGTAGGTGCCCTTTAGGTACTGGACAGCTGCAGTTAGGTCACCATGAAGCCTTCTCTTCTCCCAGCTGAACAATCCCAGTTCTCTCAGCCTTTCCACATAGGAGAGGTGCTCCTTCTCTCATCAACTTGGTGACCTCCTCTGGACTCACTACAACAGGTCGATGTCCTCCCTGTGCTGGGGAGCCCAGAATTGGCTGCAGGACTCCAGGTGGAGTCACATGAGAGCAGCACAGAGGGGCTTCCATCCAGCTAAAGCAATGGATGGGCATTGGCATTTCTATAATTGCCTCAGTTCGGGGTGTGGAAGTTTGTGCTTTCTTGTTTCTATTTGGCTTTTCTCTTTGATCAGCTTTGACACTAAAAGCAATAGTGTGAGCACCTCTGTTCAGAAAAAATACCTCTAGGCTTTGTGCTTTATTGGTTTAGTCTTTCTACTTTTCTGTGTTTGACATGTGCATAGATGATGTTTGGTTCAGTCAAGTTCATTTAGGAAGAGGTGTGTGTTTCAGCAGATCCTTGGTGACTGAGCAGACATTTTTGTTCCTCTCCTCCCCACCTTTAAGTTACAAACACATCTAAACTTCAGCTAGTACTTATCACTTCGTAAAGATGCTATTAAAATGGAAATATCTCTAGCAAGAAGGGGGAAAGGCAGTTGGGATGGTAATGGCTTCCAGGGGTTGTTGCCTGTGTTTTAAGAAGCAGCTAATAAGAAGCTAAAGAACAAACTGTGGTAAGACAGCAAAAGAATACCAAGTACAGCTGATAATGAATAACCTGAGAAGTAAATTATGGAAAGCAAAAAAATGTGTGGAAATGGAACAGGAGAGTTGGTCATTTTTTTGATGTAAAAGGTATTGACATAGCAGATCTTTGGGTGTTTATCTTCCTTCTTGAGGTGTGTACAGTATGAGTCACTGAGTTACTTCCTACCTAGTGTGATAAGATTAAAACACTGGAGAAATTTAGAATGGAAATTATAGACATTATACAGAAAATGACCTTTAACAAGAATGCTTGTATTCATTGCATGCTCTTTACCAGTAGGGAAAAATTAGCATCCTACCAGAGAAATAGGAACTAAGTGTGGAAAAGATTTTGATGAGTTTTGGAGCTGACTTTTCTTGTCTCCTATGGCAAAGAACCTATGTATACTTTCTTTCTTATTATATCAAAGAAAGATCACATAGGTTGGGAATCATTGTTGCCTTTCAAGATATGGGAAGATAAACTCTCAAATCTAGGCTCTATTCAGCTGCTGTGCAAAGCTACCAAAATGCTTCCAAAAAAAAAGTATTGATTTAAAATTTTTTTAACAGGGTGTTTTTAGTTTTGTATTGAATTAATGGCTTAAACTGTTTCATTTGCAATCCTGTAATCCTGGATTACAGGGAAATAGACCACCATAATAATGATATGTCTAGATCTGCTTTTTTTTTTTTCCTTCTGGTTTGAGAAGCTGTTATTATTGTGACTTGCCAGAAGAAGCCTAAAGCAGAAAAAATATTTGACAGTCATGGTTATTTATATGAGCACAGCACTGATGGGCAACAGTATGAGTGGACTGTGTAACTTTTATTTTCTTTTTGTTCCCATCAACACAAATCCAACTATTCTTCTGCTTCGATCAATGATCTTGGTTCAGGAAATTATTTAACATAAAAAGGTTGGAAGCCCTTGATGTTTATTTATTTCATAAAAATAGAGCTTTTTTCCAGTCTGCCTTCTTCCACAACTGGCATTTTATCACCTATCACCTATGCAAATTATATGGTATAAAAGTTGAAAAATCCTGTGAAAAAAGGCTGTGGTAGATGCCTGGACCTTTGCAGGTAACACTTCTGGGAGAAGTGGGATATACGGTCCTTGGGCAGGGTATTATGGTATAGCTGACTTCTGACTGGTTGGTTTTAATTGGCTGGGTTATCTGAGCACTTTCTGGTTACTAAATCCACATTTTAGTCTCCTTAAAGGCATTGCCCATCTGTTTTACCCTTTCACAAATGGAGAAGTAGGAGGGAATTCACCCCAGGGGAGAGAAGATGCTGGTGGAGAGGAAGGGCATCCATGTTCAAAGTGTCTGAGACACATCCTCTCATCACTAAAAGTCTCTTCCTCTTATTGTTGAGTGACTCCTAATGTTGGAATGGACAAGAAGAGAATGGAAAAAATTGGAAATTTGGAGCTTGTATGGAGGAGAAGCGAACTGAGGCTTTTGTAGGTAGCTTTTTCAGCAGACTAGGTAAAATATAAGGTTTTCACTAAAAAAAGAGATCACTGAGAAGTGTGTGGTTAGCATTGCCAATATAGAAAAAGAGCTGAAAAGAAATGTCTAGATATATCAGACTGGAATTTTTTAAAGTGCACATAAAAGAAAACTGGTATTCCAGTAGAAGCTAAAATAATTTCCTCTGTATTTCATTTCTGTCATCATTCAAAGCTGCAAAATGGTAAGAAATTACAGTATTAATGTTCCCACTAAAGCTGAATGAAAACTGACTCTGTTTCTAAGGAGAGATATCCACTACAGTAATATTGCTGTAGAGTAAGCACTTGGAATTACATTTGTAGAATTTATAATCTAAATTCAAACAACCCAAATCCTTTCAGTGTTCTATTTCTGTGTTCATATTTTAGTATCTCTGATGCTTATATTATTTTTATTTCATGGGCTTAAGGGAATGCCTGCTCTATTTGGAAAGCTTTCATGGAACAAAGTTTTATTTTTAGATCAAGTGAATCTGACCCAGATAAAATCTGGACTTTAACTTTGTAATTACATAGTTTCAAGCAATGAATAGCACATCTGAGGGGAGAGATGAGTTTTTTATTTCATTGCTTATTTGATATGCAAGGATGTGTCATTATGCACAGTGTATCTTGCTTGTATTGGTATATTAGTTTGTGGAAAACTGCAATATATAGAAAGCATTAAAATAGGCATAATATTAGTGTTCTGTGCTTAACAAGAACATAACTAATTGCACGTGGGTTTAAATAACTCAGCAAGATTTTGTTAGTGGAGGAAAAGGAAGTGAAGGCTTGTGCCCTTTATGGGCAGGAGTGTGGTATTTGAGCCATTCTGGACAGCACTTAGGACTCACCCTGACTGTGTCTGGGAGGCACATCTGTTATGTGGTTCCATTGCACTTTTGCCAGTAATTCTGCTTTTCCACAAACTATCTGAAAGTAGTAAGGCAATAAAAAAAGTCTGTCTAATTCTCAACCTTGTAGTTGAATTATTTTTTATCTTGACTTATTAATGGAACCCTTGGGATGTGACAAGTGATGTTTTCTGGGAGAGAGTGGTGATGTTCTCCTCCACATTATTTGTTTGCTCATGTTTGAGTGTCAGTGTAGAGGTGAGTGGTCATGAGTTACAATGAGCAAAGTGCAGAAATAATTCAGTGAAAAGTTGCTAGCTGATGTATTCTATCACACTGAGGTCTTCTATCAGAGAAAACTCTAGATTTAAATATTATTCGATTACTTTAAATTTCTGTTTCTAAACTAAAGGGATGTCAATAGAATTAATAATATTTCCTCCTGCTGAAATATTATTTAGAAGAAGCACTGACTTGTTCCGCTGGTTTCCTTGGTTTAAAATTTGGATTTTTAGGAATTAATGCACCATTTTTGTTCTTACAATTGCATTTTTTTAAGGGTACAACATGTGGTATCAACATTCCAATTTCTTAATAGAGTAAATAAGGAGAGGATGACATGTTAATATCAATACTTCAAAAAGATGAACCTGATTTTTGTGAAGAAAAGAGTATTATCAAGATTTACTCTTCCTTTTGTATATATATATAATGTGGCTTGGCTATTAGGCCTTCTATGCAGTGAGATACATTTCTTTTAGTTAATTAATATGCTTGAGGTAATGCTTTATGCTGTGTGCTTGTAGAAGAAACACTTTTTAAATATTAAGAAATTGAGCAATAAAACTTTTTTCCCATTTCCATACAGAACTTGTTTAAACCTCACAAGAAGGTAAAATAACTGCATGCAATGGGCATTAATTTATTAAAAAAAAAATGGCAGCCAAAGAAAACCTGTGTAGAGTCTGTAAGACAAGAGATCATGATCTCATTTTGAAGAGGGGACAATTAAACTTAGAAATTAATCTAGCAAGGTTAAAAAAGCTTTCATGAGCTCTGATGAGGCTGGTCAGCACCTGTCTCAGTGTTAGCATTGCAATCGAGTGATAGGACCTTGTCTTCCAGACAAGTTACATTCCTGGTGTAGTATCCTGCTATGCTGAAAAATCTGTATTATCTCCAATGCAGACACTCAGATTTAGAGCAGCATGAATACCTTTGGTTTTAGCCCCCATAAATCAGAAGAAATTCTCCTAGTTGTTGGTAGGGATCTTGAAGCAATTTTGTAGCTGCAGTCCAATCAGATAATGCTACTCTCTAAGGGGGACAGTGAACACAGAGAAGAAAATATTAATATCACAGCTCACCCCAGAGGTGACTGCATTTCAATTTGATAAATGGGTTATTATCATCATCATCATCTTATCTGTCAAGCTTTGAGTGTATTTTGGAGGCTTTGGGAAGAATAAATCTCTATAAACATTGCTCATTGCCATTTACAGCAGTATGCCACATGGTGTGTGCTCTATTAGACATAGCCCAAAAAGACTAATTATGTGTTTTGTTGTGGGGGGAAATAAAAACTTTTTTCTTAATTGTTTTGTCTTCATGTGCTTGTTTTAATGTGATGATTCCAGAACAGCAATATGGTATTCCTGCAACAATCTTTTCCAGCCCAAGGTGCCTGCATCAGCCTCTACTGTCATCAGAGCAGATTACTGAACTTGCATCACCTTAAAGTGACTGTAACAGCTCAATCAGCCTCAGAGTTCTGTTGTTGTGAAAATTTGATAAACATTCAGAACGAACATTAAATGACCATTTTGTTTTTCTGTCACACAATTTCCAGTTAACTGCAGTTTTAATACATAGAGTACTTCCAATACAACCAGGGCTGTGCAAAATTTTCAAGTTTTAGAGATTATTTGAAAATGATGCCCAAGAAATCTTTAGCCTTGGAAAGTGGTAAATTGACATTTGAATGTATGCTTTCCTCTAAACTGATTGTGGGGCTTTTTTGTCTCCATGCATGTATACACACAAATATGTAAATCTAAACTTATTTTTCTCCTTTTTTTTCTCCTTTTTTTTTTTTTTTTTGGTCTGTTGCTATGATTTGGCAATTGTACTGACCAAAAGAGATTTGTTTCAGAAGGTATAATGCTTAACAATATACTTTCATCCCTCCAGTGAAGTATGCTGCATGAGTATCTATAAGAAAGAAGATTCTGTGGCACTTGCTTTACTGAAAGGTTGAGGTTGAACTAAGCTAGTTTAAAAATGAGGCTTTAAACTATATAAGTAAAACGTATTCAGCATTTCAAGGCCAGATGTCTTCTGCAGTTTTTCCAAAATGTACATCCTCTAATATAACTAATTCTGGAAATTGTGCTTAAAATTGAAGCAGAAGCTTAAACCTGTGCTACATAGTAGTCATTCATTAAGTTTGTGATTCAGTTTTGAGCTGTTCTAAATGTAGTTTGGGCCAGTGGTGGTACCTCTGACTTTGCTTTAGACAGTTTGGGGAAAATGGCTGTGTCTACACTCAAGGACAGGTACAGTTGACACAGTAATGCCCAGTCCTCATTCCCTGGTAAACCTGGAAAGAGAGGACTGCAGGGAGGTGCACAGAAACTTGCTGCTCTTTCACATGTCTGGATTTTCTGCTGTAGGAAACTAAAGTACATGTTCATCTCTTATCCTGGCATGCAGCTGGCCTGTGGTCAGGGAATGTGCTCCAGCACTGGGGCGGAGATGTAGCCGGTAAAACTCCAGGGTCTAAAATAGTGATCTTTTACAAGATCAGCCAAATTGCTTGACAAGACTTAAAAATAATACTTGAGGCTTATCTCTGAATATTTCTGTCACCCAAAAAAATTAAGTGAAACCTTTGAATACTTATCAGATACTTTACAAAACACCGGTAATATTCTGTTTTATTTGAACATAAGACCACAATGCCTCCCAAGGGACTCTAATATTAGCCATTTCCTTACCTTTCCTTACATGAAAAAAAGCCCATGCATCATGTTCTTTCTCTTGAAACTACTTCTTCTACTGTTTGCTTTCCTGGTGCTCTTGTTTAAGCTGTTAAATTGCTGTTTTAATGAATTGATTCCAACTCACTTAATATAAAAGCTCAAAAAGAAGTTGGTAGATATGGCAGGAACTTCTATACATCTTCTCTTCCTCAAATTTCTCAGGAATTCAAGTCAGTTTCCTTCTCTAGAATAGGGTTGAAAATAAACTATTGAAGATTATGACAATTGGTTTATCACAAATTTTTCCTATTTTTTTCTGAGCTTTACAGGGGCTTTTGTTTGATATTTGGCAATGACACAATTTTGTCATGCAACACTACTTCCTCTTTAAAAGTAACAAATAAATTCCTCACCTATGCAGGATGGTAGTGCTAGGGCATAATGAAAGGTATTTGGAATTAAGGCCTTTCACATATATAGTAACAAACGGCTTGGCAGGTAGAAGAGCTGTTGTGAGTAACACAGAGGTATAAAGCCTCTTTCTGGAAGAGTTGTTTAGGTTTTTTTAGGATCTATCTGTCTATTGTATTACAGGCTGCTTAGGCTTTGCCTCTTTTGTCTGATGTAAGAAATGCACATCCACTTGGAATATGTCTCATTCTGATATCATTGGACTACTATATTTTACACTAAATTACCAAAGCTGCTTGCTTGTGGGATTTCTTATAAGGTGGAATCTTGAATTGCATACATCCTGGTAACTTCTTCATAGTAGATCTGTTTCTGGCAGATAAATATTTTGCCTGTCTTGGAAGAAAAGTTGGGAAGTTTTTTGTCCCTGCTCTTTTTATTCTATTACGTTAAATTTGTTGGAAACCGCTTTTCACTTCCTGATAATTTCTTGTCACAGAAGCCATAGCAAGAGATTTAGATGAAAATGGCAGATGAAGTAAAATTTCATTTCAATAGCTTTTTATAGTACTCTAAGAACTGGCCTGCCACCTCCTCCTGATTTGTAGTAAGATTGGTTCAGTATAACTGATTTGAAGATGTTTTGAAAGTCTCTGAATTTTAAATGTTTCTGATGAATGTATATGTCATGTGTTCCAAGCTGTAATCCAACTGCCATTGCAGTCAATGGCAATGCTGCCATCAATTCCTGTGGTGCAGAAGTGGACTTATAATGAGCTATTTAATGTTTCACTTATCTAAATTGTCACAGCTTGAAAGCCGTAGTAAAGGACTGCTGGGGTTGTGGAATGACTGGAGGGTCTGTAAGTGTAATCAAAGAGACCAGATTGTGTGTGAGAAGCTGTTTCATCTCAATCTCTTTCATCTATGGAAACCTGATAGAATCTGTTTAGTACGTCCTGGCATACAGAAACGCACAGTCAAATGCAGTATTTAGAATGGCTCTTCTGAACAAAAGCAGACAGATGAATCATTTTACAGTTAAGCAGCTATAATTCAGCAGTTTTAAGTCCTTCACATTATGTCACAAAACTCCTGATGGAAAAGTCTTGTTTGTAAACCGTGTCTAACCGGTTTTCTTATCTGTACAATTATAGAAGCATATATTTGTTTCTTGGAAGAGACTGAAAATATGTGCTCTAATATTTATGGAGTGTTACAAATGAATGAAGACTATCTCTTATGATATGTGGTTTAATATAAAAATATTTTTCATATATCTAATCTTAATTTGTTCAGAATTGCCAAGAATTATATAACAACTGATCTCAAATGGTGACTGTTGTGAGGTTTTTTGTTTTGCCTTTTTTTTGTTTTTTCCATGAGTTTCTCTCAGCTTCTAAAATCCATTGGGACTAAATGCACTGAAAGGTTCACTAAACCAAATGAACAAATAAATGGATATTCTTTAAAAAAATCTGACAAAATATGGAACAAATTGCAGTAATGTTAGGTACATTTGCTAGTTCGGTAAATTAAGTATGAAAGAAGTGGCATTTCATCATCTTTTGTAAGACTCAGAGACTTAGTGATGGAAGAGCCAGTATGTGTATTGTGCATGTTACCACAAGCAGTCAGCAAGTCATCTGCAGCAAGATGGGAAGAGTTTCAGAGTATATGACATAGAACTGGTCTCATGATTGCCTGATGTTGTAAGCAAACGATAGCTTTGAGTTAATAGGTAAGCTCCTGCAATTCTTCATAGGGTAGATAAAAGTCCATAGGTATTATAGTGCAGGTGTAATACAGCACTATTTTTTTGAAAAACTGTACAACTGATTTTTCCATAAATTCTTAATTTATGTGGAAGCAAAAAAATCCACTTCCATTTCCACCCCCAAGAGTTTTTTTTTCCTTTTTTCACCTATATCTGCTTACTGTTGATATATCATACCAACTCCTGATTGAGAAAAAATTCTGTATATACAAGCTTAAATTTAAGCAGGTACTGAAAGTCAAAAGATATTGAAGCATGTGTTTAGAGTTAACTCTGAACTCAACTGAGTCAGCAAGATCTTAAATAGTAATATTCCCATGGTACTGGTCATAGGTCACATCACTTATATGTCCTTTGTAATTTTCAGTTATGAGGTTTGCTGATGCAAAGGACTTAATATTCATAAACTGTATGCTCTATGCTTCATGAACAACCCTGCCTTTGGCACCTTTGATATTCTGGATGTTCTGCAACAGTGTATTTGGTGCCCTGTTATAGCAATGACCTCAAATAAACAACATACATCTCAAATGACATTATTTTATTTTCCCAATTATTCAGTGTTTCTTCACCCCAAAATATCACTCTGGCTTTGATCATCTGTAGCTCTTTCTATGGTACACAAAGGTGAAATAAACACTTACTAAGCAGCAGTCACTGTTGCAAAACTCTCACATCCTCCAATAGAGGACTTTAAGCCAACTATTGTGGTGTAAATTCACATCTGAGATGCTGTAGGTCAGATGTGGCCTGTGAAGTATTTTATGTAGCATCACAGGTAAATTTTCTTTCCAGTCTCCCACATATAGAGGACAGTGGTGTTGCAAATTTAGTTGCAGATGATTTATCAGGCTTGTTCCTCACAAGCATCCACTCTGGTGACATGTGGCCATCACTGCAACCTCTGGAAGAAAAAAAAATACCACAAACTCCCTTACATGGCACTTCTGAAGATGACAAACAGGAGGATGATTTCTGAAACATTAAAAAGAGTTTGATGCAGAACATTGTCTGAGGTCTTTTTCATATGGCCTATAAACCAAGCTGGAATGCAAGTCTGTTAGACTGATGTGGCTGAAATTCTCTTTTCCCATTAGTCACAGACAGGAGGCTGATAGTGGGGTGTTCAGACCACATTTTTGCACATGCATAGTATTTTTTCCTTCATATACCAAAAAATGGAACAGCAATTCTGACTATTTTTTTTGCAAATAACTGTACTGGGAAGATTAATAAAAATCAATTACTAGTATGCTGTTCTTAAGTTGGTTCTTGTTTGAAGTCTTTGCCAGCTCTGTAATTGCTCTCAGACTAATCAATTATACAAATTTTCTTTTTACAAATTAGAGCAAACTGCTTACCTAATTTCTTGATTATTATGCTTTTATGTTTTCTTAAAGCTTTTAGATTAATTAATTTTTAGAGGAACATAATTTTGCAAGTAATTTTTCAGTAAATGTTTTCTGGAAAACAGTCATTAATCATTGCAATGTAGGACCTCAATCATACCTTGTCTCTTAACAATATGCTTTTCTATTAATCAATAATTAGCTTTGCCTTTTATTATGGCCGAAATTTAAGAAGCATCTTTGTTACTTGCACCTGTTGTTTGTAGAAGGTAAATAAAATACTTAGAAACTTCTCATGGTACCTTTCTCCAAAGGTGTTAAATGTCAGAAATAAATGAAAGAAACTTCAAGATACCATCTCTGATTAATTAATTGTGTGGGAGGTGGTGTTTTAGGTGTAATGTTCCACCTGTGTCAGCATCACTACATGTGCAGCATGCTATGCACTGCATCAGCCTGCAAATTTTAGAGTCAGACTGCCTCTGTAGGGTGGTTTGTGAGCTTCTCCTGAGTCCTTAATGAGATTAGCATTCAAACCCAGTTTGTTCATCAATCAGCCTGAAAACTGATTGTCTTTAACATTACAGCTGAAAATATGGAATTGTTCTGGAATTAAAGGAAATATAAGATATTTTGAAAACATGCACAGATATATGGATATGTATGTAGGTGTATTGTCTATTTTTCTGGGTTGGGAGAATCTACTGGCAGGCTCTTCCTGACTTTTTGTGACCTTGAGAAAGTCTCTTTAAGTTATCTCCTCTCAGCTTCCTTAATTTTTAATTGAGAGACTGATACACCCCTGCCTTACATTAGGTATAAGTTGCATCTTCTTTTGCAATGTATTTTAAGACTTCTCAATTAATAGGTTTAATTGGACAGGAAAAGTAACTAACATCTTCTGTCTTCCATGCCAACTGAAATCTTCTCAATAAAACCAAAATATAGTATAATTATAGATAACAGAACTAGAAGAACAGACCATCTATTGTTCTACATTTCCAGATTTGTTTTAGCTTAAAAGTCAAAAAAGGATCATGTATATGTGTTCCTAGCTACAGAGCAATGGAAAAAAATTTGGTAGGGGAATTCTTAAATAAAACCAAAACTATTAAAGAGTATAGTTTTTCAAAAAAGTTCATGAAAAGAAAATCTGTATTTTAACAAGTCTAATGCACATGCAGAAAAAAATTCTAAGAAATTAATGTGAAATATCTTCTAGTGACACGCCTTTATTTTGATTCAAAATGAATGTGTGGAATTTTGGTCACTTCTCCTATGAAGGCTGAGCTACTTAAACGGTTGTAACTTGAGTGAAAGTAGCTCACATTTCAGCTCTTCAGCTGTGATTGCCATGCTAAGGTATTTCCTACAGTCAGATGTACTTCTAGCTTAGGTACAGTGGGATGATTTGTTTCTGAAATATTTTCATGGAAAACAGTTGCAGTCTGTAGAAAAAGTAATTTTTTAGAGTTTGTATTGTGCATGTTGTTCATTCATAGGTTCCCAGATAAACAAAATCTTGCTGGAAAAAATATATTTCATTCTGGTATAACATCCAGGTGTCCCATAAAAATGGTATTAGTTGTGAATATTGTTATCCCCTCAGTGGATTTCATCTTGTATGAAACTCAGCAACCATGACCTCACATGCATATCACTGCATGGCCTTTCAAGAAGACATTATGATGTTGGATGCAGGGTGTTTCAGGAAAGTGACATCAGCAAGCACGAAATATTACTGCTGTTATAACAAAGCAATATGGTGTCACTCCTAGAACTGGAATTTTAGGTTTTGAATGAGCTGTTTCAGTAACCAGATAAAATTCTTTAATCTACTAAATAAAATGAAATTGTTTACTATGGGTATGAACCTAGCTCTTCTGTCATCTTTATTATAGTACACTTTTACGAATATGTAATTAAACTGAGAAGACCAGGTTCAGGAGTTTAAGATAACAAAACCAGCTACCATGGATTTTTGATCAAGTGACAAGCATCGATATCTCAGGCTAGGGATCAAACTTGTTTCCTAAAAAAGTGAAAACATTTCCCATGATTGTTCATCTGGGCTGGGATATAAAATGTTGTCTTGAGAGCTGACAATTTTGGATAGAAATAGGCATACAGTACTGTTGGATGGAGGCTGGTGTGAGACACAAAACAATCTTCACTTGTTTGAACTTCCTACTACTGTTGTGATGTGATTGTATCATATTCCACCTCTGAAACTGGACTTATTTTTCAATGGCTGAAACATCTTTTGTGGTATTCCTTTAGGTATGTTCTTCTAGAAAACAAACTTGCTAGCACAGAAAACAGCTTACTGAAATGAATCCAGCGGGCTTTTCCTGACCTAGGTGTTACACATGTGCCACAGTGGTACATCTTAAGAACTCATTCCTTATGTTCATTAATACATATTCAATACTCATCAGACTTAATTCTAAATTGTATTTTACACTTTTCAGCATTGTAAAAATACCCATGAGATTGATGAATGTGTTTCAAGCCACAGGGAATCTGAATCATGAAGTGGAACTACAAAGATGTGTTATTGTTTCTGGACCCACGTTATTGTTCATAATAAATTAATTTCTATTGTATTACACAGTTTATATTTTCATTACAGTAAACCAAAGTGCATGTAGTCACGGAATAGCTCCAGAAAGCTGCAAGTATTTTTAGTTTTGGCATTTTATATCCTCTTTGCCATTGAAAGTACCAGATCATTCTGGAGGAGGGACTGAAGGGGAGTGAAAGATAAATAATTTAGTAATGAAGCTATAGACTGAAAAACGAGCTGCTGCTTCCCTCTTTTATTACATTTTTCCTGCAACACATACTGTTTATGAAGTTGCATGAGTGGAAACGTGAAGTATGAATCCTCTCTCCTTGTCCATCAGTTTTGTCTCATAATTATCTTGGCTCAGAGTATTCTTTCCTCTTAGATAATTGCATTTCTGTTGTCAAATAGCATGGGTGGCCATTTTGTCTCAGGCATGGCTGTACTCCCTTATTTCTGTAATGTCCTGTTCATTCTTTAAGATTTTTTTATTATTAGTTATTGCTCAGATAGTTTCATTATTTTTGTCAAAATATGTTAGGTCTCTGGGCTATACATCATGGGTGTTGTTTTATGTAATGTAACTTTCAGTGGCATAATTTGATGGGACTTTCATGATTTATGTTGTTTCATAGGCTAGGTGGGGCTGAAATGCTATGGAGGCGGTTAAAAAATATGTGTCCTTCAGTCAGTTCAGTAAATGTAAAGAAAATATTTGGTACAATGATAGTAAATGGAAATGAAATCTTTGAGAAAGCTGAAAAAAAGGAAAAGAGAGGATACACACATGATGTTAGAGGAGATTGCATGTAGGAATATGTTTGAAGCAGTCTTTCCCCTAAAGTTTCGTTCTTTCATCCCTTTGGGACTCAGTAAAACAGGATCTTCACTTTCCCAGTCCTATGTGCAAATTTGTTTCCTGAAGTGCAAGTACAATAGAGCTGCAAATGCTGAACACCTTGAAGGCACTCGGGAGGACATACCTGTGTGCTTGGGCTGTGCTTCACTCCTGCTTTCCTCAGCATCTGCAGCTCTGAACAACAAGTTGCAGGTTTAGATAGGACTCTAGAAAGGCAGTTCTTTGGAAGCAGTTTGAAACTTCTTGATGCTCAACATTTTTTAAAATTAGGCTAGCTGTTTGGCTGTCTAAAGAGAAAAAGACAGTGCCCAAATTTGGAATGTTGAAAACCCTCACCAGTTTCTTCTGATTAATGGCTTCTATATATAATTCAAGAAGCCTTAGAATGAAAATGCCACAAAAAATCAGTAAGAATACAGAAACAAAAGGTTTTTAATTAATTAGAAACGCTTTCTGAATTTACAGAAAGCTTTCCCCTGTGGACCTTCCAGATATGCATAAAACTCCAGAATGCACAGACTAAAATCTCACAACAAATGAATGAGTTTTCTCTCTAGACTCAGTACAGCATAAAAGAGAGCTCTGAAGGAGTTAGTTTGTTGCCAAAATAATTTGTCAATTCTCTTTCTTCATGTCTTCTCATTTCATTGGTTCACTAGCTTAAGAACATAATTTCTTCTTTTATGTTTTTGTGCTATGAAAAAGTACAAAAGATTGGAAGCATTATGATAAGTTCCCTGAGGGCTCTTGTTTCAAGAATGAAGCCTGATTTTTTTTTTTCAATTGAGGTTAGAAATATTTTTCCTTCATCTAAATACATGTCTGTCTTCCTTGACTACAGTGATAAAAGATTTAAACTTAAGTGTTGTCCGCAACATTTATTTGGGGACTCTGCTCTGAGTCTGCATTTCCTGAAATCCCAGCATTGCGGTTTATAGATGTAGCACTTGCTTTTGTTGAGGAATGCCTCAAAACTGTTCTTCATGCAGTTCAGGCTGAGCTGAACTGTACCTCGAATCACAAAATGCAGACTTATCCCCCACATGTACAGTAGATAACATATGAAGGATATTGCTTTAAAAAACCCCACAGTGAACATTAAGGCTAAATGAGAAGAGTGTGTCCCTGCCATCCTCATGGCAGAGCTGCAGGTGGGGTTTCCTGTATTGTGTGCTGGATGTTGCACCTGTGAAAGGTAGCACTTTGATAGAGCTGTGACCTTCCATAGACCGAAAGCATCAGTGTCTCAGTATTTTTGAGGAAGCTGAAGCAGACAAAGAACAAGGCAAAGTAAAAGAGCAAGTGGGGCTCTACAGCACGTTGGCTTCCCACGCATCCCTGCACCAGACTTCAAAAGGCTGCTGGTGTTAAGCAGACATCCACTGTGTTGTTGCTGCTTTATATTGGGCACACATTTCTGAAATTCTAACAGGCCTAATGAGTACCAATTAGGAATGAGTAATTTAAGCAACAGTAACCAGTTTAGCTGTGTTTCTCCTGGGCTGAGAAACCCAGGCAAAATGCCAAAGTAACATAGCTATGCAGGTCTGAAATTTGGGTCTTTTTGTAGGATTATATTTTGTGCTATGTTGAAATCTCTTTACAGATTAAATTATCATGTGACTAGCTTTAGCATAACCACATAGAGGAGTGAGATGACTACAAAAAAAAAAGCAGGAGTAATGTTATACTGAAAGAGCATCTACCATGTATTAAATTTACCTCATGTTTTGTAATGACATTCGGATTATCCTTTTACAAGAATACCTCGGTTGTAAGCAACCTATGGGCACGATAGCTTATGCAACAATCCATATTGTTTGAACTTTTAGAGATTAAAGCATCATTAAACTTCTATAAGCTCTTTACAAATGCTTCCTCGAAAGGTGTGGGCAAACATGACAAGTTGCTCTGTTTTGTGGTTCTACCTCTTTTTGTCTGCCATGAGATAAGGAAAAGTACAAGTAAAGTCAACCAAGTATACAGTATGAAAGCCATTCAATGGATTGCTTAAGTATATACCCAATTTCAAGTCTGAGTTTCATCAACATTGAATATCAACGAGGACAGAGAAATAATAACACCTGTGAAAAACTGTAAAGGTCTTCTTTCTGAGATCATTGGTATCATATAATGTATGTATCATTCATACATGCATTATATGATACATAATCAGGCGTTTTCCACTGTTTGTCTTCAGTATTTGTATTAGACTATTAGAGTTTTTAATTAATTTTTTACATTATGTCAAAGGAGGGAACATGTATAAGGCCATGTATGCAAGATTAGAATGTGCCTATTTATGGTTGCATCATAGCTTATTTTTTTCCATACACTTCTAATTAGGTAACAGAGAAAGAAAATATGATCAAAAGTACTCTTTCAGAAATAGGTAGAAGCTAACAGGTCTTAAACTAAGTAATTTGCCTATAATTTGCCTCTTGCCTGTAGATAGTATGTTTTGCATGCAATAAATCTTTATAAGATTTCTATTAAATATTTTTAAAAATATTTTTACTTAAAACCAAGAAGCTCATATGTATCAACAAAGCTCACCAGACTGGGAGATAATGATTGGTATTATGCAAAAACCGCAAAACTTCTCAAAGTGGCAGGGAAAATTGTTTCTCCTCCCCCTTCAATTTCTGTAGAGGCAAATGAAAACTGTGATAATATTTTTCTCTCTGCTTTCTTTTCATTTAAATTTTGATGTTCTGGAACTGAAAAAGAAGCAAAGTAATATCAGCTGCTTTCTGTGAAATTTAACATTTGCTATTTACCAAATGTATGGATCATTTTGGAAATGCCCATCTTTTCTGTTTTGACAAGCTCTTTTTCTGCAACGATTTGTGCCAGAGATGCTTCTCAAAACAATGGGCCCTTTCAAAAACTTTTTTTCAAGAAATATTTTGACAAAATATATAGGGTTGAAGAATGAACCCCCTGTCATATCATAAACAGCCACACTGTTTCTGTTGAGAAAATACATTGGTTTTTTGTTAGCATTAAATGGCTAAATGGGAAAACTTAGAGATAACCTTTTTAACTGAAAGCTCTCCTGCTCTATAGTATTTTCAAATAAATTTTTTATCAATTTAACACTTCCTGACAAAAGTAATTTATAAGATTAATGTAAAATTTTGCACTTTTCCTTCACCTAAGGGATGTTCTTTATTTGGACATTGTTATTTTGCCTTCCTTCCTCAATGGCACACAGCAGCTTGTGTCACCATGCCTGTCATACTCTGAATTTGAAACATACTTTCCTCCTGATAATGTACCTGCTCTAAAGCACATCCTTAATGATGAGGTATTCAATTTTCTGAAAACTGTCCAAGAAGGTATAGGAAGCTTATAATAGAAAATTTTGGGCTGGATTTCCCTCATAATCACTTGATTGAAAATAGTGTCTGATACTTCTTCACTCACAAACTCATATGTATGCCCCTCTGCAAAATCAATATCATTTTGACTGAATGAGAGTTGGTTGTATTTGAACTATGCAATTCAAAAAAGTGTGAAGCAGAATTATTTTTGTGTTGCAGATCTTGATTATACCATTAAAATCAATCTACTACTGTTACCCTTGTTATTTTTCAAAAGAAGTGTAAGCAACAATTCAGATACAGTAAATCCAGTCTTGTGAATTCAAACCATTTATTCAAATGAAGTACAATGTGTTCAAGTGTACCTTGGTGGAAATGAAGTAGGCTAGAATCAGAAACATATGTCATTGTGTAATTAACTTTATTCCCCCTTTATGTTGTATTGCTGTAATTACACTAATGAAATGTTGTCATTAAAGAAATACACAAGGTATTGGAATGTCAACTCCATTTAGTTCACTGGTACACTTGAAGAGGGAAGCTTTTTATACCAAAGCAATCATAAAACGTGCTCCTATAATTATTGTACTATGAAAGACAAAAATTAGTTTTCATTATAATCCCTGGAAATGGGTGGCACTGTAAAGCACAACAAATAAATGCTGCTGACCATTATTATAACTTTTTGAAAATTAATGCTTTTTTTCTTTTTCCGGGTGATTGCTTATGAGAACAATTCTTGTTTAATGATTGACCTCAGTGTGCTTCAGATTGTTCAGGAATCTCTTTTTTTCCCCTACTCTTTAAACTTTTGAAAATTAAATTTTCACTGAGGTACAAAAATCACTTAAGTACCTCTGAAATACACCTCTTCTGCTCTGGTTATCATGGAGATGTTCACAAAGCATACCACTGCAGTAGATGAAAGCTTTATAAGCTGACTTAAAAGGATGCAGAATAATACCTTAGAATATAATGTATTCATGAAAATCCATAAAGTAAAGCCAGATTGTTTGACCTGTTTTCTTCAGAGCTTTGATAATGAAGAATTAGTAAATAGTTTTGAGCATAGCTAAAAGTTGTGGAGACGTCTATCATTCTAGTCTACAATTATTAAATTCACAATAATGTAATTTGCCACCATGGCAACTTTTCCTCCAATGCAAGTACAAAATAACTCTCAACTGAGAGCAGAAAAGTATATGAATGGTATTTGAAGTTTTTTTTGTCCTCCAGAGTTTATAGAAATCCCAGGTATTTACTAGAACAGATCTAATACAGTGGGCTAAGTACTTAGGAGACATTACATTTATTTTTTTAAACTTTCTTGTGTGCCTGGCACAAGATTATCATGCATTTTCAGAAACTGATTGTCCTGTGATGTTCATAACTTGTCTTTGTTTAGAACTTTCCATATTCCTTCAGATATTTTCTATCTGTTTTTTAATTTTTTTCTGAGAGTGTGTAAAATCTAGACAACACTAGTGAAAAGACTTTAATTTGCAAAATCAGAAAATAAACACAGAAAGGCTGTTGATTACTCTCTCTTTTTTCCTTCTTTCTGTTTTTTGTTTCTTTTCCTTTCAATTATGTGGACATAGAAATGAGCACCACCTATTTTAGCAAGCCCATTTTTTTTCTTATTCACTCATTTCCCTCTTTTGCTTACATTCTTGTTTTACTTTAATTTCTCTCTTGTTAATAACCACATAAGACTAATAGGGAAGATACACTATTTAGCAACTGTTATATCACTGAAAGACATCCCTTATAAATTCCTTGAAGTTTTTCTGCATCTTAAGATTCTCAAATTGATACTTGGTTTTAGCAAACAGGTGAATCTTTGTCATTCCTTAAATACTGTATAAATCAATTCAGTATTAGCTGATTAAGTATTAGAGGTGTCATAGAAATTTTTATGGTGTGAACACCAAGAAAATTAGGATGGGAGTCCCACCATACTATCACTGTGTAAGTACATGCTGACACAGTTCTTCCCTCACACTAGAAGCCTTGGTGTTCAAGTGTCTTGTGCACCCTCTTAAATTTAGGGTAATCCCATTGAATTTTGAGTCATAGAATCATAGAAGAGTTTGGGTTGGAAAGGACCTTAAAGATAATCTAGTTCCAAACCCCCTTCCATAGACAAAGACACCTCCCACTAGACCAGGTTGCTCAGAGCTCCATCCAACCTGTCCTTGTTACCTAGATGCATAAGTTTGCTTTTGACCGGGACCTGGCAAACAGTTGTGTATCTGAGGAACTCATGTGAGATAAAACCTTGCTAGCCATTTCTTGGATGCCAAAGGAGTCTGAAAATCCCAAGAAACCTTGTCCATGCCTCTTCTTGCATAATGAACCACATCCTCTTGTCGTTTTACCCTTCTGTTTCCCAGAGAAAAAAAACAACGTGAAAGTGTGGCATGTCCCCTACTGTGTAACACTTCACTTCTGGTAAAGGCTGATAAGAGGAAATTTTCTCTACTCTTTTAAGAACCTAGAGTTGCAATAAAATGTGTCAGCAATAATAGAAAGCATTGTTTTAATCTGGCTTTCAGCAAAATAGTTTGACTTTGCATAATAAGTATGTAATGAGAAATGCTGTTTATCTCAAGAGATGTGTGTGTGTTCAGATTTCCTACCATATTTCTGAATGCTTGAATACAGAAATAATGATAATTTCTTTTATTTACTTGTTGTTTATAAAATAAAGAGGATGTTAAGAATGCATAAATTAGAGAACAAAAATTGAAGTTTCCACAGTAACTTCCATCCATTACAAGGTAATGTAGAAGGATATAAAATGGTTGATGAAAGCTAGACATCATTTGCTTTAAAGAAATCAGCATATCACCTAAGAAGTTTGGTAGGACAGGTTACACTAAAGTAGCCTTCCTGCTATAGATCCAGATGGTAAAAGCACTGTATGCTTAGCTCAGTTCTGTGATTTTTACAAGCACAAAGAGACTCACAGACATGAGAGTCAGCAAATGGCCTGATGTGCTACTAAAAGAGTATTTATAACAATGTACTGTTTCACACTCAATGGCAGTTACAGTTGTCGTGGTCTCACCCCTTCAAGAATAACTTCTATGTGTGTGCCCAGTCTTCTATTAAAGCAATACATTAACAGATGGAATTTCTGCCTAATTTCTTGGGTCTCTGCCCAGGAGTTCTTTTGAATGCTTTAGCAGAGGCAAAAGAGTTGGAGAAATGCTTGCTGATACCTAGAAAAGTGAACCGGAGTTTAAGAAATTCAAATCATATTCACAGTTTTGCTTCTGTCTTCTTCCAAAATGTTTAAAATTTGTGTCTCCTGTGACACCTGCAATGTTCTGCAGGGTAAAGAATATGTCTGTGGTGTGAAAATCTGGTACTGTCTGGCTGTGTTTACCTGCTGGACTGTTTGGTGAGCACCCCTAGCACATGGAAGGAGGTTTCTTCCTCTCTTTGGTTTGCAAGCTACACATTAGGTGCACAGTCAGTGCTAACTGAGCTGCTGAATCAGGGAGTTAGCCAAAAATCCACATCAGCTTTTCCTCACCAGTTTGTAAAACAAGTCATCCAAAGCATAGACAAAGGCAAGGGTTAAAATAATATCATTCAGTTTTTGGTGTATTAGAAGATGCTAAATGGGAAGGTGTAACAAGCTGTGGAGGAGAATTCTCTGACAGCAAATGGATGGATACTTGCACTTAACAGGAAATGGAGATTAGCTGTCAGGAAAGCAATAATACCAGAATTTAAAGAAGGAATCAAAACTGAGAACAAAGAGTACTGTGCAAAGAATCTCTTGACAGAAAAACTGATAAGAAGCTGTCAACAGAAACAAAAGAAATTGCAAATATGCTTAGCCACCAGGTTAACAGATGTACTTTTTGCCAAGCTCAGCACTGCAGGGAAAGGTGTGATTTGCATTCAACTACACTTGGGAAAAATTGGACAAATGAGAGCATGTTGGCGAGATGGGATACATTTTTAAGTGCAGAGAAATTTGAGGCCCTGGAAAAAAATAGTAGTGTTTTTCTCAAGGGAAAAAAGCAAATGAAAGTAAAACAGCAATGAGTATTTTATATTGTTTGATTAAATGATTTTTTATTTAGATCACACATTTTGTAGTTGTTGTTATGTATAGAGTGGAAATCTTTTACCCACTGAGAATGTTTTGTATCTGTCTCTTTAATTAGCTAAATTTAAACTATGTATTTCTTTCAGAAACTTGAAATGCATTTGTGGAGCTTAAAAACATTTAAGCTGCTTTGAGAAAATGACAAAGCCTTCTGTAGTAGAACAGCAATACAATACCAAATTCTGGTGAGATGCAGCCACACAGAGAGAGTTTATGATGCTCCACAATAACTGTTACAAAATGTGCTAACTCATAATACCCAAGCTACTGAGAAGTTAGTGAACTACCCTGAGCAACAAAATGCAATCTCCTGTGCATCTGTTTGGCTGGCAGGGTTGCCTCCCCACTTCCTGTGCAGAGGAGAGGTAGGCAAACAGCAGAACATGGATCTGAATGGATTTCTTAAGAAAATGAAAGGAGTAATTGTCCCTGTAGTTGTAGTGCTAAGTAAAGAAGGCAGGCCCATGGTTGTGAATATGTGGGGAGCACACTGGAGAAGAGATGAGGCTGTGATTTGCATAGGGCAGCCTGCAACTTTCACAAAGCCATTGCTAAAGGATGGGTTGGGAAACAACTTACAGAGATGCAAAATTGCAAGGCTGGTCATGGAAGTTTTACCTTTGTTTGCAGTCTACTTGGGTTCTCATCCCTGAGCTATGCTTTTGTTGTTACAGATGTCTCTCAAAAGAGTTTTTTTAAATGGCTGCTGATATTTCAAGTGTGATTTCTGTATTTTATTGCAGTTTGTATGCCAGCTTTTCAGGACAAAATGTCCTAGATTGGAAAAAGTTACAATTATTGAATATTTTGATTACCCCTTTGGTGATAGCAGTTGCATTTTACCCTGAAACAATTCTTTTCTTTTCCTTCCAAGAATTTGCAAGTTTATGAAGAATGCATGTATTCAACTGGGTTAAATGGAAATATTGCTCAGCACCCCTACACATAGATCACATTTATCCCAGTGGAAAAGTGAATTTCTGCTGACCTACATTGCTCATCATACATTTAAAATATTTTAAATCATTTTCTTGTAAAGTCAGCGGTGGTTAAATGAATTTTATTAATGTTTTCCAAATACCTCTGTGGAAACTAATGTATGATAAAATTTGAACAGTTTTATGTATGCATATTTCCATATAATCTTTTTCCCCAAATGACAGAGCTCCCAATTTGGCTCTTTATTATCTTTGCAAGTTTCTTTCTTTACTGTATATCTACTTACAGCAGTAGGTAATCTTCATTCTGAGACTTAATGTAGAAGTGACAAATGTTCCTGATGGTGGGATTGTTGAGCAACATCCAGACATTGTTGGATGAGAAATGTGTTTGCAGAACAGGATCAGGTCTGCTTTACCTGGAGTGAGTCACAACTCCTGAAAGACGTACATGATAATCCAAGTAGAACTTTGATCTCAGTCTTTTTTTCAGGATATTTGCATCATCTCTTCCTGCCATAGGTAATCACCCCTATGATTTTCAGGCTACTGGTCAGGAGTAGTGTATAGTTAGCATGGTCTTTTAGCAAAAGATGTAGTTTGATTAAAGAAAGTTTTGTTTCTGGTGTAGTTTTCCTGGTCCAGTATCATCCTTTTGGTTCTGTGAGTTTTTATAAGTAGCTGTGTGAATTTTTTGAGGGGCTCTTCTCTTTTTCTCTGGCTACTTTTATGGTATTTTCTGTAGGTTAAAGTTTGACCATGAACTTTGGGCATCTCAATTCCTATTACCATAACCAAGAAATTTTCATTCCTCATCACTGTGAACCAATAATTCATTTCCAAACTGTCTTAGTCAGAAAGGATAAACTGAATAGCAGCTGGGCAGACATAGTTACACTGGCCATATTGTCAGCATGGGTAATTGTAAAGATCCAGAAAAGCATTGATTGTGCAGCTTTGTTTGCATATTTTGAAGTGCAGTAATTGGCTTATTCTTCTACTGTGCAACTCTGGTGTTTGCATGTATTTCAAAGGAGCAATTATTTATCCAAATAACGGTTTGGAATCTTTTTTTTTTTTTAAAGTCACAGCAATATTACTGCCAAATTTAGAGTAAAGGAAAACATTATTTGAATCAAAAAATTACTATCATTTACATAATTAAAATGTTCCAAGATGGAGCAGCTTGTTCTAGTAATATGGAGGCAAATGGATAGTACTACTTTATTCTTTCTGGATTACATCTTCAGCAGTTTTGCAGAAGGGAGGGGGTTTCTTTAATAATATGCTTTGATATTTAGTGTTTGTAAAATTATTATGGCTACATAATAACTGGTTCAAAGGAAAAAATGATCTTCGATGGAATCAATTCTGCTAAGCAGAAATGGCAGGTGTTACTTTGCATTACAATAGAAAAACATCACCTCCATTATTTCAGGTCGGTAATGCTACTGCTATTACTATCAGCATCTTTACTAGAATTCTTCAAGTTGTGTGATCAGTGGTTATGGAGGCCATTAAACTAACTATTGATTCTATTGATTATTTTAAAAAGATTTTAAGCTGAGTGCAGTACATGTTATTGCAGTTTTATTTCATCTCATGTTTCCTGTTTTTTTTTCTTTTTACTGAAGCACATTTATTTTCCTTGTCATTTTCTTCTTCCTTTATGAGGCTGTGCAGAAACATCTTAAAAAAGAAACGCATTCTTTGGGGTACTGGACTGTTTTGTCAAAACCAGCATGCTAGCTGGATTCACCCTCACCCTCCTCTTTAATGCTTGCCTCCCTTCTCTGCCACTGGCAACAAATTGCTTATCTGGCTACCACATTCCTTTGTATTATGACCTTCTTCACTCTACTCTCAGTTCTTCCCTGTTTCTGTTTTCTTAATTCTGTGACTCCCTGCCTTTTATATTAGAGAGTTTCTGAAGCTTTGCTTTTCACAGCAAAGCTGTTCTGAATCTCTCTGGTTGTCTGTCTGCATTACCAGCTCTACGATCCTCCACTGTGTACAGGCAGAGAGGCTTGCTCTCTTTTCCATCTTGGTTAGGGCTCTGTTGACTTATGATATAATTTTACACTGTCCTCTCAGTCTAGACTAAAATGCAAGCTTATCTGGTTGAGGGTCATTACGTCATTTGCACTTCTAGGAAGAGCTTCTGAAAGAGTCTTTGTTTTAAAGCTCTCCTAATAGTGCCACACAATTCTGAATCAAGAAAAGAATGCCCAACAAGGGGATGTGCTATAAAGTTTCATTTTGAGCCTTTGTTTCACACAAAATGAATTTAACTCAGTTTTCAAATACAACAAGCGCTATTTCTGAAAGTTACCCTTTCTTAAATTTCATATTCAGCAATAATTTCTTGCCCTTTTCTTTCTTGTCATATTCACGTTATGATCAAAGAGTATTATCTATTAATAATAATTGCTTTCCCTGATAATGTTTGAAATGCAAGTATTTCAAAATCTAGGCATATATTTGCTATAAAGAAGGTGACTTCTGTCTTTAGCTTTCTAAAGAAATATCTCTTCCTCTAGTACACTGGTGTAAAGCAATGCTGTCAGTATTTTTATCGTCAGGTCCTTGGTTTACATGCAAAATTATTTCTAAAACCCATCTCCAGGGCAACCCATTTTCAGATTTATAGCCTGTCCTTATCAACATTCTATTTTAATGAGTGCAATTCATATCCCTCCTCACTAACAATCAAAGGCCCACCACTTTCACATCAGTCCATCCTCCTTTTAATTAAGGCATGTCTTCTTCTTGGACATCTCAATGAAAGATGGGAATTCAGTGTTAAATAAATACTCGTTTAAGTGCTGATATAAGGATTAATGGTATTGTAAACAGAACAGAAATAACAAAATCTTTCTCTTAGTTATTAAACCAGAACGTCTCTGATTGTGCAACATGAAATTATCAGCCTTCTCCACCACAAAAATAAATCAGAACCTTTGAAGATTACTGGACATTCTGCAAAATGTCAAGTAGTTGTACAAAGTGAAATCTCTAAAGCAACATCCTAAGTCTCCAAAGATGTATTCACAAAATCCAGAGAATTCTGTGTTTTTCATGGACTGTATTAGATAGCACATAAGCACTGGAGACACTCAGTCCAGAGTATCATATCATATTGTATTGTATCGTCTGGTATCGTATTGTATCATATTTTATTTTCTGGGTGTTTTTTCTGCTTTATTTTATTTTTTTATCTTTTTGTTTTGTGGTGGTGTTCAGCTGTGCTCCTTTGGTTTTTTGAGTTTCAGTGTTACCACCATAATTAAAGATGGAAAAGCTGAGATATTAAGTAGTATTCCTCCAGCTAAAACAGGGCGAAGTCTTATCAGATGTCTAAGTCACTTTGTGAGATCATGATCATCATCCACTGAAATATGGGGAAACTTTCATGAATTTGGTTATCTTCATATTAATGGGAAGTGAAGTCTAAACTTTGGTCTGGTTTTCAAACTGGATTGTCCTTAATTCTAAGACTGAGAAGAAAAAGATTAATTTTGTTTTACATAATTTGTCCTCATATCTCTAAAGAGGTAGGCTGGAATAAGTGGCAACTGTGGGACTGAACCATCATGTGAAGATAGATACAAAGAAAAAAAAGATTGTAATGGCTCTTGGTTAACATGTGAAAAAGACTCTGAACCTATATGGAACTTACCTTTAGCAAGAAAAACAGCATGGTATCTAAATAATGAAAACCAATTCAGTGAACTACTTTCTGGAATTAAAAGCTGCCATGCAAAAAGGGCAGTGTTTAGGTATGAACTCTTGCATTGAGGGGTAAGCATGCATTATTTTGTTTGTAATTGTGACTGTCTTCAGAAAATTAAATTGTGAGCAGAGGTTTAAAAGTCTCTATGGCTAATATCATCTGTTGCAAACAGATTTTATAGCATATTTCAGAAAAAAATGAGGAAAGCAATTTTTTATCTGGAGCCTTGAAAATCACTTAGTACTGAATATAGAGAGCTATAGTCAAGAGATCACAAAGGGATAGCAGAAAATGAGTCTACTTTTCTCTAAGAAATATGAACTTTAAGATTTAACACAGATTACAGGATGTGACAAAAATGGTTTTTCAGAACTGTTTTTTTATTTTTATGCTGTTAGTGTAACTACTTTATGCATAATATATAATGTATAATGTTGCAGCCATATTGTGACTGAGATCAAATTAGCTGTATGCACAGATTAAGTCCCCAGTTATTTTTCATGTATTTATTTCTGAATCTTTGTAGCAAAGAACATAATTTCACCAAAGTGCTGAGAACCATGGGAGGGCCAAGTCCTGGAACACACTGCCCAAGATGCTGTGGGCAAGACTTTACCTGGTAGCATCCTGGGCAGGCTGATTAAGTGCTGAGTTGATCAGTTTGCAGTCTCTAGGGGATCTGTCCTAAGTTTTTCTGTGGTTCTTTTCTCTGAAGTGGAAGTAGAATAGCTGAGGTGTTTGTGTGCACGTTGACAAAGTCCACATGCATGTGTTTCCTGTAGTGCTGGAGTTCAGGGAGAAGCATGTATTTGTGATGTCCATACCTGGTGCTCTTCAAGATCCTCAAGGAATATATAGACTCACAGAATCACTTAGTTTGGAAAAGACCCTTAAGGTCACCAAGTCCAACCATTAACCCAGCACTGCCAAGCCCACTACTAAACCATGTTGATAAGTGCCACATCTACAAGTCTTTTAAATAACTCAAGGGATGGTGGCTAAAGCACTTCCCTAAGCAGCCTGTTCCAGTGCTTGACAACCCTTTTGGCAAAGTGAATTTTCCTAATATGCACTCCAAACCTCTCCTTGTGAAACTGGAGGTTGTTTCCTCTCATCCTATCACTTGCTACCTGGGAAGAGAGACAACAACCATTTCATTATGACCACATTCCAAGTAGTTGTAGAGAGCAATAAGGTCTACCCTCAGGCTCCTTTTCTCCAGACTAAACAGCTCCAGCTCCCTCAACTGCTCCTCCTAAGACTTGTGCTCTGGACCCTAAACACCATACACAGCGTGTCTTTCATTTGCCTCAATAGACACAGTCTGGGGAGGCAGGTGAAGGAGTGGGTGGTAGATGTTGAAGAGTTAGTGATAAGCAAAGGTAAGTTAATGATAATATTTTTTTTCAATCAGTCCTTGTCTGCAGTTTCATGTTAGAGACAATGGTAAGCAGACGTTCTACTTTAGTTTGCTCAGATGTGATTTTGCAAGCATAGAGCATGCCATGAATCCAGTGTCATTATGCCTGTGATATAGCATAATACCTGTTACATGTACAATCTAAACTCCAGCAGACTGCCTTCTGTATAGGAATGAGGTGCTTCTTGAAAAAAGGCAGAGGTGCATCTTGAGCTGTGGTATTTACATATCAAACATATCTGCCCTGGTGATTCCATATTGCATTCTCAGTATGCAGATTGCCATGCCATTGAATTTTTCAGCTTTTAATATTAACAGCAGTTAAACTATTTTGTCTAGTGTAAGTGGAAGTTAGAGAACTATCATGATGACCATTGAAGAGATGCAAAGGAGAAAGAAGTTAGACAACTCTCAGGGATAATTTGACCAAAAGGCTTTTCTGCAAAAGTTTCTCTCATGCCTACTTGTAGCATCAAGTCCCTTAGGCTGCAGTTGGGGAGCCAAAACCTAGAGCCCTGGTGACTGCACTGGTCCCTACTGCCTTGAGATGAGTCCTGAAAATGGTGCTAGTGATGAGCCTTTTAGTTCTTACTGGTCTAAATGAATGGACTTTTATTCTTGGAGAGAATATAAAACTTTCATGTGCTACGCTTCAACCAACTAATTTGTTTACTCTGGCAAGCAGGGAAAATTAAATTTTAGACACTTCAGTGAAGCCACAGGAACTGGAAGGAGAAGTATTTGTCATTAGTTTGATTCTGACCAAAAATCCCAAACAAACAACCAAAAATAAAACCTCAAAGGAAACTTAAAGAAAGAAACTAATGGCCCTAATCCATTGACTGAAAAACTTCTGAGGGGAAGACTTTCCTCAGAGAGAGAACAGAGGTGTTAAGTCCATCACAAATGATGAAGGGTCTCTTTAGATGGAGAAAGCATTTTCTTCCTTGCAGTAAGAAACAGGCTGAGGTGATGAATAAAAAGAAATGTAAATAAAAAGAGATAATCCTTTAGAAAGATTGTCTTTTCAGAAAATGTTTAGTATCATAATGCCACTAAGCCAGGCAGGTAGATATATCTAACTATTTAAAATGAAAACTTTAAAAAAATAACATTATGGCCTACATTTGGCCACCTTTAGATAATGCAATTTTATTCCAGAGACAGAAACCCTGACACCTTGTTTAGTCAATGATTAACCAAGGACAGTGTACATTAAAAAATGCAAATTTAGCCTGTATGGAATTCCAAAATTGCCCCATCATCTGCTGTCAGATACCAGATTACCCCTGCTAATATGCAGCATGAACCAAATCCAAAGTGACTGAAATGCCACAGCTCATGCCTAAGTGGCAGTTAACACTCAAACATGGTTGAGACCAGGTTTGGACTGGATCAGACTTGTACTGAACAAGCATAAATACTTTTATTCAAAAATCTGTTACTTAGGTATTCACTTAAGACGCAAAAGTTGTGTCATTCCACTATCTTTGTCTTATAAAATGAAAACCTCAAATCCAGATTTCACACATCTAGTACTACTACCAAGCAGCAGGTTATTGATGTTTGTAATATATTCTGTATGTGTAGAGGATAAATTGCACAAGATTTAGCAGTCTGAACAAATTATTCCACAGAGAGGTTTTCCATGAAGCATCAGACACTTCATTCTATTAGGAGATGACATTTAGTGTGGAAAAAATAAACATTCCTTGCAAACACTTTTTAAGGAACTTTCCATCCTCAATAGTGTCTAAAGAGTGACTAACAACTCTTAACATTGCTTTCTCTACCAACAGTTTCTACATTCTAGATCTGTTCACTCACATCACTCAGTGACTATCACAGGTTTCCCAAATTTTTTAAAAGCTAGGTCTTCTAGAAGACAACTCCAGTTTCAGCAACCTGGTCTTTATCAAACGTTGTAGCCTCATGCAGGGCTCTCGTGTACGCCTTTTTTAGTAGTCCTTCATTTGCAGCAGTGAAATACATGAAAAAAGGTTATGCTGACCTTCGTATTATGGCAATCTCTCTTTTATTGCTTCCATGAGTAGGCAGTGGGGTTTTAGGGTGTGCTGGTGTCTGAGTTACCACTAAAATGAAAGTATTTTGTCCTCAGAACTATTGAGACTCATTGCTGCCCTCCTCCTGTTAGGTAGGAGAGAGGGAGTGAGCTCTGTCCTTTCTTAGAGATCCATAAAGGACTCTTTCATTAGCCCTTGTATAAGTTGGCCTAGAAGATAGTGATTTGAGGAAAAATGACCCTCAGGATAAAACCCTGCTCCCTCATATCTATTGCTGCTCGCCTGCAGTCGGGGGTGAGGAGGTGAGGTCCAGTGTCAGCAGCCAGCAGAAGTAAAATAAAAGAAGTCAAGCCTTTCATCAGCGTGCCAGGATTTGTCTCTCAAGAGGTTTCTGCACGGGTGAGCTTTGTATAAAGGCCAGACCTTTGGTCCTAGGGGAAAAAACTCCTATCTCTTGGCATGACACTTAAGCTGAGTGGACAAAAATATTTTGGTTTCACCCCTTCTCATTAGCTGTGTTATCCTATAAACCTACCTTGGATTCAATTTAGGCCTGGTAGGATTACAGTACTGTGCCTCTGTGCTAAAGACTGTGGCAGTTTGCCATTTTAATCTATGCTGTGTGTCTAAGTAATTCTTGCCTGCTCATCTGAGCAACTTTTCTCTGTATTTGAGCTGGGGAACAGGAAGGAAACAACAGATGTGGAAAATGCAAGCTGAACAGAAATTTCAGCTTTTAAATAATCTGCTAATTTCATCCCTTATTTCCCCATCTCAGCTTTGCAACATTACTTATTCAAGTGTAGGCAAAACTTATATTTATTCATTCTTTATATGAACTCCAGCAAAACACTGAAGATTCAGCTCTCGGGAGAGAAAAATCCAGGGCTAAATTTTCATGTTTTCTCTCAACATCTGAACACAAACCTCTTTTGTCTCTTCAAGGACTGCTTTGTTTATGGCATTTTTTATTGTTTTATATAAATACTTGGCTTCTGAAGTGAGCTCTTGTAGTGTTTGCGGCCTCCAAACAGACAAAGGCAGCAGTGCTTTTATCCTTCTGACTACTCGTTCTTTGTATTCTGAATGCATTTCTGAGATGGAACCTCCAAAAAAGGACCAAAATAGTCATGTTGCCTTCAAGCATGTATAGCCTGCACCTGGGGATGTACTATTGGGTACTTCTATTCTACCTCCCAAGCCTTGCATACTAACAGCTTTCCCCCTCTCTTCTATCACAGAACTTAAAAATATAAAGTTAAGGGTCAAAAAGAATCCCAGCAACAAGCACATTGGTTTTATTCTGAAGTTTAGGCATGACAGAAAGTAGCCTTAAGGATCTTCTGAAACTTTGCCAAGAAAGTTAGATGCAGCATTCAAACATAAAACTTACAGTAAATGATTGATTGACCTTTCTGAAAATGTGTTTACTCTTCTGTTTACTTCTAGGACTATTATAGTACCTTGGCATCTTCATACTTTTATAAAAGCTTAAACCAAAGCCTAGATGTCTGTACAAATATCTAGAGGATGGTGCTCTGTTGCAGAAAGTCGTAACTCTCCTTATTTCCATGTAGGGTAAAAAGTAATAATGACTAACCACATACCTGCATAAATGGTGAAACCATTCTTCCTAAATTGCACGTTTGCAACCCTCTCACAAAAAAAAAGTAATTTTTTTTACTTTTAAGATGCAGTAAACCCAAGTTTTTATTACTACTTGCCTTCTTATCTGGACCCTGATGCCACAGTCAATGACACAGTCAGAAGCTGGTGCTAAATAACCAAGTTATGGAAGAATTATATCATTCCACTTTCACAGCCATAGAACCCAAAGAAAGAGATCACAGAATAAATTAAAGTCATAGTCATCTTGAGATAATTCAGATTGTGTTTTGACTCAGTAAGCAGTTTCTTTGCACACATTCACTCTCAGTTTGGTCTTCATACATTTTTCATCTAAATTCAAGTGCTTTGAAGAACTGGTTATTGTACATAACTTCCAGTTTTTTAAAACTACAAGCTGTTTGATCATTTTTTGTGTTAGCCATAAAGCCGGTGATTTGCAGCAATGGAGCTTGGTGTGCATTCCTGGGTGTACTGTGCCCAAGAAAAAGGGTGCAGCAGCCAGGAATTCCCACTCCTTCCTTGACAAGAGGTGCTAGTGTAACCCCATGTGAATATGGCAAAGGTGCTGGTTCAGTCATCTAAATTCCCAAATTAAAACTCTCTGTCTGTGGTAATCTTCCAGAGCAAGGTGTTGAGGTAATTAACGGTCACAGACCATTCAAACCCTGTTGTTCTTGTGCAGCAAGTTGAACAGCAGTATTATCAGAAGATTCTTTTACTTCAGAGGATTCCGTTGTGTTGGACCAAGATGCTAGAAAAAATGATGTATACATCTTTTTGCATTTTGTATCCAGGCAAAATATAATGTGAGTTTTTTCTGAGAGCCTTTCTTGGTGAAATGATGGGTTATGGATCCTGCTTTAAAACCCATACCTTCAAGTTGGGCTTTTTAACTTAGAGTGTACATCTGCTTACATCAAAGGGATTGTAATGTGATGCATTAAGAAAAACAGTTTCACAGGTGATTGAGAAGTAATTAACATATGGTTACTCCATAAGCTCAAGTAAATAGAAGTTTGCTTAGCAGCATATCCGAATGTAAGCAGGACAACCATCAATGCTGAGTGAACTTCTCTGGCATGTCATAGCACATGAAGAGGCAATAAATATAGTTTGTAATGTCTTATTTGTTTTGCTATTGATGTAATTTACTTACAGAGTACTATTTTACAATACTTAGTATGAAATCTCATATCAACATACATCAGCAAAGTCTGAAAATGACAAAACACAAGCAGTTGTGAGACACATCATAAAGATTACACAAAATGACGTGAAACAAACAATATTTTAGACTAGAACTACCCAATTTTCTAGAGCTATTACTAGAAGAACTTTCTCTACATTGATTATTCACAACCCAGTTATTTCATAGTATAAATCACATTATATAACATAACATGTTTTCCAATCCAAAGGCCTTCTTGTACGTCTGGACTGTTTCTTGGAAGATATTCCCTTAAGCAATTGATTTTAAACAAGAAAGGAGATAAACCTGTTATTAACCACTTGAAAGAATTGCAATGGAAAATAGTCAAAGTTCTTTCAGAGTTCTTCTTTCTATTCAGATGGGTGAAAGTTTACTAAGATTTTTCCATTATTGCAAAGAAAATCTCCACAGATTCTCCCTGCCATACCGATCAATAAAATTCAAACAAAACCCAAAATAAATATTATTTACAACAGAAATAGGAAAGAAGGATTTTAAGCAGAAGAGAAATTCAACAATTTGACAATTTTATGTGTGACAGAGGGTTGAATGAGAGTCATAAAGACTTAAGTAGAATATAGTTATCTGTATGAGTAGTGGTATTTTAATTAACCAGCAGTCTTGAAATGATTGTCAGTCCTGACAGTCTGACAGTATTTATGAATAGAGCTCATTCAATTCCATCTTTCTGTGCTTATGCCTCCATAAAACCTTCTTAATCAGTGCAAATTTCATTACTGGCCATTTCATTACTGGCCATTCTCCATAAGCCTTTTTTTTTTTTCTTTTTTTTTTTTTTTTGAAAAGAAAGAAAACACAATTCTTGGCATAATGTATCTAGTATTTATTTATTTATTTGACTGTGCTGTGTGACTGGGACTAAATTTATAACATGTTACACTCTGAAGGTTTCATTCAGACTCATGCTGGTTCTTTATGGTTCTAGATCTTGCTGCATTGCTTCTGTGGTGTCTGTTTCTACCTGAAGATACCTGTAGTTTTTCAGCTTGTTCCACTTGTTTCAGCTTTTGCATATTAAGTAGGTCCAGAAGCTAGGGCAAAGGAAGAAATTACACCTCATCAGGATGAAGTGGTGTTGAGTTTTCTACATAATGTAAATGCTTTTTGTTAAAAGCTAGGATTCTTCCTACAAAGTTCCCCTTCTTCAACCATGGAAACAAGGCAATGCATATAAAAAGTGCAGAGAGTACTTAGACAGCTGGAAGTGTAGCTACTCTGTTTATACTTCTAATTTGGCTTTTGATTTACTTCACGAGCTAATTTATATCTTGGATGAGGAAAATACAATGGTGATATTAGAAAGCAATCTAAATCTGAGAAAATAAAAAAACATGGCAAGCTCGTTTCCCTAAAATCCACATGCATGCATTTCTGATGTTAACATGGTTCTTTTTAGTCTGCTGGAGTTGAGTCTCATGAAATAACATTGTGCTGTGACATAGAAACATTTTCAAAGTGTTACATTCTCATGCAGCAGTACATAAAGTGCTTTTGGTGGCATTATTTTATAAAGATACCTTACTAGTACTTCATACTCAGTTTCTCTGAGTATTAAAATGTTACTGTATTTAGTTAATAACATTTGATTTTTTTTTCAATTTTGTTTATCAAAGTTTACAGAAAAATAACAGAAAAGATTCTCATACGAGGTGAATTGCTGAATATAAGATAACCAAATTCTTCTACTTCAGCAGCAGCTGTCATCCTAGAGAGCTGTCTCATCCTCTCAATTAGATTGAGGCTGTATTGATGCCTTATTATTGCTATTTAAGGATTTAAAAAAATTCACATAGGTTGGAACTTCTGACTAAAAATGAATGAAAATCTGCATGGTTCAGTGTGCCCTAACAATACTGTGGACAGATATTGCTAACTCCTTACATTATCAATTCATATTAGGCAATGTCCTGAAGAGCTGCTGGTATTTTTTTTAATATATGCCTCATTAATATCATTGCAAGTTAAATCACAGGCAACGATAGTAAGTGCTGAGTAAATAAAGAAAAGAACAAGATTACTATTAGCCATCTTTTTTGGCTACATTCCTACCTGAATGTGTCTTGCTCAGCTAGTGAATGAAAAACCCATATGATATTCCTTATTCTTTACATTTTTTGAGTATGTAAATAAATTAGTTTATTTGCAAGAGAAGTAGCTCTGCCAGCACCCTCCAAACATTTAACAGCAAATTATTGATTCAGCATCCTCTCTATTTAAAAAAAAAAAAAACCAAAACAAAAAACCCAAAACAAACAAACAAAAAAACCCCAAAAAACAAAAAACCAAACCAATACAAAAATTCATGTCAGATTCTCTGTAACACAACTTCTGGGAAAGAAACCCTCTCTGTATTGCATTGAAGCTGTTATTTGATTGCACGGTGTGTCAGTTCGTGGTGTTCTCTTGCAGCCTCATGCATTTCCTATGTTTAACAGGAAATATTGAAATTAGCTCAGTGGGACACTGTGTGTCTCAAAGAAGATGATCAAGCACTGAAAGCAAACCTCTACTGTCTCTGCTAAGACAAAGAGCCAGCTTAGAATGACTCCTCTCATCCCTTCTAGAAGATATACCAGAGATATAAAGGTGTTATAATCAACGGTAGAAGAACAAGGGGGTGTCAGATGTTTGCTGAGTAGCCTGATCTCTATCCACAGTGCTGAGCATGGCCATTTCTTCTACAGGCACTGCCAAAGCCATCCTCACTGTGCCCAGCACGTGGCACAGGCAGCAGAGCAGCAGTGCAGCAGTGAGTCTCCTCTACAGCTCCTGTCCTTAAGTGGGGGCCCTCTGACCATTGCAGCAGGCCCTTGTCCCAGCCTGCACCACTTCTCATCAGCTTGCATGTAAAGGGAAACCATGGGAGGATTTAGATCACAGCTTGCAGTCAGTCATAGGTCAGTGAAACCAACTGTTGTGAATTCAAGTATCTTAAAACACTTTCCTATGTGATGGTACAAGTATTCTGAATAAGAGTGCATGCTGTCAATTGCTTTAATGCATGTTAGGTATACGTCAAATCTTGGTATATAATTAAACAAAGATTTATTTAGAGCAGGCAGAAATTAGGTCAGTGTCTTTGACTGTACTCCTATCACTGCAAATTAACAGCCTCTAGTTTGTGAATGTACTGAAGCAGCCCTTTTAATTGATTAGTACAATATACTTGATTTAGTAATATTTGCAAACTGTATCGTTTTCTATCAGCCTCTAATGTGGAGGTCAGTGTGCCTAGTATCTTTTGCCTACAAATCTGATCCTCTTATATGTTAATGTCAGATTTCATGTTTTTGCATTGTCATACTCTGCTGCTCAACAATGGTGAGTAATCAGAGAGTTTTACTCTTAGATTTCTTAGATTTCTTCTGCTGCCAAGCAGAAGCAGTACATGAGGAATGGTAAATGCCTTTAAATACATCCCATCTGAAAGCAAGTAGCAGCTGTTTTGTAATCTGATTAAATTCGACACTGGTGGAGCCACTGGGGCTGCTATTTGCAGTGGCTAGAGATATATTCTGTCTCTGTTCCCTGTGCTTTTCTGCTCCCCTGGATACCTAGCTGAGATATTAAGAAGTAATCTCTGGGCAATTGCCAGATAGGATATCATTTGTTTCCTGGCAATCAATATCCTAGGATGGAGGGACTGTGCTGGTGGTTCAGCACTTCTGCAAGAACACAATTAATTACATAGGTGAGCCCTGTGTTTAGACACTTTCATCTTTGATCTGCCTAACAGCCTCTCTGCTAGGGATTATCCTCCATCCTTTACTGACTAATTTGACAACAGACTTTATCTGTGTCCTTTGAGATAAAGATGAGAGACAGAGCTGTCTATCAGTGCTCTGAGTTTTGTAGCGTTAAAAAAAGAAAAAAAGTCTTTGCAACATAAGCTCCATTATGAAGGATACAAAGGAAGTCCCCACTGCAAGTATTCTAATCAAAGAGAAGTCCCCTGGTGCTGCTGAGGACAGAAATTGTGATGAGTTCTGTTCTGCTCTAAATTACTAATTGACTTTTTTCTAAAGAACACCTACTAGGAATCTTGAAGTTTTATGGCAAATGCTAAACAGCAGCTGTTTTCTAATTGTGCTTCCCATTCTACAGTCCTCACAAATATCTCTTTAGAATAATAAGCTGGAGACACTTTCAATTAAAAGCAATGCTGATCAGAGGCAACTGTGTTAATGTAAGAAGATAGGTCACAAGCTCAGAAAAGCTATGAAAATTATGGATGAGTTTTAATAAATCTCTCTTTAAGGTTCTTTTATACATTGGTATTTTCATAGCTTGTTTTATGGCATGAGAAGCTGACATGATGCTGTGAGCATTCCCTGATGAATATCTGCCTATCAGCAGATGAAAAGAAGTGAAATCAGCAGTGAAAGAAGTAATTACAGCATTAATACTGAGTTTTATGTGATTGAATCATTATTTGGACCTAGGCATAATTTACATTTAAAAGTATGATCATCATTAGCAAATCATCATTGATGATCATCTTGAGAAGTTAAGAAAATTACTGGTAACAAGATGTTCTTCTGGACAGTCTGGACCTTTGTGCCAAACTTTTAGGTTGACAATGGGTGCTGTGTATACACATACACACCTCTTTGCCTACATTTTTATTTTTTTCCATTTTACTTAGGCAATTCCCTGACTTGTGTGGACCAATGTAGAAATGAATATATATTTCTTACCCTAGAACACATATTTTATATATAATTGATACCAAAATTTTTTTAGTATTCTAGGATAAATGTATGGTGTAATTATTTGCTATTAATACTGGCTGTTTGAAAAACATAAAGACAGAAAAGAAGTCAAAATGGTGGTAGGATGAATACTTGAAAAGAGAAGATAGGAAAGACGAAATAGATTATAATTTTGCAGATGTTCTCTCTGAATAATTTATTTTACACTTTAAATAGGTGGCCTGATTTCCAGCTCTGTCAAGCATATTTAGGTACATGGTATAGGTTTAGAAATGTAATTAAAAGTTTATTTTTTATAAAAAATTAATATTTTTGTATAGCTCAAAAGAATATTTTTTTGGTAGACAAAAGTGATGGCAGGGACAAGTACTCCTTGGATCTACATTTGGATCAATGAAGGATTTTGAGTCAAATTAATCAGACGCGACATTCTGTATCAAGTTTGCTCCACAAATGTGCTGTATCAAAAACCTGGGTTTGGGTTTTGAAGTGCAAAAGTGGAACATTTAACTCAAGAAAATCTTGATGTCATTAGTTATGCACGGGCAAAACCTACATTTGCCTGGGATGGCTGGTTCCAGCAGTGACTGGCAGATGGGAACACTAGGGAGACTGAACTGCACTGTCTTTATGGACAGCCTGAACCCACTGTGCAAGCCTGTTCTGCACTCACCTTGGGCAGCAACAGGAGTGTTGGTTAAGGAGGCTGTTCTGTGCTGCTCCCTCAGTGCTCTGTCCTGTGCTTTGGCAGATGGGATCGAGTGGTTGATGAGTGGGGTGGATGGATAGCTCTGTCAGGGCACTCACTCCCTGTGGTGCATCAGCTACTGCATCACCCTGCACCTAAACAGTGAGGAATGCTGCAGGAAGTAAGCTGCACAGACAGCTGGCCAGTTAGCTCTGGGACTGCTGTGGCATTGTCTGATTATATTGTATCTGATTATAATTGTATTTGATTAGAACTGCAAACTGTCTCTGTTGAACCATGTCTGATTGGAGGCTCAGTGAACCCAGTGTGATAAATTGCTGCTAGGTTAAAGGTCTGGCATCTTTGACATCTATCTGCCTTGGTGTGAACGACTGTGAAAATCTCAAGGCAGCGAGAGGTCTGGGTTCAAAGGGGACTGCCTGCATGAACAAGGCATGCAGAGCTGCCTCTGTGTGAACTTTTGGGCGAGGAAGCAGTTTATATCTTCCCAATTTTCTTCTCTTGGGAACTCAATTGTGAACTGACCCCAGTCCATCATGCTATTCATAAATTACTAACAGAACTTTGAAGTCATTTCACACATTTAAAGGGGAGGTTCAGAGGAATATCCTGAAGGGATTCTGGAAAGAGATGTTTTGAAAATTAAAGAAAAAAGCAAGAGATTCAATACCCAAATGAGTCTTGTATCAAGGAGAACAATGTTAACATTGATTCAGAATATCAGTCATATCAAAATGTGCAAATAGGCAAATCAACCTCCTTGCACAGTTATATATAAAGAGATGTGTTGATTTGTAGTCACTTATGTGCAGTTTTGTACGTATGCAGACAAGTATATAAACAAAATCTGTCCTTTTTTATTATGGAAGCATTAATATTTGAACTTTTTCTAGCTTGTAAGTGTATTAAATTTGCAAAGCAGCTGATTTTCCTGTGCAGGTAATGGCTTTCATTTATGCCATCCTAACAATGATCCCCCATCAGGTTTTGTATAAACAAGTCATCACACATTTTGTAACAATTTTTAAAATGTAAATTATTTACACAGAGAATGCTTATTGCTTAGGTAGGTGACTCCCGTAGCTTATAAATAAGTTAATAACAGAAATAAATAATTCAGGTACATTTATTTTTGAATCTGTTACTATTACATCCTTTAATATTCAGAGCAAATAGATTTTAAAGATTGTTGGCATTTCTTGAGCATATGTAGGATTAATTATTGCAGTGTCTATTTCCATAGTTTGCAAACGACTTGCATGCAGAGGACCCCCAAACTAAACAAAACCATTTTACAACAATCGAGACCTTGTTTCAGTGATGTACTTCAACCACATTTTAGCACATTCTGAACACCACCCAGCTCATTAAAGGCTCAGCACAAGCTTAGGAACTGCTGAATTCAGTAAGAGCTAGTATGACCTCAAGTGCTTTCCTGCACAAAAGCCTAAATTCTTGCTAGGCTTCTACAGGCTCTAAAACTCCGCCCTGACAGCAAATGTTATGCTGCAGACAGAACATTCTGCAAGTGGTGTTGCAGGCTTTCTCATCTTTGCTGGGAGCTGCTTGCAGCTGCTGTGAAACGCTCCTGCTTTCAGGGAGTTTCAAGGGGGAGGGGGTTATGTGCAGTCACTATCAGGTTTCCCTCTTCCCAGCTTTTTCTGTGTGTAAAGCTCTGTGGTCTCATGGAGAGAGAAATCATCAGATGTCAGCAGATCTGACAGAGAACTTGCTGCTCTACATCTGTGCAGACCAGAATGAACAAGCTCTCTCTCCTTCTTGCACAGTTCTGGGTGTTCTTAATCAATTAGAAAGAAGTTCAGGACGTGTCATGCTTCAATGATAGATATTATCCTTTTGCTGTGTTCTTCAAACAGAGGAATCCAAGCTGGATTTTCACTGCTAAGTGGGAATTTAACTTGATTTGATGATCGAAAACTTAGCTGTTGACCTTTAGTTAGTGAATGCTAGTTTTTCAGCCTGAATCTTTCCTACCTTAATGTCCATATTTGATGTGAGGCTTTTATCTTTCCTTTTCTCTTTTGTGCTTATCTCAGCTTTTTCCCAATTTTCTCTTTTTGTGCTTACCGTCTCTTCTAAATACTCCTTTATACTCTTCTGTTTCCAACACTGTAAGAAATTGCAAAATTTAGTATAGAATATAAATATATCAAATGTATTTAAAAGTTAATAAAAAGCAACATCTCTCCACCCCCCCAAAACGACTTCACACCTCCTTCTCCAGAGAAACACCAAACCCAACAACCCAAACCCACTTTCCTGTGTTGTGCCCCTCTCCACTCTACTTTTTCTTCTCCTGTGATTTGTTTTCTGACCCCACTATGTTTAAGACGGTATTTGGCCAAATGTGATTCTTATTTTGAAACAGAAGAAAATACTAGTTTTTAGATTTATCTTGCTTTAGAGTGATTGGACTTATTTTTATCAAAACCCAATGTTGGAAATAGAAAGTCAAAGAAATGCAGTAACAGCTGGTTTGTATTCATCTTCTCAGGCTTACAAACAGTAAAAATAAGCAAATTATCTATCCACTGATGCCTTGGCACATGTTGTCATCTGGGTAATTAGGAAGTTATTTTCCAGGAGAAGGTCACTGTGTTTTATATTGGGACTGCCAGTGATTTTAGCTAAAGACAGAGAGAGTGATCTGGGGGATGAGAGGATTCATTGTTGTTATGAATTCAACACTAAATCTGATGAGATGTTAAGACAATGAGGGTGATGATCTGCTGCTTCACAAATGTGCAGAGGAATCATTATGGAGAAGGGAAATTGATGAAATCATCAAAGTGAAGGTAAACCTGAACTGGATTTGTAAATCATAGAGGAATTTCCCATGCAGAACTGTCTATTACATAATACATCACTCATAAATGCTTAGTACTTTTTGATTATGAGTACATCAACTATTTTTGCACCTTGTTTAGGTTTATTTATTATTTATTTTACTTGACTTTTTACCTGAAATTGCTTAATGTGCATCAGAAAAAACATCATGGAGGTTTGAAGGCACAGTAAGTTTTCATAGTAGTTTCCTACCTGTCTTTTTTTAGAGACTATATTATAAAAAAGAATGAAAGACACACAAAAAAGTTAGTAGAAATATATGTAATATACAAAGTAAATAAATAAATAAATAAAAGTCACAAATTTAAATTGGAATCTATGGATCTATGCATGGTTCATGTGTGGTGCTGATTTATTTACTGGCTTGTTTTTATCTTAGCTTATGCTTAGCTTAGTTTTAGCTTATGGAGGGTAAATTCTGTAATATGTGAGTAATATTAATTTACAGTTAAAAATTTGACCCATGTGGTCAAGAGTCAAATAACTCTTGAGGTGAGGTCTTCTTTCTGCTACGAGAAACAATATGAGTCATTGAAATTATCTGTTAAAAAGTGCTTCTCTTTTTTAGAGAAATTTGGTAAGAAAGTTTCCTACACAAGGGACAAATGAAATAACAAAGTGTCCTGTATCCATGGTCAGGAAAAAATAGCCCTTCGGTAATTAGCTCAGACATTTCAAGAAGTATCTTCTGACTGTCATGATTAAAGCACAAACAGTATTTTCTTTGATTTGTAGAGTAAAAAAGTACTTTCCTAGCCTATGACATTGAACACTACATTAAAGTACAGGAGATAACCATTAGGAATTGCTTAAGAAATAAAAGTATATCCTATGCATTTGAAAGCTTATGTCAAAGACATCTCCCTTGGTCCAGACACAATCAATCTGTCTTTCAAATACTACACAGAGTATTAGCATTGAACTCATTAATGAAAACTGTTATTCTAATAGATATGAGATTGGTAACTTTTCCTAAACCTTAGGCTTTTTGAATGGTGTTCATAATTTTGTTCATCACACCTGCCTGGTTTTTACCTCATAATACATGGTGGTACATCTGTTGGTTAATGGGTCATCTCAAAAATGAAAACCTTTAGTGATACTATGAAGAAAGTTAAGAAACTTGTTTTCTATAGTCTTCCTCAGATAAGCTATGAAAGGGAATCTTTTCTTCCAGTATTACACTTTGCACTGATGATGACTTTATCTAGTTATGACCTTGCAAAGAAATGTATATTTCCTTTTGATTATGATGAGAGATTCCTGTAGATTGATCTTCATTATAGCACATGCAAACTTCAGCTTCTGAAACAGAATAGTTGTGGCCATGATAATGCTTGCTCTGTAATAGCTCTTTATAAAGTAATTGAATATATGATGGAGAACTGTTAGATTTTTTTGAAAGTCCTTGATGAAAAGGAGTGATTATATTTTAAACTCTCTTGATGAAAATTCTGCTTCATACTTGTGCTTTTACATGCCTTTCAGAAAAGCATTCAGTGAGTCAGTCAAAACTCTAGAAATAAGCAGATGCATCCATTGTTGGTGAAAGTGGAGATGGGTAATAGCAGAGTTATACAAAAACTCTGTGAATATTTTTTTTCTCTAACTGTGCTTGCTGGTAAGATTTGCATGAAGAAGGATATCTGGGAGACCACCCAACAAGAACAGTAAGTCACAGGTTTGGTTAGAGTGATGGGTGAGACAAAGCTACTGGCACAGGAACATTGATAAAATAAACTTCTTCATGTGGGTCATAGAAGGACACTTACTGCCCACCTCACTGGGCAGTAGCCCAGATTCTCCTTCTCCTCAGGCAGGAAAGCAGGGCAGCCTGAGCAGAAATCTGTCAGGCTCTGCACTTCTTCTCCCTTGGACTCCCTTCCTCTTTGGACAGTGAGCTCACTGCATTCAGGGCAGTGCTTGATACAGAGGTGTCTGTCATTGCTTGCAGTGACATGGGACTTTGTTCCCAGATTGTGCTGGAGTTTTGCTAAGCTGGAAGGAGATCTTTGCAATGGAGTTGGGGATAAAATGAGAAGGTATAAAGCATGCTAGGTTTATAACAAAGAAATGTGCAATTTGCTAACATAACAGGGAATGATTAGGGTTAAGGGTTAAATTCCACTACTCCTTGGAAGGAGAGTAGCAAGGTGTGTTGTCATTGTCAACACAATGACAAGACCAACTAGGGAGAGAAGTGGGGGAAGGAAGAATGCCAGGATAATTTGTAAACCTGATCTAAAGACCTGGTCTAAATCCACCAATAATGTTTTTTAGGGATTTATAGGATTAGCATTTAACACCCATGTTCATTTTAGAGAAGTTTTACATTTTTTTCATTCTTTTTCTGAAAGGTCAGCTTTATTAGTGCATTTATTAGTATAGTAAATTGATCCAAGTTTTCCAGTCTCACAGTACTATATTTAGTACATTGAGAATATTACTTCTGATATTTTATTTTACTTATATGCAAGCCAGAGTAGACCTTAGGGTGCTGTTATCATTCTGTGATATTTCAAAATACTGTGCTTGGATTTTAGTCTATATATACGTGATCAATTATTTCCCTTTGACAGTGTTGTTATTACATACATATTCCACTATTCATGTGTGCTGAATTTGTTATTGATCTTTAGAGTACTGTAAACAGTATGCATTTATTTACATATATATACATGCATGAGGAAGTAGGTCATTTACTCGTTATCGATTTGTTTTCTTTTTGATTCTGGCAGATTGTTCAGCATTACATTTTGTAATTTATGCAATGATGTTCTGATGGAAGTTGTAAAAGCAGAACATTAGTAAGCTTATTTTAGCTGTCTTAGTAAATCTGTTCAGAAGGTAGATTATATAAATGATAGTCTCTGCACCTGTCTTTTTACAGAGGATTATAGAAGAAAATGTTTTCTGAAGATAAAAGCATAAAAGTGCTGAGCTTACCTCAGCATTCTTGACATCAACATAAAGCTTGAGTGATAGATCAGGATTCAAAGTGAGGAGGTATCAATCTGCTAAGTTTAATCAGTAAGGAGTCCCAACGATACTATTTAAATTCTTAAAAATGCAAGTTTGCTGTTATATTGATGTGTATGGCCCTTCTTCTCTACCTGGAGTATCCAGCCAAACCAAGAAAAGTGCTCTCAAGTTCAAAGCCAAACTGCTCAAATTAGCCATTTGTATATGCTAACCTCTCAGTGGTTTGCTAAACTATGAAGAGAATCAAAATAAAGTATTTGTTTGTGATGCGTCATAGCCCATATGTATGCCTGTATTTAGTGTTGGACATGCATTTAGATATTTCTTTCACTCATGAGCAAAGTTCTGCATGAGCAAAATAGAACCTCTCTGTCCTGTTCCTCCTGATAACTCGTCTGGTGGCAGGAGGGATAAACCTGTGCTGTGCACAATGGTTGTGTTTACAGCTTGCCATTTCATATTACAGCACCACATAAAAGCAGACAGAAGGGTTAATTTTAAATAATTTTCTGGTATCACTTGACCTTTTAAAATTCTTTTTGATGTTATTACTTTTACTCATATATTCCAGTGAAGATGAGTTTTGAATGAAACTCAAAAATTTGTAAGATCTCTTGCATAGTTTTGAGAGGGTACTGACAGAAATAGCAGTCTGATTCATAACACAGAAGAAACATAGATTAGTTTTCACAGAGAGCTAGAATGGTGTACAGAATGAACCACCATGTACAGCTATCAAAATGCAACAGATTACTTGTAAAGTAGGAGTCTGTATGTTCAGAAATTCATTTAGGGCATGGGTGATTGTGCCATGATTTATACAGCAGCATGTGTAATGGCTGCGATCCCTCTTGCAGTGGTTGTCTACATTCCTTTTAAGCTGCAAGGTCTATTATTTTGTGCTTACCTGAATGTTTACTGCTAGTAAAATTTGCATTTTCTTAAATGCAGAGGTACTTTTCCACTCTTCCCAATATAGGTTTCCAAGCATTTAAAGAAAGAGAATATTGTTCCTCTTATTTTTATGTCCATTTTACAACAATATTTCAATTAGGAATGGAAGCATCTCTCTGAAGTTCTGGATTTAAACTCTGAAAATATAGCACTTTTGCTTCTGAAATCATTATTCCAATGTCCAATATTTGTTTTTACTTGAATTAAAAATTTCAAACCAGGAGATAAATAAAAGTGAATAATTAGAAATCCAGATAAATATATACACTTCTTATATATTATAAGAAGTGTATATATTATTATACTCTTATAGTAACACTTCTTGTTATTATAAGATGATATATGCTCAAGGAATGTGGTATAAATTTGGTAGATGAGAAATGTGTGTAATCATATGACATTTAGGTGTGATTATCTAATTTTAAAGCATTTACAATGCAATTTGCAACAATTGCATTAAATTAGATCACATTTGAAATTCATTTTTTAATTATAAAGTATTGTGAAGAAAGGCACATGAAACTAGCATTTTTGTTTCATTTTCATTCCTGTTGCAAAGAAGGAAAAAAAGACTCTATAGAAAGTGACATGTTATAATGAATTCTTTGTGTATTCAGAATAATAATTTTGCTGCCTTTTGATAAAAAAATTGTATATAATTTAATAGCTATTCTTCTGTAACTGAGGGCTGCCTGAGGACAGTGCTTGGCAGATTTGTTGAGCTGCTTGCCACTTATGGGTAGGGATCCAGATTTGCCCTCCCCTGCATGCAGAACATCACTGTTGGTGATGAGAGACACAATTCCTCTCCCTGCTGCTGATAGTTTTGGGAACTCGACCTGGATGCCAAGGCTGAAAGATGCATCCTTTCAAAACCCCAGAGTCCTAGGAGCTAAGGACAAAATGGTGGCTTGCACTGAGCAGGACACTGGCATGGCAAGACAGCATTCCTGTGGAGCAGGCAGAAGGGACGCTTGAAGCACAGCTACTTCCTGACTTCTTCTCTCAGGACTCAAACGGTCTTCCATGCTCTCTGCTCCTGCTGTGTGCTCTTCTGCAGGATTTAGGATGTTGCTTCCAGGTGCATGCTCTGGTGTGCCCTGTCAGCTTGTTCTTCACCACTCAGGGCCCCTAGTCCTACCTTAACGAAGGAGACAGTGGGGCCTGTCCCTAAAGCAAGGCAGAACTGCCTCTTACTTCCCAGGAAACAAATTCTGTGTACCTTTAGTAAATAGATTCTGTCTGTTTATATACTTTTATTTGTTGGAGGCTTCTTGCTGTTGTTTCCCCCACACACTGCTGGGAACCTACCCCCAGGGCCCTTGAAGGAGGTTCCCTCCGTGAGTTCTTTGCCAGGGATGAAAAACGAGCGAGACTCTGGATTTCTCTGTCTTCGGTCTATTGTTTATNACTCCCTGTGCCCTGGATTCCAGCAGTGGATTCCAATAGTTTTCTGGTGCCTCAGAAAACTATTCTTCCTTGGGAAGTTCAAGTTTCTACTTCCTTTGGCCCTCCATTATCCATAGGGCCGAGCAGAGGTCAGTGTGAATTGTCACAGCTTTTGTGACTATGCACGTACTAAGCAGGGCTGTAGAAAAGTGTGGGACAATCCCTACCCTGGAGTACAGCGGTCCCAGGAGTGTTGTGCTGACCCTCCCTTCCCACCTGTGCCAGCCCCTGCTGTTGGATCCACTTCAGCACAGCTCACTGCCATGGCAGAGCCAGCCGTGTCTCAATCCCTACATGAATTTCCTTGGGAGAGAACTGACAACTGAGTACATTGCATCTTACAGCTCCTGTGCTTCAGGCATGCCCTGGATCCCTGCCGACCTCAGCCTGAGCTTCAGGGAGCCTGAGAAAACAAAAGCAGACCCTCAGGCCAAACACGAAGTGCTCAATAGCAGATGTTTGCTCCGAACAGCGACATCAGTGACATTTACCCTCTCCAGCAAGTTCTTCTCTGAGCTTAGATGCTTTAATCATCTATCCTCTGACAATTACCCCTCTGTTATGCAGGTTTCACCTCGGTTTACTTGAAAAATAAACCCAAATAACATATTCATTCCTACTAATAAGTAATGACTTGTAATATACCTTCTCTATTCATGCTTAATGACTTAATTGCAGCACATTTGCTAAGTTGTAGCTGGGTTTTTTAGGTTGCTGTTTTTGGTTTTTTTTCCTCCTTTCTTCCTGCCTCCTTTCACTGTGAGAAGGTTGAGGCTAACAAGCAAGTCATGACCAGTGCTCAGCTATGTGCCACGATTCAGAATGGCAAATAATGCTTAAAAGTCCATAGGTGGGCAAAGTAGCTTGTGCTTCCAGAATGAAAAAGAAAGGCTGACTGACCCACCTGACACACCCTGCAAATAGTTTATGACTGCTGCTATGGGAAGCAGAAAACTTTCTTTCTTTACATCCTGACTGTAGTAAGTGGAAGAACCCAGGTAATTCTCTTTCTTCCACTTTTCCTGCAGCCCTCTCTGTGTCTTTCCATTTAAGATGAAGAGCACCTCCCCTGCTGATTTTCTTTCTCCTTTGTGATCTGGACCAAATTGAGGGCAGATGAAGAGCCCATGACCACTTTTGATCATATTTTGTCCTTACATCAAGTGTGATGCCGGAATAATTTTGCAGATGAGAAAGGGTAACCTTTTTACATTCTGAAGATTTAGCAAGTTAATGATGCTTGGTGGTGATTATGGTGAAGTCTTTGGCATTGTAATAATTCCTCCATGTTGTGGGGCTCTGCGTTGTTAACTGAGAAGAATTCAAAAACAAGTTATTAATTTCCAAGTTAAAAAAACTCATCCGCTCACTAGTGCTAAATGGTTGCTGCTTATTGATGCTGATGAGTGTTTTTTGTCACTTAAAGGACTGTCCTGGGAAGCATAATCATTTTTCAGTAGTGGTTAAATAATTTGCAGACCCAGAATTTTCCGTGGTGGATCAGCTATTCAGAATATTCCTGCTTATCCCATATACTGCTTCATATCTTTGATTTGGTTGAGACATGCACAAAAAAAAAAAATTTAAAAAGGCAAATAGACTCTTTTAGCAGGCAAAACACAGTGGAGTTCCCTCAAGCTGACTGCTCAAGCTGCTGCTCCTCACAACACGTTCAATCATGGAATCTGTCAGTACTCAGACACAGTCTCTCACTAAAAGACTCTCATACCTTGCCATCTGTCATGTTCTGCCTGTTCCCATGGTAAAAATGTCTCCCTCAGTTTTGTCAGATTTGACAATCATTTCCATTGAGATTGGTGATGGAGCAAGCTTCGGAAATGTGTTCCTTTTCCCAGCTTTTCCCTTGGATTGATCACATCTCACTTTAGGACTCACATATGTAGTCCTAAGTGACTTTGGTAGGTCTTCTAAAAGATGAAGACTGATGCATAGAAAAGGTTCTGCCTGAACTTTGTCAGTAGGTAACAGGGTAGAAAGGTTTTGCTTTAAATTTTCTACATTCTTTCAAACTTTCAGTAGAAAATGATACATATTAATTGGACATTGTTTGTGTAGACTTTCAGAAATATGTAGCAATGATGATGGAGATGGAGGCAGTGAGAGGGCAAGAAATAAAGAACTGCCTGCAAATATAATAAATAGCAGGGGCGTATTGTATATGGATAAAATGCATATCCAAAGTTCCTCCACTTCGATGAGGAACAAGGGAATGACAACACTGTCATATATATATTTCACCTTCAGCTACCACAATGCATAAATACTAATCTGACAGCTCATACTTCTCTTTTCCCAATCAAATACAAATTTACAAATATTAATCCTGTATTTGTTCCAATAGACTAGCAAAAGGAGATATGTTACCACAAATTAGCAACTTCAGTGACTTCTGAAATATTCCTAACATGTTCCTTTGTCACTGTGATGCTAATATTATGTTCAGGCTTCATCTCATTTCCCAGATCATCAGTGTCTGCATTTGAGAGCTAAAATAGCTAAGTCTCTCAGCAAGCATCAGTGACACACAGATGATCTCCAGTTCCCTGTGCACCAGCTGCAACACATCTTCAGTGAACACCATGGACAGAAGAGACTCAGATGTGCCAAAGATTATGCCAGAGCATCTGTGCATAATCAGCATGCTCATGACCCCAATCCATCCCACTAGTAATATCTACTGATATCTACATCATTCCTATCAGGCAGACCTTTCAGGTGCCTTGGCCTTTTCTTTGCATGAGGATTCTTCATGGTAAAAATGCCTAGAATTAATAGCCAAATTCAAAGGGTGTGCATTTAGATATAAATTCAGTAACTCCGTGAACAGTGAAGTAAAGAGCATCCTCACACAACAGAGGATTGTTTAGCTGCCAAAGTCCTTGTAGAATATCCAACTAAAAACATTATAGTGCATTCAAAGAAGACCTGATAAAGCAGGGAAACGTGCTTTGTACCTGTGGTAGTTATAGCATATACACAGCACAGCAGGTACGCTGCACATATCCAGACTGGCATGCATGCATGACTTTAAATGCACTGTAATAATTTATGCTAGCTGATGGAAATGGCTTGCTGTGGTATCAAAAATAAATTTCTGGTGATTTGAAAATATGGGCTCAAGCCTCGATGACTGGAGGCACTGTTAATGATCTGAGAAATATCTGCAAATCTAAAGTGAATATATGAAGCCTGCAAGGTTTCCACCGTAGCTTTTGGGCTATAGGTTTCCAGAAGTCTTGCTAAATACACTTCGAGACTGCCTGTGTCCCTGTACTTTTCATACAGGTGGGATGTACTTTTCATACAGGTCAATATCATGTGTGACCTTACTGTAGAGTTGCTTTTAGTAAATGCTCATCAAAGAAGCCATCATGGAATCTGTTTTCTAATATGAAGCCTTCTGTCAGAAAATTATTTTATATAAAGTTACTTTATTTCTTGTGACTCTGCAGTTGTCCCAGCTGAGAGAAGTGCATTGGATGTTCAGGGGCAGGAAAGGACTTTATGGTTTCACAGAAAAACAGGAGCCATTAGAAATAATAATTGCTTTCCACCTAGGAAAAATGTTCTAGGTTTTCTCATGTGCATCTAGGAATTTAAATGTGACTTCAGAATAAACTTCTTTGTTCTGTTGGCTCCCTGTCTGGAGCACAGCAAGCATTCTGTGAGCTACCACTTCCAAGTGTGGATGTTCTAAAAAACTGAGAGAATGCTACTACTTGTGTCTTTCATGTGTTAAGTCGGCAGATGTTCAGATCTTCTCATTAAAGGCTTCATACCTGTTTCCCTTAGCTTACACAGTTTATCATAAACCCCAGAATTTTCTATCAGGAATTGCTATCATAAATGTAACAGAAAGAAAACTGTAGCTAGTAGACCTGGTATTCAGCAGTTGCATTTTGATGTAACTTTGTAAAAACTCTGTGAAATCTTTCTGTTTTACACTAAGTGAAGAATTTTTGGTGGTAGTCACTGCAATATGTACTTACGTGTTTATGTCATTTTACAGTCTTGTCAAGAATGCATTTCTACCAGCATCACAAATTGTTCAGAGAAACCTGTTGGGCTCTTTGTGCCTGATATCTAAGTATCTAAAACTGTATTTAGAAATATTTGTATAAATTCAATGCTCAACTTGTTTGAGTGACTCAATTTTGTTAAGACTTTGTGCTATCACAGAGTCAAGTGCTTAGTATACTTTTTTGACTGAAAAAGATATTTGCTCCTATTAGAAGGCAAGGAGAATAAATAGGAGACACCAGATTAATATGTCACCATAACCTGAATTTATTAACAAATGTAAAAAAGTAGATAAAATTGGAGCATGAACATTTTTTTACAGCAGAGACAGTACTATTTTCTCAATACCATTTGTGATGCTATACATGATGCTGTTCTTCTGTGGAAATCCTGTTGTTAATGCTTTTTTTTGTCTGTGTCACATTGCTGTGAGGAAACCTCTTTGCTATCTGGAACAACAGTCCAGTTTTGTCCCATGGTAGGGACTCCTTAAGTAGAGAAAAGAGAGACCTCCTTTCAACAGACTCTGGTATACACAGGCAATTACTCTAGAAAACTTCTGTGATGGGAGACTATACAGTGTTGATAAAAAATGCATACCTAGACTACTTAGTTCCAGATGTTATGACAACTTTGACTGATGACAACTTTCTGGCAGTTGTAGGCACCCCTGTCGCATATCAATAAAGCTGCTAATGTAAATTCAGAGATGTGAGGGACAAAAAGGATATGCAATAATATTTCTCTGTACTTTTCAATGACTGTACCATTTGGTGGGCATCTCTCTGACTTGTGTTCTGTTACTTCTGGAAAAAAATCTGGTATTAAATTAGGATTTCATCTGCTTACCAAGTTACCTCTACAGCTGACACTTCGCTCTAGAGCTCATTATGAATCTTTGGTTAGTTTTTAAGCCAGAGTCTACTGAGGGTTCTGTTTGGCTAACTCAATTTCCCTTTGAGAAATTAATAAAATTTACACTAAATTCTGTTTACTGTTTTTACTGTGGAAGCTGCTGAAAATCAAAGCTCTTTTTCTCACTTATTTTTATTTCAGAGCCTTATCTCTGAGTTATCCAAGTTACTGACTTTGTAGTAACTTGTAGTAATGATCTTTGTAGTTCCCCCTACTGCAGACTACTAAGAATAATTTTATAGTTTAGAAGACTATTTATTTGGTTCTGTTCTTCATGGTATAATTCTTTCTGTGTCCTGGAAACACATCTAAAGAAGTGCTATGAGGTATTTTAGTGACGTGACAGTTTTGGCTTTATGTCTCATTATCTGAAAGACAGCATCTCTAGCAGTACAGGCATATTTCATCCTGCCAAGGCCCAATGTGGAACATAATGTGTGAAAGAGACTCCAAATGAGGGGAATGGATCTCTTTCTTGCTTAAAATGCTATGAATTTATTCCTTTAGGGTAAATGATTATATTTTATAACTCCAGTTTTTCAGATAATAAATAATTTTAGGCCACTGAAGTGACAGGACAGTACATCTGTGTGAAAAGTGAATCATCTGGGGAATAAAAATGAGCAAGATCACTCTGAATTAAGTGCATGAGCCCACAGCCTGAGTTATTGGTTTGATATTCTGATGTTAAAGTGCAAGAGCTTGCTTTGTGCTAGTCATATGGCCAGAGCTGCTAGAAAATGTGATCTCACAGGCTGAAGCTGCTTGGATCTGGCCCTGAAGCAGAGATGATAAAACTCTGGCATCCTGTTTTCACTTTCTGGGCTGTCAGCAGTGTCGTCCAGAGCCAAAGACCTGGGAGCTGAAGGATCTAAGTGACATGAGCATCCTGGTGACAAGGGCATGAGGACCTCTGCAGTCTGCCCACACAGAGATCTTGCTGGCTGTGGGATCACCCACCCCAGCATGCACATACCTGGCAATTCTATCAGTGTCTGAAAGCTGGCCGGTAAAATTGATATTCTATTGTTAGGGCTAATGGTGATAGGTAGACAGACAGACAGACAGATATGTGATTGAATAGAGGGTGTTTGATTGAATAGACACTAGAAGTTCACAGAGGTTGTTTTGTGTTCACAGAGGTGGTGAGCGGTAGGGCTTTTAAATATATAAATTAATTACAATTGATTCAAATTTGTAGTAAAGTTCAAATTTAAATTTTTCAATTTGAACAGCTTATTGGAGTGTCACTTTTAACAATGATCTAAGTAATCATTCAAGAGAGTCCCACTATGTCTTACAAAGGAGAGGAGATGTTGCAAAGGGAGAGGAACTTCAGTTTATTGATTTTGGGTCCTAAAAACTTTCAGTAACTATTATCTGTAGTTAACAGATCCACAGGACTCATGCTGATTAATTTCCTTATCTGAAAGTCGTGCTTTTCATACTGTAAATGATATCTAATACTCCCTGAAGGGCTCTATAGTTTATAGATTTTATAAGAGAATGTGGAAAATGAATGCATTATTTTCTTGCCTTTTTGTGATGCTGTGATTCTGTTATTCATAGATTGCTCTATTTTAATACACTTTATCCTTTTACTAGCATTTTAACATTTCAATGTAAAAGAAAAAAAAGGAGTCTTTTATCATTCATATTGAAAAAAGTGCTTAGGCTTTAATCCACCCAGAGTCAGTAACTGCTATTTTATCTTAAAGGATGGTGCTCATAAACTACAGAAAGGCAAGGACTAAGGCATTCTTTATGGTGTAAATGTTATAGTGCATCTCATATTTATTGAAGGGACCATAATTATGCAGAGCCATTACAGTGGATATTCATGGCACTGTATCAAGCAGTATCTCTGAATTTTTTATCAACTCCATGAGCCTGAATGAAGTACCTGTATCTTTTCATTGCATTTCACTTTTTCCTCCTATTTAAATCAACTTTCTGTGAAAGACTCTGTTGTTGCATAAATATACACGGCTGTAGCAAAGGAATTAAGGAAGATCATAAGCATGGAGACTGTATAAGGGCTGGTTGAAGTGAACCTGTTGCTGTTTTAGAATTTATTTTGTAGCATTTTCTGTACCATCTTCTGTTTATAAGTTTGACTCATATCTGAGCAATGTTCTAGTGCTGTAGGCACTTTTTAGCTCCTTATTAAGAAAGTACAAATTAACAATCACTGCTTATTCAAAATGCTTTTCCAGTGGTGCTTTTCCTATTGATTATTAGCATGAAGGTGTTACAAAACTGACCACGCAGAGCAAGTACAGATTCCTCATAGGTTTAGGAATCACCAGGTTTTGTGATGCTGTTTATCATTCAGAAAAATTGAATTAATAACTATAAATTACCTTGTGATAATGACATTGATATTGGAGAACTTTTTACAAGGCCATGCAGTGATAGGACAAGGGGTAATTGCTGGAAAACCGAAAGGGGGTAGATATTTAGATCAGATGTTAGGAAGAAATTCTTTACTAGGAAGGTAATGAGGCATTGATACAGAGAAGTTACGGTTCCCCATCCATCCTTGGAAGTGTTTAAGGCCAGGTTGGATGGGGCTTTGATCAACCCGGTCTAATAGAGGGGATCCCAGCCCATGGCAGTGGGGCAGGAACTAGAAGATCTTTAAGATTCCTCCCAACCAAAACCATTCTATGATTCCATGACATATTTCTTATTCTCATGTAGGGGCCTGGGGAACTGTGTCAAAGGAAGGCAAATAAAGAAGCCAATCCATGCTTTCTAAGGCAGTTCCTTTACTGAAATAGCTGTTCAATAGCCTAAACCCTCCAGAAACCTGGTCCAGCAAGGAAAGGTCACAAGTAAGAGCTCTGCCTCCTCCGCCTGACCTTGCACTGGCAACTTTGCTCTAGTGTTTAATCTCAAGGAAAACCAAGACTACATTCTAAAATTCACTTTATCAAACCATACAGCTTATCTGCTTGCCTGATTCTATAGGAACTCTTTCTGACATACATTTTCTGCATACAAGAAAAATAACATTAATTAAACCAAAGAAATATAACAAAGATGTATTAGATATAAATCAATCTTTACACAGCACACAACTCTGTGCAAGCATTGAGATTTTCATATTTCAAACCAAAAAATGGTTAATAACTGAGAGAAAATTGAGGAAGCTTCCCTTGCTGGTTAAGTATTCTATAATTGTCCAGTATATGAGGGATGGGAAGGGGAAGGAAGGGGAAAGAAGGGGAGGGAAGGGAGACAGGAAGGAAGGCCTTAAACCTTTGTTGCCCACTACTGGGGCAATAAAGCATCCAAAGAATTTCAAGGGATGATAAATTTACTCTTCAAAATGCACTGTAATACTTTGTAGTTTTCAATGAAAAGGATTCCAAACAAGCATGCTGTAAAGTTACATATAACCACTGAATTTATTTCTAGTTATTGACTTTACGTTTGGGAAGAGAGGGTGACTCAGAAATCACTACCTCACTGCTCCTGTCCACTCTTTGACAAATGTCCAGCTGATTTAGAACCAACTAAGTTCTCATAGTTCAAAAGCTTAAGGCACACAAGAGCAGAAAAGTGACTATTTACACAGTACAGTGTAGAATCAGGCTTATTTTATGCAAGCTATTAGATGAAATCTAGAAATGGCTGTTCTCCAAAGAGGCATCATTTGACAGCAGGGCTTTTCTCTCATCTCAGAGCATTGGTTACGTTTTGGAAAAGCTAATCCAAGTACTGAATGTTAAACTGGGAAAAAAAAAAAAGTTGTTATATCACTGTGTATCTAAACTATCAGGTTTTCTATTACCTGTTTGATCATGCTGTTCAATTTTTCTGTCGTTATATAAATTATAAGTGTAAAGAGAGCAAACTCCTTTGCTTTAGCTGCAGGTGGTGTTTTGCTCCCGCCGGCGCGCTGCCAAAACCCCGGCGGGAATTGCAGGCTGTGTGTATGACGCTTGCCTCAGAGCTGCTGTGGATGGCACAGCGAGGAGCAAGGGCTTTCTCTCTTTTCTCTCCTGGGGCTCTGCTGAGCCCCAGAGCGGCTGGAAGGAGCCGCAGGGCAGGGTGGCTGTGCCGGGCGCTGCGGCGTGTCCGTGCCCCGCACGGCGGAGCCGAGAGCCGGGATGGCGCCGCAGGAGGAGCCGGCCCAAGCTGTGTCCAGAAGAAGGGAATGCGCCTGGCTCCCGGCAGCCCAGGGCCGCCGAGAGAGCCGCTTAGTGAAGCGTGACAGGGACGGGAGGAAGGAAATCGCAGCACTCGGCAGGCAGGCCATTTAAAATGGTAATACAGGCAGCTCTCATCTCATCCCAGCGCTGACACTCCTCAGCATCTGCCTGTGCCGCTCATTCTGCGCACATTGGCAGGTGGATATCAAAACAAGCACAGCAGGCAAATAAATACGCGAATCTGAGCAAATATTCTCGCTCCTGCAGGAACTGTAGACAAGAATGACTGACAAGGACTCACTGCTACTGATCTTGGCTTTTTCTGACTGCACTCTGCAGGTTATTTCTTGTCATGCCCTGCATTTCAGATTATTATCTAGGTCTCTGGTAAACTCACCTGGTCATATTGGTGTGTAAGAATATAATCTGAACATGCTGTGTTACATCAGATTGCTGTCTGAAGAACATTCAGGAATAAACCTTTTGTGGTTTAATGATGGAAGTGTATTGGCTAAGATTTAATAGAGCAGCTATTTATAGATCAGAGATCTTGAATTGCTGCTTTAATAATTTTTCATCTTAAACTGACTGTATTGGGATTAAATGGAAAAACAATAATTTTGCTGTTGTTGGTTTTTTGTTTTTTTTTTTTTTTTTTAGATTTCAAACTTGTATGTTCAAAAATAGGCAAAGTCTATTAGGTCTTCATGGATCTGTTATTATGAGAAGTGATGGCCTGACCACAGTCTGTTGCACAGACACTATTTTATCTGAATTAAGGCCTGATAAATTCCCCCTTTGTAAGTATAAAAATTACACCTATGACATTTAGAGAGGCAACTTCTTTTTCTCAATCTGGAGGCCCAGTTAAGAGTGTCAGCATCCTACAAATTGCATAGATTACATCCATCTTGAGAGAGATCTTTACTTACTTCAGTAAGATTTGGATCAGGTACATTACTATCCTAGTTCTTATTTAGAAATTGAAAATACTAATAGTTGTCTACAAAATAAGGTATATGAGAAAAAAATTTGTTAATAATGCACATTGAGATTATTACCCTAAGCAATTCAGTGTTGCATATTAAAAAGTACTTTTTGTCTCTGATTTCTTCTGCTTCTATGACTCCTCTTTTGCATGTGGACCTGTCCCTGCTTACCTTAGGTTTCTTTATATTATCATTAACTTACCTTTATTTGTCATTAATTCTTCCTCATTCACCACTTGCTTCTCTTTTCCTGTCCCTCAGACTGCCTATGCTGAAGCAAATGAAAGTGGTATATGGTGCTTAGCATCCAGACCACAAGTCATGTGAGGAGTGGCTCAGGTAACTGGGGTTGTTTAGCCTGGAGAAAAGGAGCCTCAGAAGTGACCTTATCACTCTCTACAACTGCCTGAAATGTGGTTCCAGTGAGGTGGTTGCTGGTTTCTTTTCCCAGGTAACAAGTGATGGGATAAGGGGAAATAGCCTTAAATTAGGCTATAGGAGGTTTAGATTGGGTATTAGAAACCATTTCTTCACTGAAACATTTTTAAAGCCCTGGAACAGGCTGCCCAGGGAAGTGGTTGAGTCACCATCTCTTGAGGTATTCAAATGGGACTTAGCAACATGGTTTAGTGTTGGACTTGGTGGTCCTGGGTTAATATCTGGACTTGTTGATCTTAAGGGTCTTTTCCAACCTAAATGATTCTGTGATTCTATGACATATATACTTGGACTTTTTGAGGCAAGATCCTACCTATAGTTATTGACACACAGATCTTGTGTTGCTGCTGGAACACAGGCTACACGTATTCTGTTTTAGTGTCTGGATGTACGTGCTTTTGGTATCCCCTTGCATTGAATAGAAGACCAATGTCTCAATAAATTTGGACAGTCTTTGGACAATTATGCAAAATGTATTGCTGTATCTAAGATCATAAGCCTCAGTGCTAGGCTTATCCAGCTTGCAGTTAGAGGAAACTTCTCCAATTCTGTGATATGTCTTACTGGTTTGCATGGAATATTTTGGCTGGTGTGTAGAAATAACACTTGAGAGTTAGATGGTAGTACTAATAACTTGTGCAGCACTTTTTTGGATCTTTGAATAGATCTCAGACAAGAAAATTTGTTTTATTTAATTCTAGTAAAAAGAAAAAAATTCAAAAACTCTTCTCCCACTCCCAAGTCTTTCATTCATCCCATAGAGCTTTAAATTGGGAGAAAAGAATGGCTTTATTTTTTCTTTGTTTGCAGAAAGCAGCAGTAAGAGAGTCTTAGTATTTCAGGCTGATATGACTGCATATGAACTAGCCTTTTTAACTATTTTATATTTACACATTTATTTTATGCAACAGTTTTGCAGCTTATATTTTGGAGGAAGAAAATGAGTAAATTATATTAAAGTAATTTCCATTTTTGAAGAAATGTCCATTCAAGAAGCAAATATCTCTCTTTGTTTGTAGAAGTTACATTCTTGTGAATGAAAATTAAGCATCTTTCAAAAATCATACCATGAGTCACTCTCCATACAGCATGCATTAACCCTGACTGCAGCAACTTAATTGCAAAGAGGAAAGATCATTATAGCTGTTTTGTTAATTGTGATATTGATAAGGATTTTAAGCTTTACTTTCTTGTGCTTCACAAGCTGTTCAAATTTCTAGTCTGAGGACTGTTAATTTGGACTGGTTCTTTGATATGTTTTGAATCACTCTCAGAGCATTTCTTACAAAAGCTTGTATATGATTTCATCATCTCTGAATCATTTCATTATCTCTTAAGATGTCCTAGACCTTTCCTCTCCTGTGGTTTGATGTAGAGAGGAAGGGCAGACTTCTTAAGTCTGTCAGACATTTTGCATGCCGTGCAAGCTCTTTAGCCTGTTCATTGTGATAAATATGGCACTTGCAGATTGATGAAACATTTGGCTATGGTATCAGTTAGCTAAGAAGTTAAGGGAATTTGGGAGCTTGCAGCTTTTGCACATTTAAAGTACTTGAAGTTCAGTTATGATTTCTTGTTCTTTCCAGATCTTTTCAGTTACTTTATCACTTTGTCTGTTATAAACAGTTTAGCAATAGCCTGCGTGTTGTACACGCAGTGTAATTTTTTTCTGAAATGAAAATCACCAAATACTTGTCACAGATAATTTGCCTTTTAATATTTTTACAGCAACCCTATTCCAAAGCCACACTGCATTCATCTAAAGAAACCCTTAATGATACTGCATAACTCCTCAGCTGTGGAGTTCTACAATAGCTTTTTGATACACTATTTATGCACTGTTAATTTTTTTTCATTAGAGGCTGTTATGCTTATTAGTCACTTACCATAAAGGAAACACTTCAGGATTCAACAGGGCCTTGGGGTGATATTTTTAAAGTGAACTCATGGACATCTTTCAGTACCTGAAGCAAAGTCTCAGGGCATCACATAAGAGGAGGTAGTGTAGTTGGGCAATGCTTATCTTGGGCTTATGAGGGCAGATCTAATTTACCATACAAATAATTTTTCATCCCTTTTGCCCATCTCCTTCACCACTTATTCCAGTCTTTGTCAGCTCTGTGGATCTTTCCTCCCACCCTTCACACCTACTCATCCCAAACAAGGCACAGGACTTGGGGGTCTATTTCCCATTGTTGTCTGTTCCTCAACTGCTTATTCTGCTCTTCCCTCCCACTTCCAAACTTCTACCTTTCAAGCAGGTAAGTGTACTTTAGGTGTAACGAATGAATCTGATGCTTTCTACTAATTCCATGTTCTCTCCTGCCTTTACCCAGATAATGTGACAGTTTGGACAGCCTCATTTTTAGAATAAGTATTTGTTTTGACAGGGTCCTGGTTTTTTAATGTATGCATTTCTGAAAGCACATGTTCCCAGAGACAAGGTTTTAGCAGAATGTCTTTATTTTGGAAGATGGAGGTTAGTATGATCAGAGCCATTTCTTGGCACTTGTAGAAGTTTGCTCCTTAGCCTCAGGCTCACTCCGAATAAGTCATGAACAGGTAGGCTTTATTCCTGCAGTCAAGACATGCTATTGTGCTTCAGGAATGAAGCTGTCAGCAATAGTCCTTACACTTTAGACAAACATGTCAGAAGATACCTTTTACCTGCTCACTTCTTTCAAAGGAGAGGAAAATGAAATCAGTGTTAAGTCTAGACCCTTGAAGCACAACTGTGAAGGTGCCAAGGGTTAAAATGTTATTAAGATCCCAAGCTAGTTCCCATTGCCAGTCTGACTTTTGACTTCAACATGGGTTGAAAGAGTTCCTTAAAAAATTAAGCGGCTTTTCAGGTGATGGATAAGCTCTATGGCAAACAGAAAAGATTGCAGTAATATTTCAAAAGAAGTGTTTGCTGTCTGGCCTCAGAAGTTGTAATTAACCTGTGTGAGGCCAGAGCTATGTATCATGAAAAAGTGGAAAGTGTCTCTGCTGTCTGCAGAAGAAGCAGCAACTAATGTATTTTACAGGCAGTGTAGCATTTTAAAGTATAGACTTTTAAGACTTTAATTTTAAATGACAGAGGCATGATCTGTAACTGTAATATACTGCTGTAAACCATTTTTACCATACTCTGTATTACCTTTGTGGCTGTTTGTTCCTCAGTGGAACCTGAAAGAATAATACAGACAAATTTAATTTCTTGTTGTTTCACACTTCTGCACCACAATAATATGTGTAGCTAACAGGTTAACAAGTATGGCCTGCTCACTTTGTTTTTATTGAAAAGATTTAACAGGTCATAGAAACCTTCTGAACCTCACAGTACACTTCAGATCTTGCAGTAATAATAACGTTTATTTTCCCTTTTCAGTCTTTTTTTTCTCTATTGCTCTCCTACTTTGCTGTCACACTCAGCCTTTTTTATAACTTCTCACAGGATGCTGCCTTCAATCCAGTCCCTCCAACAATTATATGATGTGGGTTTGATTTTACATTATGGATTTAATGATGCGTTAAAAAAGAATCTTGGTAGGAATGAATCATTCTAACTTCACTGGAGCTGAATATCCAAACAAAAATATGTTTGAAAGTTGAAATTACTTTCTATCTACAGAAAGAAATGTTGAAATTACAGGACTCCTAGTTTATATGGTATCAAAAGAAGATATAAAGGGCAGGTAGGTGTAAGTGTAATGTAGAAGACTCAATAGGTTTTTCTCCTCTGGTTTTATTAAAAAATACTCCTTTGAAAATGCATTTTGTATACCATTTTAAACATGAGAAAGTTAGAAGGTACCATCCACACTTCTGTAAAATTCTGAAGAATGGTGAAATGTTTGAGGTCCTCTGGCAGGGTGAAGTTCTCCTGTCATTTAGATGCTCAGTCTTAACAGAAATCAGGATACAATCCAAAGTGCAAGAAGCACAGATTGTACTTTTTAAATCTTGATTGTTCATCCTTCTGCTTTTGAAATTAGCTTTCTGGAATCCCAAATGATATGCATAAATTCTATATACATGGTATACCAAAATACACGTGCCTTCATCTCTTGCATATCTCAGGAGTGTAAGAGTGCTATTAGTATTAGGCAGCTAACTCTTTATGAGACATAGGGTTTTTTTTTTTTTTTTTAAACTAATAAGTATTCCAGAAAATAGGGTTTACTCTGGCTTTTACTTATTCATGTTAATGCAGATCAGTTGTGTTTTGTTTTTGTATCACAGCAGTGGCAAAAAATCTCAGAATAATCTAAATTTGTGTCACTTGTCTAGGGATTTTTTTGTCTTTTTTTTTTTTTTTCTTAATTTTAAAAGCTTCTGTTTTGTTTAAAGGTTAAAAGATTCTGTTTACATGTTTCAGTCATCCAGTCAGGGATGAAAATCCATCCATGGCTTAAAGGACCACTTTCGCACCATAATCAAAAAGCATTAAATTTCTAAAGCCAGCAGTAAAATGCAGAGAGCATGACTAACTCTTTGAGTAAACTAGAAGGTGAATATTTGCATAAAATGAATGCATTCAGAGTAATCATAGCAGACTTCCAATACTTAGGGAGTGCCCACAAGAAAGCTGATGAAGGCCTTTTAACATGGGTATGTAGTGATAGGACAAGGTAGAATGGCTGTAAACCAACAAGAGTGGGCTTGGCGTAGATATGGGGAAGAATTTCTTTACTGTGGGCGTGATGAGGCACTGGAACCGGTTCCCCAGTGAAGCTGTAGGTGTCCAATCCCTGGAAATGTTCAGCACCAGGTTGGATGGGACTCTGAGCAACCTGGTCTAGTGGAAGGTGTCCCTGCCCATGGCAGAGGGGTTAAAACAAGATGATTATTATGTTCCCTTCCAGCCCTACCCATTCTACAAGTCTGTGATTTTATGATCATAAATACAAAAGAAAAAATGCCTATTGTAGTTTTTTGCATAATAATTTCCATACACTCAACCATTACTTTGTGCACCACCTCAAATTCTGTATTCAATGAAAAAAACCCCTAAATTATAAGCTTGCCCTTTGAATTTTGCATGGCTACTAAATGCTTTTAAAAGAATTTTCTGATATTGCAGTGCAGTATTATCTTTGTCCCTGTTCATGAGTTTTTTATACTTGATATTTTTCTCTTTAAGTAAATCTTAAATGGCACTGGTGTGTCACAAGTCACATAACCTTAAGGGCCAAGAGTCTAGGTTTAGGCTCCAGTGCAGGAGTCTTGGTGGTACATCCTGCCACAGTTCTGCTTTACTAAGTATCCAGTCATGCCAGGGGTTGCTTCCTTTCCTTTACTGTGGAAAAACAAAGAATGTGAGGTTGTAGTGGTGATGGTCAGGAAAGTGGTGGAAGGTGCATGGGCTGATCTCGTTTTGCTCAGGAAATCAGGAAGGTGAGAAGAACCATAAGGTCCCTGGAGCCCCAAAATAATTAGCATATCGGGCAGAATGGCTCTGTTTGGGTAGTACTTCTGACTGTCTGACCTGCACCCCAGGGATGCTACTGACCTTTTTACTCCAGCCTCCTACCCTAACAAAGCGAGAAACTACTGCAGTAATTCTTTTCAGGAAAAAAACGAAACTCTCAAATAGTTTTCATGGCCCTGAATTGATCTAAAGATTAGAAAATTCAGCCTCCTTTGTCTTATCCACAGTGTCTGTGAGTACCTCTTTTATTGCATACACAGGAAGACGGTAGGGGGATTAATTAATGTTAAATGGAAAGAGCAGAATTAATCCCAAAGTCCATTACTTAGTTTTATTTCTCGAAATCAAAAATTCATTAGGAACAGGTATTGGTAGATTCAGAGTTCAAAATGCACATAACCTAGGAAGTACCTTTCATTTTTATGGCAGTGGCTATTAGCAAAATATGAGACGTGGCAACACACAGTGGGAAGGCTGATGATGTCATACATTGGGCATGATCAGCTGAAAGGAATGACTGATGCCTTTTCAAATCTCTCAGCTGTTGTCTTTGAGGATTTTATCTTCCAAAGATTGAAGGTGGAAGTATTCCAGTACTTGTGGAGGGAAACACAGGAGTGGAAGGGACAGCCAAGGTCAGAAATCCTAGATAAAACCACTCATTTTCAATATTTAAAAATAATCAGAGTATTTGCAAGCACCTGGATGGTTGCAAAGAAGCCAGTACCAGGCAACATGGATTTGTCAAAAACCAGCTAATTTCCTTTTTGACAGATTAACAGGCCTTGTTGTGAGTTACAAAGCCACAGAAGTCATTAATTTTCAATGTAGTAAGAGATGTCTCTCTCTTTTGACATCTTCATAAATAAGCTAGGGAAACATATTCTAGGTTAAACTGTTAGAAGGTAAATGTAAAACTCATTGACTGACTGCACTCAAAAGAATAGGTGTTTCCACCTTCCACTGGAAGGGTTATTTTTAGGCCCATAAGAAAGACATAAATAATGGAATAAAGATTATACTTGCTAAGGGTGTAAACACATTGAATGACAGGGCTTGAATTTGAAATATTCTTGGAATATCATAAGAAAAAAAATTGATGACGCTGGATCAATGTAATATGGATAAGTGCAATCTCCCATTTAAGCAGTGGTAATCTACTGCAGGAGTTCTTTTTGGAGAAAAAGTGGCAAGTTTTTTGGGAAAGGACATTAAGTTTCTAGCTAGTCTGACTAAGTCAACAGCATCATTCTACTGTAATAAGCAATGGGCACAATTAAAGGAATGTCTGTGACAAAAAATTGTTTTCTTCTCTATCCAGCTGGGGAAGATAGAGGTATCATTAAGAGTGGAGCCAGTTTGAGGCAACACACCACAGAGTGTGTGGGGAAGAGCAGAAAGGATTAACAGTGGGTAGACTGCCTGGAGTGATTTAACCAAGGGGGAAAAGAAAGAGAATGGGGAAACACAAGAGACGAGTTTTGAGCATGCAAAAGACAGTTGCAAAACACAAGAAGCAACAGAATTATCTAGATGGCCTCTTGGGGGCCCTGTTTGCTCGATTTATGATGATTCTGGACAAAATCTCTGCAAGAGATCTTTGTTCTTTGCAGTTTTATACTACAAATAGAATTACATGGGATTGGTTTTAATAGAGAGTGCTTATGCTCACCTGTATGCTTTCAGGATTACTCTTCAAAGATTTGGATTTTAATTCTGGGATTGAGGTCCAGTTTGCAAAATACTGCTTCTTTCATAAAAGAGAAAATATATTTTCCAACTGATCCTATTTCTAGCTTATGTTAAGGCTGTTTAGTGGCTGCAGTAATTTAAGCTATTTGCATACAACCTTTTTAGAGCTTGATGGATTTTAAGGGGTTAAGGTTGTGTATTAATTATCTGGAAAGTACATTATCTCTGATGAGAGAGTTGGTAATGGATAACTGCCAATTGTTTGGATTAGAGAAGACCATGAAGAATATCAAGGGGGATAGAGACAGCAAAATGAACAAGTGGTAGAGGATTTTAAGGTAGATTTTAGAAGAGTGGTAGGAATTAGGAACTCTTCTAGGCTCAAGATTAAATGTGTCAACTCAGGAAAAAAATATAAAAGTGAGTATGGGTAGAAGATTATGAGTTTTATTCCTTTGAGTTACAATGAGAATGAAAGCTAGATATCATGATGCTTAAATAATGTAATAATATGGTATTACACCCCCATGTGAATTGCTGCTACATTCATCTCAAACAGTTCTTACCCTTCCGGTGAAATTATGTACATGCACAAGGTCATCATGGTTCAGCAGAGAAATCCTGAGGGGACTTGTTGAGACGCTGTTCTGTTTTGGAAGGGAGGAGAGAGAAAACAGGGAACCCCACAGAATGAGTGAAACCATGTATGGCTTATAGCTGTGTAGCACGAGCTCCATTTTCCCCTAATCTGAGAGCAAGGAGAATGACTGCAAGCTTGAAAGTAGCCAAGGAGCTTTTATGATCTGTCAGTTACCTGTGGAGTTGATTGCCAGCTACAGTGGTCACATCCTGATCACAGAGCAGGCTGATCACAGAGAATCAGCATGCCTGATGGGACATGCCCTGAGGAATTTCTGTATGTTAGTTTGTGGTCTTTATTTGGCACACATCACCTCATGGGATATGTATGAATTTCAGTTTGCTGGATAAATATGTAAAGTTCCTGCTCCAACCTCAAGTCTGTTAGTTCTTCCTGCATTCTTTCTCTCCCGCTTCCTTTTACTCTTCTGCCATCTGTCTTTTAACTAATTTTTTACTTATGCTTAAAATCACAGGCTACCAATTAATTGATGATTTTTTAAACTTCCTTTTTAATTAATTAATTTATTTATGCCCTTTGCTTATTTAAAAATAGGTTTAATTCTCCTTCTAGCCTGTGATGTTAATATAAATCATATTATTTTCCCTTTAGACCACAACAAAGAGCAGCTAGCATTTTAACCCTCCTACTCACTGCTGCTCTGATCATGTGCCCTTGCACATTGCTTTTGCAACACCACTGTTTTCATAAGAATCTGGGATGTGAATATTTAGCCCTCTAGCTTGTGAACAGATAAATTTTCCTCATCTGTGCATCGTGTCTGACTGAATTTGTTATTTTCGTAGGGTTTTTACACTGAAAGCCTCTCCAGTTCAAAAGTGTAATACTGCATCATTTTCTTTAACTTTTGCTGCACTACTTTTATTCCATACTCTTGGAAAGACCTGGATCATCCATAGTCAGACTCCAGGGAAACAGGGTAAAAGTAGCAAAATCTAGTCTGTCAAGAAGGATCTTTATGAGTCAAGCACAGTGTGCCTTTCAACTCCTTTCACAGGAATTGCCTCATTTTCTGTCTAGCTTGGTGATAGTTTCTGTGTACGCTGTTCAGTGTAATGCCTTGGCTGAAAAAAAGAATTCAGGTGGCACAGTGGCTTAGACTCAGCAGCTTGTTCGTGTGTTTAAATGGCAAGCCTACTGCTCTGCACTTAATGCAGCAGTGCTGAGCGAGTGGGCACAGCGTTATGTCACGGTGCAGAAACACGGCAAGGGCTGGCATCAAAACAGGGTTTGTTTTCCCCCTCTGTTACAAAGAACACTGAACTGCAGTTTGCCACTGCTAAGCTAACTTTAGCTGCCTGACACTGGCTGGTCCTTGGCCCCTGTTTGCCTGCCATAAAGATCTCTGTTGGAAAGCTTCACATTAGGCAAACAGTAAGTAGCAGTTGATCAAGGTGAAGAGGGAATGAGTAAAATTAAAACATAATGCTGTTTTAGCTGTTAAGTATTTCCTTTAACAACTTAATGCTTCTCCTTGCTACATAATAGGTACACAGAACTCCTATAGACCTAGGGCTATGTTTTCATGTTTCTGGCTGAAATAAAAATCTGATTCCAACTTATTTTATTATCAGCTTTAGATAGATACTTCAGACAACCATTGTTGACAACGATTACCTAGCAACTAAAATATCCCATTTTACTATACTTAAATATTTGTGTATCAGAGATTCAGATGAATCAAACAATATAAGACCAGGAGACGTTTTTCTAATTTCTGCTAAAATTCATTTAGTCCCCACAGCCCATATGTGCAAAAAAAATGTAGTCCATTGCACTTCTAAGAATTCTGCTTTTGGATTTCTTCTGCTTTACTTTTGCAGATAGCGGTAATTCTCTCTTTTTTTTTTTTTTTTATTGTGGTCAGCCATTGTCATAGACGTTACTAAAAAAATATTTTGCAGTGGATACTTAATTTTAATCCTCTGTTAGCATTTCACTGAAAAATATGATCCTTTTTTATACCAATAAGTTAAATTGCTTACTAGCAAGGGTTCCGCAAAACCCTCAGATCTGAGGACCTCTGCCATTTTAACAGAACCTAAATATTTGTATTAGGCTGTATTTAAAGACTGGTAATATAAGATGAACACTGTGACTGTATGCATAAAAAAGTCATGTTTCCCTAAAGCAATCGAGTAAATGTTTGTGTAAGTAATTGGATTTGCAATTTGTTTAGTTTGGGTGTCATAGGAGAGTTAACTCTGCTGGAAATTTTGCATGATGTGATGGTCTTAAGCTCTCATGAGAGAGTCTGATATAAACTTCATGGGGCTGACTGATAGACTTCTAAACATATTCTATTTTCCATCTTGGTTTGTTTTACTGAAATATTCTCTACCACTTTTAAAACCATTCCTAACAAAAATTAAAAACTAAACTTTGTAAAAAAAAAAGATGCATGCCAGTTTGGTTTGATATCTGAACAGAAGTTAGTGCTGGATCTCATTTTGTCTGAAGCATTTTGACCATCCATAAAACATAACTAAGTTTTACTCAATTTTTTCTTCTGAGCTAACTCTTAACACTATAATACAGTACATCCCCATATCTCTCTATCTGTTGCCAACATGATTATATATAAAGCCTCAGCATTAAATTTTGAATTCTTTGATTTTGTTAAAGAGAGTGGCAGAGTTACAAAGGAAAAAGTTTGTGGGAATACAATTCCTCTTCCCTTTAGAAAAGTGATTTTGAAATAGAAGTTACATTATTTTCCACTTTTTTGCTATTAGTAGATCTCCTGGGTACAGTTACCTTGGAAACATCATATTCTAAAAGAATAAGAATATACGGAACTTTTTTTTTTTTTGCACCCATTGATAATGTCTGGAAAAATGATGCTGCTGATAGCAGTAGAAAACCATTCAGTTTAGCTGAACCAGGAGCCTGACCTCTAAGATAAAGTTTGGAAAAGAGAGTGAAATCTTGGTTTGGAATGTCTGAAGTTGAACATACTTGATGCTTTCCAACCTCTGTTTTTTAAGACCAACTGGTGGCTTAGAGGAGAGGATTGTATTAATGATCTTGGCTTTATCAAGTGTATTATCAAAAGCAGAGCACAGTTTGAATATAGTACATTAGAATATAATTACATCGTTAAGTTGTAAAGAAAGATGCAATATTCAGGTCTAAGCTCAGTTCCTAATTACTATTTACAGCTGTCATGATTACAGCAAAATTGGAGTAAACACTGTTAATTCAGCTTTTCAAAATTATTAAAATAATGGAAGCATTATTGCTATTAACTACTGTTCCTTTAAATTTATGAGAGGTGTTATTGACACTTGCCTGATTTTGCATGAACTTTGAGGTGGAGGGTGTTATCATGATCAAGTGAAGCTTTTGAAAGTCTTCCTAGAGGCTGCAGCATGGAATTTTCTTAAGCTCTCAAAGGGCACTTGAATCTACATTGTACTTCATATCTACTCAGGATCCAAACCTACACAGGATCCCCTGAAAATCATAGTCCTCATTCAGCATTTTGGAAGTTTGAAATCTGTTTGTTTATGAGAGCTACATATGGGTTATTTCTGTTGAAAGGGAGATTCTCCAGATGGGACTGGCCTAAAGGCAAGATTGCATGGTCCATTGCTATCCTAGCAGTGACAGGAAGATGTGTTGTAAAAAGCAGGATAATTCTACCACCAATGAGTTTGTCAAGTGTTTATTTATTTACTTCCACTTCAGGAGGTAATGCCATCTCTATTTTTCAGTTTCATTTACTGAGAGATTTGATTTTATGTTACATCGCATGCTATTTATAGCTCCTAAAAGGGCTAATAGGTAAGCTTACCTTTTCACAGTCATCTGACTGTAAATGCTGATGCCTTGTCATGGAGAGTCTGTTAAAGCCAGTACCACAGCAACCAATGGTGCAGGAGAAGATCTGGTTTTCTGTATCTGTAAATCTTAACAAATGAAACCTTTAACAGCCCTCATGTACAGATGCACACAAAGAGATTCTCTGCCTAGGAATGTGACATCTTTGGGTGAAAATCAATAGATCAGTTGGGATCCTCAGGTGAAATCACAAGATACTAAGTAATGATATTGGTAAAATAAGTATCATATTAAAAAATTAAGAAAGCAATAAATGCCAATGGCATTTTGTATTAAATTAATCTATAACTACTTCTTCTATCATTTAATTTCAAATTTGTCTCTTCAAAGTTTTAGTTTTCTCTTAGAAAACAGCAGAAGTATGAAAGAGAGAAGATGTCAGAACTTCTGGCTGTGTATCAGGTCCCTTTTTTTCTACTAACTCATTGAATAGCTTTTCTTTGAATTTATAACTTTTAAGTTGTGGACTGTTAAAAACACCTGAGAAGAGAACAGCTTCAGCTCTGGTTTGTGGAAAGGAGTAAATGTTCAACAGATAATTGATCAAACTTTTTCATGGGATACTGAGAATCTCAGAAAGTGACAAAGTAACTGTAAGGGGAAAAAGCATAGAAGTGAAAGAAACATTCAAAATTGTGTTATGAGTTACAGGAAATACTGTGGAGGGTGAACTGGGAGTACTTTTAAAGCAATAACTTAGGTTTGAATTTTTTACTGAGAAGGGGAAGAGTAGCATTAGACAGCATGGTATTGTTTGCTGTTTTTCTCCCCCTTAGATGATTTTATACTGATTTCTTTCTCAAGGAAAGACACTCACCTGTCAAATGCTGAGCATGATTCATATAGATGTTATTTATTCCAGAGTGCTGCAGCCATGTTTTGATTGTGTATTGCCATTGGTATTATCCAAGCTAGCAGGGTCTATTAATTTTAGGGAGGGGATGTACCACTGGAAATTAAAGCTTATGGTCACAGCAGTGTCAGGCAGAACATCAGTCATGTGCTTGCTGGAAGAGCAGAAAAAAATCCAAAATGTCACACCTTCAGCTGACCCGTTGGAGCATGAATTTTATGCACCTATCTCCAGTGATGCTGTGAGACCATGTGAGTAGTTAAGGTAGGTCATTATGGTGCTGTGGCTGATGAATGCCTGACCTAGCATATCCTAACACATTACTTCATGCTCAGAGAAAAGGCAGCTAGTTTCAGTAGACTTGAAAAAACAGAACGGAGGCTGATTTATCAAGTCAGTAGTGAGAGAAATATTTGTATCATTGACAGTCCGACAAGAGATTTGGAGTCATTATCAAGTTTGTTTGATGAGGAAGAGAAAAAAAGAAAGAAAACCAAAAGGAGAGAAACCCAAAGATGAACTCCTGATTAAAAAACACAAATTTTTTTATCTTGTACAAGCTTTCCTTTGAAAAGCATTCTATATTTTCCTCTGGAATGTGGTGCATTTACTCTAAACAGATCTTGTCTCTCCCCAAATTCATAATGATAGCTGGGTATTGTAGGGACTACAGCTGAAGACTGAATTTTATATGTAAGCATCTTTATTCAGCAATAATGGCAAATAAAAGGAAAACACTACATAACAGTGTCAAAAGAACATTGATAAAGCCCAGCTCTCCGGCAGACCAAGGTCCAAGAAATGAACCCATGGGTTCCTTGTGCCTAAGCACAAAATCTAAATTTAATCAGTTAATTTTTACAAATCTTTTTATCTTGCACCATTTATTTCCTGAAGGTTGTTGCCTGCTATAAAACATTCATACTTTTATTGACTTATTAACTGATTAGCTCAAATTTTTAGAGTCAAAGAGATATTCAGGCTCTAGGTGTTAGAGCAGCACTTTGGCATTCAATTCACATGAGACATCTTCAAATGCTATATTAATAATGTTTTCCATCATGCACATCCTCATTATGCAATATGGCTAGTATCTTTATGTGGATCCATGGTAATTCACTGCCAGATAATACACATGTTGCTCATTAGTCTATTATCTAGCAGTTTATCAATCATCATCTTAAGCACACATCCCTTCATTTGCAATGCTTTGTATTTTTCAGGTCAGCTCACTGTTGCCTTAATGTACAGTCACAATTCCTTATTGTTCTCCAGCCTTTTTCTCCCATGAAAGCACACTTCTGACAACAAAAGTATTTAGATACCATGACAATACAGTTTGTGTACATGTGTCTGGGTGCAAAACATGGACTGCAAGATGGGGGCACTGGAAGAGGTAAAAGCTAGCTAACTCTCAGAGTGTGGGGTGGGTGTCCAGGACTGGCAGCTGGAAGATCAAACCAACTCCTTTCCCATACACATGGGATGTCCTTCTCATTTGTGAATAGCTTCTGTTAGCAAGCAGGAAGACAGAGGAGAGGCTGAGATATTTATTGCGAGGTTCTTTTTTTCTGGTGGTTGGACCCCACACAGCTGGGAACCTACCCCCTGGGCCCTTTGGAGGAGGTTCCCTCTTGTGAGTTCTTTGCCAGGGATGAAAGATGAGCAGGACTCACTGTTTCTTGGTCTTCAGGTTGTTGTTTATTCTTTTCTTATCTTGAAGTTCAGTACGCCGTCTGCATACCAGACTTTAGCATATGAGAAACGAGGTACAAAATGGACCCCGAACACCCAAAACCAAGGCCTTTTAAAGCTTATCAGTCCAATTACTTTCTAACATGTATCTTGTTTTTATTTTACTACCAATAACTTCTACTAATCTACTCACGTAGCACCTATGTTGCTGCTTTCTCTAACCAATGACTTCTTGCCACCAGTACTACAGAAAGTGGAAGTGGAGTTCTTCTTCCACTACTATGGAGTGGAAGAAGAACAAGAAGGAGAGGAAACAACACCCTAAATCCTCCATCTTGTCTCCCATTCACTCTCATACTAAAATCCTAAAACCCTAAATCCTTCACCCTGTGATAAACTCCTACTACTACTACTGCTATATACACTACTTCCTAGTTCACACCTGTATTCTCTAACTCCCAAAGCCTTAGCAATTTTTCCCTGGAACAGAGGTTAAAAGCAGTGCCCTGCTGAGAATCAGGGCTTTCTAAAACTGACATAGAAACACTCCCTGTGCCCTGGATTCCAACATTTATAGTCTCAACAGCTGGAAGAGCCACCCTGGATGGTGTCAGTCAGAACTGTTCTCCTGTGTCAGAGTCCAGCACATGGCATCACGCTCTTAAAAGCTCTGCTGGCTGCGCTCCTTCCCGGCACTGACAGCTTTAGGGAGAAGTGATGAGGAAAATTTTAGAGCAGCAAAGAATTATTCTGAACTAGGGAAATATTCAGCTCAGCTGCTCAGTGTGTATGCAGTTACATACCTAATGCCAAATAAGACAAAGTACATTTACCAGGTATATTAAAAAAAAAAATCACAGAGGTACAATAACACATCTCTATCTTAGTGAATCATCTTTCCTAGATAGAACCATTATTTAAAGACTGTACAGATTATAAATTAAAGCAAATTAGTTGCTTGAAGATGGGGAGGAAGATAGCTTTTTTTAATCTGCTATATTTTAACATTCTGGAAACTTCCTTTCCATTTCAAGTAGTTTATTCAAATTTAATATGGGGGTGTCAGAGTATGAAAACGTCTAGTTATGATGTTGTTGGAGAATTTCAAGTTTCACTTTAATGATACTACTTGTGCCTGCATTGAGAAGTATCCATGGAAACAGTGCAGTAATTCATAAACTGTAGAGCTGCATAAAGTCTCTCTACCACAAATATGTTTCACCAAGAAAATCAAGAAGACATTTTTTATGTCAGTGTTGCACAGCTAAAGAGGACTTCTCTTAAGTCAATGATTTGAGCCATTCCACAGTATATAAAATTATTCAGTATTTTCTGACTTTAAGAGTTGAGAAAACCAGATCAGAACCATGAAATTCTCACCTTCCCAAGCAGATAATGTATCACAAAAAAAAAGCCTAAATATAAGTTTTCATGTGACCTATCAAGTATAAAGTTGAAGTCAAACTGCTACTATGAGATTTTTTTTTTTAATTACCAGATCATAGTAGAATAAATAAAAGATAAATACTCTGGTATTTATCTATTATTTATATAGGCAGGCTGGTACCTGCCTAGAGTATAGTTTGTGTTCCTATTTAAGTCCAGCTAAATAAGCATGAATCAACTTGACTAAGGTAACATGATAAAAAATGGTAATCTAAGTACTCTGGAGCTTACATTCTAAGGCAAAGATTTTTTTGTTGTTGTTGTTGGTTAGTTGGTTTTGGGGGGTTTTTTTTAGTTGTTTTGTTGGGGGTTTTTTGTGTTTTTTTTTTTACACTGGTTTGTTTGCTTGATTGTGGCTTGGGTTTTTTTTACACACCTGTAAGCATATAATTTTACTCAAGTTAAAAGTCAAACAACTCTGTTGTTCAAATAAGTGCAAAAAATTTATTTCTCATATATTCTTGTAAAATGCAGATCACGGAACTGATTTTCTAGACTTAGATTTTTCAAAGACTAGTTGTCTAACTTTGGTCAAGTAAGTGAAGACCACATGTCCAAAAAGGTTATTCCTCCTTTCTATTTTCATTCAAAATGAATATTTTGTGTTGCTGTGATGCTGGCTGGAGGCCTTTGTTCATTGAGGAGTTGATGATCTCTGTACCAATGAGTCTGTGTAGGTGCAGCCCTGCACTGTGCTCTGCCAAATGTACTGCGTGGACACCAAGCCAGTGTTGGACTCGGCATGTCCCCAGCCACAGGATGAACTTGCTCTGTAGGCTGGTCATTATGCAGCAACAAGTTATCAAGTGAAACGCTTTTTGTTTGGTAGTAGAAATGACAACTAGAATTTTTTCTCTAAAGAAAATCCTATAAGAACACAAAAGACCAAAATGAGATTGCCTTAGCATGGATGAGGTCTGCACAGCAGGCCATGCCCTCGCTGGACATCTGTTAGTGCTGTGCACCTCAGGGTTTCCAGCATGTGAATGCACTTAGGATTGTCTATACTATCCTCTATTTCTTTACAGCTTTAGCTCCAATAAATGGCATTTTAAGGGATGCTTTCCTGCAGGGTCTGAGTGCCGTTCTTAATGGTACATAAATGAACAATCATTTCCTGGTACAAAACATGTATGTAATCTAGGTAATCAAATAAATCAGGTTTTTAAAATGCTAGAGGGATTACACATAGCTCACAGTGAGAAATGAGGCATTGCTCTGACATGTTGCCTCTCTGCTTGAGCTTGGGAGTTCAAATACTGATATGCTATATTGGTGTCTGATAACTGACATTTCTGGTTTACTGCTTAGTAACTTCTTATACAAACTTTCTTTCCTCTGAAGAATGCCCCTATATGCTAAATGTCAACACATATTTCAAATAACCTTCTTTTCCAATTACTGCTGGGAAAGCTGCTTTTGAGATAGACCAGGTTAAAGGAGTTTTGGTGGAAATTTTGAACAAGGTGAGCAGCACCTTTTTTTGAGCTCTCTGTATCAAAAATAGCTTTTCCAAATAACCTTAAAGGGTGGCAAAATGGATTTTGCTGTCACAGTTCAAGGAGGTAGTATCTGAAGTAGAAATAACCTTTTTAAGGAGAGTTTTAAGGAGAGAGTATAATTGAGCTTATAATACAATATATACTGCAACATTAAAGTAGGAAACTACTCCTATGTTGTCTTAATATGATTTTTACCAAACAGCTTTAAACAGTAATTACTTATTTCCGGTGAAATAACAGGCTGGACTTTTCAGTCTTCAATACCTTCAGATTATCGGAGCACTGAAAGCTAGCATCTCAAAAATAGAAAGAAAAATTAGAACCTGACCATTGCATCCGTGTTTAACAGCCAGTCCTCAAAAGTGAATGACCAGACAGGTCAAATACAATCAAGACCTTAGACCAAAATGAAACTGCATTTTCCTTCAATAATAATAAGACAACACTTGCATTTCTAGTAGTACAGTACAGGTTAGCAGAGAGATCTGCTCAGGATATCTGATTATAATGTTTGTAGCCAACACAAGCAGTAGGTTTCGTTGCAGATGATCAGTCATGGACAGTCCTCATGGTCTGATACACACCTCTAGGTGTGACCAGGTCATGTGATCCCTGGACAGTCAGTGACAAAGAACTGAAAAGAAAGTTCCTGTTTCCCTCACCATTCTGCAATCCATACAGCCTCCTTGAGCTGAAGATTCCTGTTTTCTCTCCCTACTGTTCAGGATACACGCCCTTCTGAGAACCTGCTAATGACTTCATGAGCACATTTGAGCCGTAGGCATTACTTCTGTTCTCTCTAAACCCAGTCCCTGCCCAGGCTGCACTCTGATCAAGATGTGACCATCTGTGCTCATAGTCTTAGCCCTTCAGGTTTCAACCTGTGCTTATGCTTTGTGCTTCCAAGACTGCTGGTATTCTGCAGTCAGTGCTCTGCACACTTTAAGGTCACTAACAGTTCACTTGACACAGAAATTACTTCTTTGGTGTGTATGTGTACATTGTTATCTTGACTACGTGCTGTAACATCTGTCTAGAAATGATAATGTTACTTAAAAAGAAAGACCCTTATAAAGAATCACAACTTGGTTACAGTATGTATTGCTGTGGTCCGTGTAGTAACAAAGGACTTTTGACAATAATATTAGAAGGTTAAATATTATTTATTAACATGACTTCATAATTTAAAGGATTTGGGTTATTATCTGCCCAGCCTGGAGCATCCGAAGCTCTTGCTTTAAGTTCCGTCCAAGGAATGCTAGAATAGCTTACAGAATTAGAGATAACAACTTTTCACCTCATAGGTTGAAAGGAAGAAAACTTCCATCTCTTATATCAGGAGACAGGCAGAGAAACCATCTGTGTCCTTGAACACAGCTCAGAGATTTGTTTATAGAAACTTCTACAGAGTAAAAAGACAGTAAAAGAATGCTTTCCCATGGGAAGATTTTTCTGCAGGCCTGCATGCAAGGAAACTTATAATATGTTCATGCAACAAGTATGTTTTTGACACTGGAATATATTATTGTTAGTTTACTTTTAGTATTTTTTGGTGACATTATTTCATTTTAATGACCAGGGAGATGTGTTAATGCAGGCGTAACCTGTCTATCTGGAGGTCTGTCTGTCACATTGTAACTGATTCAGGTTGGTAATCTTAACAGAAAATACGATGGCTAACTTGCCTTTACTTGTAATTGTAATATGATTATTAATATTATAATATGCATATGAATATTAATATTGTAATAATTAATATTGTAATATGATTTTCACTGTTGTTTACACTACTAACTATTCAGAGCTATTAGATACTGTTTTGTATAAAATCACGGAATCAGAGGATCATTTAAGTTGGAAAAGACTTCCAAGATCATCAAGCCCAACCATTAACCTGACACTGCTGGGTCTGCCACTAAACCATGTGTCTAAGAAACACATTTACAATGTGTATTTCTCCTCTGAGTCTTTAGATACATACCTCTCCCACTTAAATACTCTTGTTTGTATTTATATTATGCCTTTCTTCTCCACCTGTAATTCTTTCCTTATTATGACATTCTCCTTAAAATGTAATTTTTATAACTGTTTCAGGAGCTTTTCTTACCTTTTATTTACTTGCTCTTTCTCATGTCAGCATAAAACAAAGTTTTTATAAGTTATATTTTTTTCAGGTGTTTCAGATGAAAAATTATCTTCATGGAAAGTAACTTTTACTTTCAAAGTAAGTAAAAAATAATTTATATCCATTAGTTTCTTTGTTCTCATATCAAATTGTTACCAGAAAACATGATCTTTTAGAATTTTAACTGCCTAACAAGCTGTTATCAATAGTCTTACACTTACATGTGAGGGAGTACTAAGAAAAGTACAAACAATGTGCTTAATCCAAAATCACTTTAAGAGGAGGTGGAAGAGATTTTTTTCTATATTGACATACAGTTCTTCCTAGCAATTTTACTATGCTCTAAAATGATGTCATTTCAACCTGGAGACTGTTTTGCAATCTGTGAACATAAGCTTTTTTTTAAAGTTTTGAGAAAATATGTTTTACATAGCTTCACATCTTCTGTCAGGTTCTTGGGAAACTGAAAACACTTGATCCTAGGTCATCTGTCTGTCTGGAATTGAGCTGGTACTTTCCCAAACTAGCTATGCAAGTGTCTTGAAAAAGTGTAAGGTTGAAACTCTGTAGAATATAAAGAGATGGGACATTTCACAGTAGTTACATTTCACTTTTCTCAAAAGTGAAATTCTTTCTAGAAATCCTACTACTTCTCAAAAGAAGTAGTAGGACTTCCTCCTACCATGACCTCAGGAATTTTTTCTGAAGCTGTATATTATGGAGCTTTTTTGTTTTAAAAGCTTTGTTTGACTCCATTTATTTCTCCCTCTTTTAATAATTCCCTGAAAGAAATTGTCAACACCTGCTTTCATATCCTGAGTGTTGAGGTGGGGTTTTGGATTTATTCACAATATTATTCTACATCAAAATTCTTGGTGTGTAAAGTGCATTGTCCCTTTGCAAGTTGAGTCGTATGTTGTCTTACAAACAAGAATTATCCAGTTGTTTATACTCTGAGTTATTGAAATTATCTCACCTGTGCCATGTCTCTAATCATCCCTCTTGATATTACCTTTATCCCTAAGCATTGAAGAACTATTTTCTACACTTGAAAATCAATTTCTAATTTCTATTTTTCTGATTAGATTTTGATTTCCTCAGAAATTCTCAATTCTAGCTTTCTTTTGCCTGTTTCAGTCTATTGTATATTTCAACAGGACTTACAGAAACACATAGACATACTGTTGCTCTCACAGGATATTGATCCTAGCCATAATTAAGTCTTCTTAGATTCTGACAGTGGGATAATTTTGGACATTACTCATGTGTCTTGAACTAATGAGTATTTGGCTAAGCCGATTGGTGAACTTGGATGTAAGTATCCAATTATGCCTGTTTATATTGTTATGAAAGTACGTAGTGCTCTTTGCAGAGTCTTTATAGATGACAAAATTAATTAATCTAATCTTAGTGTTGCTTATTACACTATGAAAGGATTTGCTGCCTATTGTTCATTTCCCTACATCTTCCTTTAATCTGTCTTCACTTAAGTCCATAAAAGCAACTTCCATGGCATGTATTTGGAATTTAAATTTGAAACAGCCCATTTGCAAGTTCTGCAGAAAATAAATATTTTATATTGTCTTACTTTTCCTCATTGAAACCTTAGGCATAGATATGAACAGCTTTTTCATAGTATCTTTTTCTAATAATTCATCAATGTCTTCCAAGCCAAAGCCTGACAACTGCATAATTTTTCCAATTTCTGTAGTGCTATTTAATCTCCACCACAGAATTGCACAGACATTTAAAATTGGAGAGATGTTTCTGTATAATTTCTTGCAAAGCTGTGCTGTGCATGTACTTCTGTTTTGGGTGACCCACAACTCAAAATAAAAATCCCTGAGTTCAAACTAGAAAGGCTGCGCATGTAATGATATTAATAGTTTCCCACCCAAAGTTTGACAATCTTTGCCAGTTAAAATTTCTTATGGGTGATGTTATGCCAGGCAGGCCTCCATTACTCCCTTAGGTCAATCCCTGTCCTTTCACTCTCCTAGAAATATTCTAAAATCCTTGATAAAGTTAAGATTCTCAGGCTTTTCTCTTGCCAGTTTTTCCAGTCTTTATTGCTTTTGTCAATGTAAACAAGAAAAGGATCAGTACTGATATTCTAGTAGGGTCATATTGATCCAAATCCTTTAGTCTACAACTTTATTCAGAGTAAAATAGCTGATCTGATAATATGATCTCTCTTTCTCTCCCCCTTCCCAAATCTCTCTTTTTCCCCCCTAAGAATTCAGAGGAAAATTGTAAGGCTAGAAATAGGTGGATATTAATTTCAAATGGATCTGCAACCTGTTAGATGCAGTAGATTAACTCTAGCAGCAATGTAAGTGAATGGTAATTCAAATGATGTGAAAAACAAAGCCACACTGAACAAACAAGTATAATGAGTAATGCTCAGGCAATCAGTCTAAAAAAAATTAGGGTCCTTTGTAGTCATGCAGAATCCATTCATTAAAATGGATCAGCTTGAGCTATGGACTTTGCCACTAAAGAGATTATAAAGAAAAAGCAGTGTAATTTATCAATTTTAAACCACTAAATTGTATCACTGGCAATAAAAATCCACAAGCTTCATTTTCCAATTCTGAGATATAGAAACCTATTCAGTGATTCTTCGTCCACAATGCTTCAACAATAACTGACAAACAAGCTCATCAATATGTAGTTAACAGCTTTAATTTGGTTTACTGATGTATAAGATCTCTGTAGGCTTCTCTATCCTTTACACCAATTCGCATTTATCTCACATTTCTGCTGCAATAATGATTAGTACCAAGGCTCTTTGCTACTCTAAAGGCTACGCTTCATCTTTCATTTCTTAATGTACTGTTTATTTTGGGTTACACTGAACTGGAAAAACAAAATCATAAACATCCAATACATAGTTAAAACACTGAAGAAGGGTCAATGGATCAGCCTATTTACTCTGTAGAGGACATGGAAATATAATTTTATAGAAGCATTTGTTTTCAGTTTAGGTTCACAGACAGGGAACACTGCTGTCTTAGAAACTTGAGGTTTAGTGTTCTCCAGCTCTGTTTTTCAACAGAAGTGGACAAACAAAAGATTTACGTTTATGAAAAGATATTCACAGTAACCATGCACTTAAAGTTTCAAAAGCATTTTTCTTTATTGGATTATGATCATTAGTGTTGGAACTTTCCATGTCCCCTATATTTTCCTTTGCAATTTATTCTCACTGAATCTGCTACTTTTCCATTGAACAATATTTGTTGGAGAGAGTGCAGGGGATGCAAGCAGCCCTTTAGTAAAGCCAGCATTTGGCATCTAAAAATCTGTGCTTACCACCTGTTTTTATTAGGAAAAAAATACAGAATCGGATCACACACATTCCCAATTGCAAATATTTACTGGGATAAAAAAATAAAGAAAGGCAGGTGTCATACATCAGGGCTCTTGAAAAGCCATGACTTTTTGCTACATTTATTACAAAATAAAAAGAGGTTTGCTTTTGTTATATATGACAAAAGTCCTTGAGGTAGCAGAGGAAGTAGGGAGAAAGAAGATTTTATTAAAAGATCCATGGCTTTAAATCTCTAAGCCCTTTTGCAATTGATGCAGGGATGTGTACACTGTCCACATCACAGTGCTATTCAATAGCAGCACAGGCTGAGAATTACTTCCAGATACCTCAGCCAGGAATTTGCAGAGAATAGCAGTAGTGGGGCTCCACTATTTTTAACTGCTGTTAACTGTAGATAACTGCTAATGAGAAAAGTTGAAGTTGACAGGTGGTTATGATGTATCCTAGAGTGATATAGCCACATCTCTGGTCCATAACCTTTAAGTGTTGACAGTACCATATATTTAAGAGAAGTTGCTTTGTTCTGCTGGAAGCAATACAGCTTACTGATGTGAAAGTATTGATCAAGTCCAGTCAAATTTCATCTGGGAAATGTGTTAAGATCATAGTTTCTCCACCTCTTCTTCCTGTTGCTCAGTGGGCTTAAAGGAGCTATCAAAGCCGAATAATAGGCCCTTTGCTTTCTCTTCTGACTCTTTATGTTGGAGAACACTTTCATTAGGGTAGCTCCTAAATTTTCTCAGTAGTCACTCCCAGTTCTAAGTTGGTGAACCCAAATGTGGCATTTTGTCACTAAATCTTAAAAACTAATGGAAGTACCAGGAATAAGCCATTGGGAGTTAAAACCCTAATTACCATGTGGGTTCAAGCGAGCTTTGTAAACCATAGGAAGCCATCTGAGTATGACCATGTTCAAAGACAACAACCATCCACATGCAATATCCTGGGTTTGAAATCAGCAGCAGTAGCATCTTGTGCTCAGTCTCAAACAAGTTGAATTGCCATCACTGGAGGAATATAGTCAGTTGAATCCCTTGCAGTGCAAGGATGAACCTTCGCTCACTGAGCTGCACAGCTCCAGTATTCCGCGTGTTCTGGTACTCAGGTGTGTTCCGCAGCAGAGCAGGGGGTTGTAGTGAGCAGGACAAACTTCTAGATCCAGGAAAACTGCAGGAGAATGCTGAGACCTATGTGGAGTCTTTACTCCTAAGTGAAGATCAAGTTTATGACAACCTGAAGAACCTGAATGTGCATAAATCTATGGGACCCAATGAGATGCATCCCAGAGTCCTGAAAAGTCATGGCAGTCAGGTGAAGTCCCAGGTGACTGGAAAAAGGGGAACATTCATCTTTAAAAATGGTAGAAAGGAGGACCCTGGGAACTTCTGGCCTGTCAGCCTCACCTCTGTGCCTTGGAAGGTCATGGAAGAGATCCTCCCAGAAGCTATGCTAAGGCACATGAAGGACAGGGCAGTGATTTGAGACAGCCAGCACAGCTTTAGGGCAAGTCCTGTCTGACCAACCCAGTGGCCTTCTATGATGGAGTGGCTCCATAAGTGGACAAGAAAAGAGCTATAGATGTCATTTATCTGGACTCTGTAGTGCATTTGACACTGTCCCACATAACATCCCTCTCTCTATATTGGACAGAGATGGATTTGATGCATGGACTGTTAGGTGGAAAAGGAGTTGATTGGACAGTTGCATCCAGAGAGTAATGGTCAACAGTGCAGAGTCATGATGGACACCAGTGATAAGTGATGTCCCTCAGGGGTCCAAACTGGGACCACTGTTATTTAATGTAGTAATTAATGACATAGACAAAGGGATTGAGTGTGCTCTCACCAAATTTGCAGATGCCACTGAGGTAAATGATGCTGTTGACACTCCTGAAGGACAGGGTAACATTTAGAGAGACCTGGACAAGCTCCAGAAATTAGCCTGTGGGAATCTCATGAGGTTTGACAAGGCCAAGTGTGAGGTTCTGCACCTGGATTGGGGCAACTTCTAGTACCAACAAAGGCTGGGGGTTGAACAGGTTAAGAGCAGCCCAGGGGAGATGAACAGGGGGGTGTTGGTGGATGAGAAGTTGGACATGACCTGGCCATGTGCACTTGCATCGCAGAAAGTCAAATGCATCCTGGGCTGCATCCAAAGCAGTGTGGGCAGCAGGGCCAGGGAGGGGATTCTGTCCCTCTGCCCCACTCTGGTGAGACCCCACCTGCAGTGCTGCATCCAGCCCTGGAGTGCCAGCACAGGAAGGACATCGACCTGCTGGAGCATGTCCAGAGGAGGCCACCAAGATGATCACAGAACTGGAGCACCTCTCCTGTGAGGAAAGGCTGAGAGAATTTGGTTTGTTCAGCCTGGAAAAGAGAAGGTTTCGAGGTGACATAACTGCTGTCTTTCAGTACCTGAAGGGAGCCTACAAGAAAGATGGAGACACTATATACAAGAGCATGTAGTGACAGAACAAGGGGCAATGGCTTCAAACTGAAAGAGAGTATTCCTAATATTAGGAAGAAATTCTCTTCTGTGAGTTTGGTGAGGCACTGGAACAGGTTGCCCAGAGAGGTTGTAGTTACCCTATTGCTGGAAGTGCTGAAGGCCTGGTTGGATGGGGCTTTGAGCAACCTGGTGTAGTGGTAGATGTCCCTGCTGATGGCAGTGTAGTTTGAAAATAAATGATCTTTAAGGTCCCTCCCAACCCAAACCATTCTATGAATCTATGAAGATAAGTGATAATAACAGAATTAAAGTGGCGGTAGTAGTTTTTGGGTGTTCACCTTAACATTATGGCTTCTGCTCGGTGCAGCGTGCTGCTGGTGGAGTCCTGGGTGTGGGTGTAGAGGGGAGCAGAAAAGGAGGAGCTGGACTCATGTTTCTTTTACAGTCCCACTGATTGCTCAAAGGCAGGATCCACAAATAACATTAACTGATGCCAAAGTGCTGGTGAGACGTGTTAGCAACACTCAATATAGATGAGAATCTAACATGGTTTGTCTATGATTTATTATCTGCCAAAGACATTTTGCATAGCTACACTTAAAAAATAACAACCTTAGCCTTAATACTGTAGAAACATGCATTTTCTGTGGAACTGTGTCTGTGTAGGCACATATCCTTTTACATATCCATTCCTCACACAAGATGTTCAATGACTCACTTTTATTGGCAGTTAGGAAAGCAAACCACACAGGAAGGGGTTCCAGACTCCTTCCAGACTCATTACTCCATTCAAGTATTTCTGTTTTTCAGGTCTACAGAATAATCACCTCTGGTTTAGAATACTGTCAGCATTGTGTGTATACTGACGCTGACATGTATTTTAAGCAGCTTTTAACCCAATTTGGTAAACTGGATAAGTTGAATCTCAAGAATAAACTTGTGACTCTCACCCCTCCCTCACCCTGAAAATACTTTAAAATTCAGTTGTCTCAAAGCTTTGTTGTGTGTTTGTTTTGGCTTTCTGTTGTTTGATTTCTAGCAGAACATTGTAAAGTTTATGTAATTTTGGGCCTAGCAGTTAATGTGTCCCCTGCAGGCAGGCTCCATATGAATTAGAAAGAAATTCAATTACTGAGCTACTGATAACTTATCTCAACAGAATGCAAATGGATTAAGATGGCTGAGTGCTCACTTGCTTATAAATGTACCATTTAACTAGAAAACATGCTCCTTAAAGAAAGTAACAACACAAAAGGTATTTTTATGTTTTTTACTTCTAGGGGTTTATGTATTTCATATTACACCATTTACAATTCAAATTATAGTGGTTTTTATTACAAACAATTAGAAGGAAAACAATTTAAAAAATTATTTTATTTCCCAAACAGAATCAGTGGATTCATCCTCTCTAAAAAAGATTAATGGCCCTCTTGATAAAAAGTGTTATACATTTTATACATATAGATTTGTTTTTCTAGGACATTAATACTGAAATTAAGTCTTCCGTTTCTGTAAAATATGGTCATCTCTATGTGTGATCATTATTTATTATACATGGAACAATGAGCTAATTTCTTTTTCCTGTTTAAAAATAGCCCCTTCTTTATGCAGTTCTCATGCTGATGTTAATTTTATATATATACAGAAATTGGTCTGTGTGTGTTTCTCATCTTCACAATCAGTGGAGGCATATGTTTATTAACTTACAGAATTAATGAATTAGGCCATGTTTCTCTATGGGGTTAGAGAATATGGAAGTTATTTATTCATAATGTATGTAATGTATATAGCTGTAGGCTCTTCACTGATGCATTTCCTTTCCAAGGAAAAAAAGAAAAATTTTATATAGTTCTCTGTTTTATAATTATCACATAGGAAACTGACTGCCATGTAGCTTTGGGAAACTGGTTAGATGGGGATTAAAACATAAAGACTAAGTTCACTGCTACTTTTGATCTCAAAATATCATATGCTTTGGTCTGAAGAGACATACATTTTTAATAAGAAAATAATAATAATAAAAATGAAAAAAATCCTTTGTTTGTGCCTTGAATAATCACACTATGAAGTCATCCTACCAGTGCTGCCAATTGAATTAAATTAATGTTTTATTACAGTAATAAGTGCTAGATAAATATGCAACTTTTGTAGGCTGAAGGAGCTAATTTATCTTCTTTATACTGAATAGCTATAAATATACTCATTGAAATAATTGGCATAAATCTGGATACTTGATTCATTTCAGTGGACCTTTAAAAGCAAATTTGTTAAGAAATATTCCTGTATAACTTTTATAAAACTGTTATTTCTTCAGATCATAAACCAGTTTTTTCTTTTTCACAACAGTGAAGACATTAAATATGACTTGTAGTTGTGGGGTTAGAAGAATGACTTTCATAAAAGTGTTTTTATGAAATAAGTTTGAAAGAGGAATAATGAGTGATATATATCTGGTGTCACTACCATAGCATATTATTATTACTGGATTTTTCGGGATGTGCAAAATGTGTTTGAAAACCAATATCCTTAGTCCTACAATGTATAGTGCTTTACAACCCTGTCAAAAAAGGCATTCATATATATATTTAGCCATAAATACAGAAATATTTCAGTTAGGATTATAGTCAGGGCCTGCAGTCTGCCCACATCTTATAAAAGCAGCAACTGCCTGAAACACAACCAAACAGCTTTTCAGAGGAATGTCAGTGTGAATGAGAGGCTCGGCAGACTGAAATGGCATTGAATGGTGGCCCTCAAGGGTCACAGAATCATAGAATTGTTTGGGTTGGAAGCAGCCTTAAAGATCATGTGTCACTCTATTGAGCAACACGAAACGCAGAGACAAACGCAGCCACACCTGAGAGAAGGCAAAGAAGAGAGAGACTTTATTTTGGTTTTCACATTATATAGAGTTCTGGAAACGACCATCGATTGGAAGGTGAAGTTACCACCTCTCCAACGACACTGGTCAATGACAAAGTCTATCAAACCTTTCTCCTCCCAGGAGAAGGAATGAAAAACAAAAGGACAGTTAGAAAAACATGTGCATGTTTACAAAAAACAGCGTGAGAAACTCTATCACAAGAATGAAAACATCAGAAGGCTGAAAAGTGAGAGTGACAATCATGTGCTTCTAACACCCTTGGCATGGGCTGGAACACCTACTAGAAGGAGGAATGTCTGAGGACTTTGTCTTGTATAGGCTTCTTAGCTACGTACTGGGCATTACGTGGGGTCAACATTCTTGGTGCTTTACTTGATTCCAGCGGTCATACCATTAGAAACTCTTGGCTATTCAGTTTTGGAACTGATTGTCATAACCTCTCTCTTGGCTGCTGCCTTGGGCTTGGAAAAGGCTAAAACCAATAGCTAAATCAGTCCTGAGATGACGAGTTTAGCTGGTTTACAGAGATTCCCTGGGACATTTGTGTGAGGGAAGGCAGCACTTTCACTGATACTGTTCTGAAAATCTGAGTAATGGAGTATTGTCTTGCTATGGGGTTACACTGTCATCACTTAAAGAGCGGTATAATGATATGGCATCTTGCCAGTTTGAAGCTGTACTCTGGGATAGAAGAACCATCTCACAAGTAGTCTTCTGGATGATGATGGAGTTAGCAGCAAACTTCTGATCCTGATGAAGTTATTCTATCAATAATTGGGAGGCAAAGAAATTTTCAAATACAAGTAGGTAGGTAGACTGTACTGTGATCATTTGTTCATCCACATCAAACCACATCTGGAGTTAAGTCAAAGGTTAAAATACCAGGTGTGCAAGAAAAATTACAGAATCTTTAGGAGTAGCTTCAAATTTTAAATATTGACATGAGTAAGAAGTCATATTTAACAAGGAAAATCTATAAGTATCCTGAAGAGACATCATGTCTCAAAGATATTATCTCTGAATTGTAACTTTTTCTGTGAATCTTGTAATCACTCTATATATGCCTCTGCACTTTCTACTGGTAAGAATACAATGGTGGAAGCAGAGCCCTGGCTCTTTCTCAAGTGCTTAGTCTTGCTTATCCCCACTAGCTGAGTGTAAATAAGTAGGTACCTCTGTTTTGCCACATTGCCTACTAATTACCCTGTACATGTCAGGAAGCTGAATGGTTCTTGTTGTCTGATCTATTCAATTTGTACTGACTAATTCTGCTCTAACAGAAACCATATGCATGCCAAATGCTGTTCAAGACTCTTCTGCTAAATATGCAGGCCTTATGCAGTGAGAAACACCAGAGAAAAGAAAAAGAATACCTAAGAAATTAAATGAAACATCTCCAGCATAAGAAGCAACAGGTATGTAAATGGGAGCATATTTCAGAAGAAAACAGATAGTTATAGCCAAATTATCAAATTCTCAATCTGGGAAAAAAATATGTTGGTCAATAGGTAATAACTAACTTATTTCTTTATTTAGTGTTTCTTACTAATAACTTAGTAAGAAAATGACTATGAACATGTTATAGGTATGAATGGGTTGTGTTTTAAAATATTATGAATTCAGCACTGGAGGATATCGACTCTCAGAGTCACAGATGTTCACCTGCTGGGTTCTATTAAAACATCTGTTAACCCTTTACAGATAAATGGAAGTTTTACAGTAGAGTGTAGTTCCATGGCACATAAAATAACATAGATAGTATATTTGTGAAACACAGCTTTTGGAAGACAGTGCACCTAAGAAATAGCAGAGAAGTTTTGAAGATGAGTGCCACACAGATCCAGATCACTGAACTACAACTTTTAATACAATTATGTTATAAATCTGTGTTCCAGTTTCATCATGCAATGCTAGTTCATATATTTAAAGTCTTCTCATCTTTGCAAAGAACCTTGGCTTCATACACCTCTCTGAATAAAGAACCAAAAGCCGATGGCTGTTTTATGAACACAAGTAGAGTTTCATCTTTGACCTAGACTCATTGCTTTGCAGTCATTCACTGTGCAATAGATATATAATATAATGATGTTCTGTAAATGAATGCAGACTTTGATCCTATACTGGAGTGCATTAGAAATCACTCAGTATTATGCAAAGAATGGGACAACTACATGGATGGAAAGGACAGCAACATGAGAGGAAGAAACAGATATTTTCAATGAGAAAATTTGTTGATTAATGCCCTGAAATGCCAATAAAATAGCAGAAATGTGAGCAAAAAGGCTAAGATTTAAATATATATGTGCTTATTATTATTTGTTGGAACTTTGGGGCTATTTAGAAATACCATACAACTTCAGCAAAATTAATCAAAATCATACTTTTTGTTAGAGCTGAATATTTTAAGGGATTTTAAATATTGTAGAAGAAAATTAACAGGTTTGATGCTCTTGTTTGTGTTGAGAAACTTTTTCATTAGCTGAGATATTTTTGTGGGACACAAAACCCCCTTTTTTGCCTTGGGGGTTAATTAATTAGCACGGTTGTGAGTCTAGGCTGGATAAATGAGCTTACAAATGGATAAAATGAAAATTTCACCTTTGCAAATAATATTCAGTGTTCTAGACTAAAACCTTTCAAACCTGATGAAACATAGTATGTAGCAGAATCTATTCAGAAGGTAATTAGTACTGAGGTTGCATTTAATCACTGTATTATTTTATACAGTTTTCAGAAGGTAATGAATTCAGTTTGATTTTTGTACTGTTTCAAAGGAACACACTCCTAAATAAGCCAGAAAACAGAAGAAAAATTCAGAAAAATGTACTTTTGTTTTGCACAAAAATTATATTTATTTATTATACTGTCAGATAAAGTTTTTCAAGTTTAAAGATATGTATGATAGATTTTTGAGACGGAGGTTATATTTAATCTCACCAATGTTTTTTGGGTGTGATCTATACAGCATTTTTCAGACAGCCGTGGTTTCAGTTTTATCCAAATCAAATGTGGCCTAATCTCAGAAGATGTTTAGTACTATGCCTCAGACATTATATCCCGTCCTTTGTCACTCTATCGAGCAACACGAAACGCAGAGACAAACGCAGCCACACCCGAGAGAAGGCAAAGAAGAGAGACACTTTATTTTGGTTTTCACATTATATAGAGTTCTGGAAACGACCATCGATTGGAAGGTGAAGTTACCACCTCTCCAACGACACTGGTCAATGACAAAGTCCATCAAACATTTCTCCTCCCAGGAGAAGGAATGAAAAACAAAAGGATAGTTAGAAAAACATGTGCATGTTTACAAAAAACAGCGTGAGAAACTCCATCACAAGAATGAAAACATCAGAAGGCTGAAAAGTGAGAGTGACAGTCCTTCATCAAAGTCTTTTGACTTCACAGACATAGAATTGTTGAGGTAAAAAGGGACCTTTGGATGTCACCTGGTCCAGCCCTCAACTCAGGCAGGGTTACTGTGTGGGGACGCTCTTTGACACACTGTCAAAAAAGTCTTACTGCGGTCTAGGAAGGGAATAACCACTGTTCTGCCCTCAACTACCAAGCCAGTCATTTCATCACAGTTTATCAGAATGGTCAAGCATGAATCCATGATGAATTCATCTTTCATGTGGCTAGAAATGATTTTCAGAATTAGTTGCTCCATCACCTTGCCAGAGATCAAGGTCAGGCTGACCAACCTGTAGTTCTTCAGGTTCTGCTTCTTAACCTTTTCAAAGACAGTTGGGAGTCTGTGTTCATTATTACTCATTATTCATTATTACAAATCAACAGTGCAACAATGTCACTTTCCTCAACATGCGTCAGGACCCATGGGTTTCTATGTCCAGTTTACTAAAGTATTTTCTATTCAGCATCCCATTGATAACCAGCATGGATTATTCTTGTCTGCTTGCACAGTTTCATAGAGTTGTGTCATTAGTTATCTACTCTCCAACATAGCCACAAAATTTAAAGTGTCCTGGACCTCATCACTCATGGCTTTTTTTCAGCATTGGCAAATGTGGTTTTGTCACAGCAACATTCACAAAGAATTCCGCTACATGCCTACTTGAACCTTCCTCTAGACTGTTTTTGTTCTCCAAACCTCTGACCTCTACCCCCCATTTCCTTTTCTAGTTCTTTATTATCACAAACACAAGTTGATTGAATTCTGCAGCTTTTAGCATCCTAGGCCTTGCTTTGTCTTGTGTGCGGGATGAGTTTTCTTTTTATTGCTCATCCATTATCCACTTGCCAAGTTTACAAACAAGCACTGTGGCAGTTTTTCTGCACTGCTTTCCTGCTTTGGAGGAGCTCCCTGAAGATTTCTCATAAACATCTATATGTGTCCCTCCACTGTCCTCTGTCTTCTCTCTACATCCTTAGGCTGAGCCCAGCACAAGCCTCTTGTTTCCAGTACTTTCTCACTGTCTTAGACACAGATTACATGTTTGTTCAGTGCCCATTATGATCAGATTTTAGGATAATTGAAACGAACATAAAAGTAGTGCTAGTAAGATGAAAGATTTCTGGTCACAGCTCAGGTTATGCCACTTTCTGGGGCTCATTGTAAGCACAGAGGGTTTTTTGCATCAGGTACCAAAAATATATGGGTTCCATTAAATCTCTAATTCATGTTTTTCCTATAATATAAACACATAGCAGAGATGCAGAACTGAAACTGGTTTTGTCAGGCTTACTGTGCCCCAGGTCACATGGAAATGCTGAAGAGCAGTGCAAAGGACTTGTGAACGTAGATGCATTCACCTGGTGTGATACTCAGATACTGCAGAAATGGGGGTCTTAATACAGCTGTGACCTTCTCGTGTCCTTCAGCAAATCAACCCCTGTTCACACAACTGTTTAAGGGAAAGAGTGTCAACAGCTAACTCTGTCTATGGTGTAAAACCGCCTGTGGGGATCCTAGGAAAATGAACATGAGCTTTGCTAAAATAAGATACAGTTACACCAGCAACTGAGTCACTATTCTTATTATACCCAAAATACACATCAAATACTACTTGCAAAATACCTTATTGCTACTAAATGAAGTGCTATTGTAAATGTTTACTGTATACATTGGTATATTTTCCTCTCCATGGTGATATTTTTCACTTGTAAGGCACTAAAGCTTGACATTTATAATAACACACATTCAAGAGTGTATCATAACTATCAAAAGATGTAGGGGCTTCATAATTATTCGGATTTGCATGAACATGAGCATGATAATGCACATGGTTTAATCAATACACCTTTCAAAGGAGCCCCATTTGGGAAAATGCAAAAGCCATATCTTGCAGTCAGTAATAAATATTTCATTAAATTATCTCTAATTTAACTTCCACTCCAATTGGCAAACCTCTAGTGGTATGTAGTTTTTTCTTCTTGATTTTATTGCACTGGTAACATACAATCATCTCACAGCCCTTTCCTTTCTGATCTATGGTATATTGCCTCACCTTAGATTAATCTCTTAGTCATTATCTCATTTAAGTAGGTAATATTTGACCGTCTAATCAGCTTAAAGCAACCTGAGTAGAATAACATGGGCTTACATTTGGCATTCAGAAACACTTCTGAAACACAAGAAAGAAATCTGACAAAAATATATCATCTAAATTATTCTCTTTATGCATGAAAATGCACAGTGTTTTTACTGACATAATTAAATTGCCCACATTTCTGACTTTCTCATAATGAAAAGGTAAACCCTTCAGTGTTTAGATGATTTAGATGTTTATGATTGCTTCATTGATTTAAAGCAGAGAATCCAGTAGTACCTACTCAGGCATTTACTCTTCTTGTGGAACATAGACAGAATTAAATCATAGCTTCTTAGCATGAGAGATTTCATTGAGACATTTTATTTTCCTGTTTTAAGTACACCTTTTCAGTGCTTGCGTTTGTATATACTATTATGGTGAATAGGGAAAATTCTGTTTATTGTGTCATCCAGCTATGGAAAGAAATACTATGTTCAGATTTCAAACTTGTCAATTTTTTTTATACATAAACAGCAATTCTTTTTCAAGGCTTTAATGTTTTTTGGGAAGATAGTAAAGGCTCCTAGATGTTCTTGCAAATTAGTAACTACAGATCCTGATGACAGATTTTTGATTGGCAGGTAAGAGTTGCTGCTTTTTTGATGGTTTTTATAGCATTTGCACCTTTGGGACAAGTAGGGATGTTGCCCATCTCCAAGATTAGATTTTTTCAGAATTCTGAATGGAAGTGAATGTAGAATAGTAAGGAAACTGAATATAGTGTCAAAGAGGATCTCTTCAGATTTGTCTACAAATGGAACAGAGGAAACTAACAGTTTAAGTACAAATTAATCTTTAACACAGATTAGCAGAATGAAAAGAAACACCAGAGTAAATGGTTTTCCCCCCTGTCTGTCACAGTGAAGTGGTGCTGTAGGTTAGTTCAGTCATCAGTGATCTAAAATGAATTGACCCAGATGTTTGCTTGTAAAGGCTTAGCTACTTGCTCTTATTTGTCCAAAGAATCTTGCCTCCCTTAGACTGAAGGTTAGATAAAATGAATTTGCTAAGACAACTTCTCAGTTCTTTACAGGTAATCTTTTCTCTATGAAGCTTCATTTCTCATTCCCTGCACATTACCCAGCCTCAACTTTTTTGGATATGTGCCTCTTAGGCTTGATGCTATCCTTGCTCTCCAAAAATATGTCAGAAGCTTTCCACATTGCGTCCTACTGCTTTGTCGCGTTCATAGTTTATTTTAAATTAACGAAACATCATGAATTCCAGAAATTTCTATACTAGGTATTTATTTTGACATAATCAAAGTTTTGATAGGTGTGCAAATTTGGTCCTGTTTGCCTAAAACCCAACTGGAAGAACAAATCCTACAAAACCAAAACTCTTCTCTTCTTCAGCTGTAATTTCCATCATTTCCACATGGCCCTCAGCAAGTGCACATGGTAGCAGTGCAGTAAACCATGAATCCCTCTCACAGTCCTCTAGATCTCTGAGGAGAAGTGAGACTCTATTTACCTCTTTTTCTGTATTGAAATAAGGCACATTGTCAGGGTTTCCTTTGCTTTTAATATTCTGGATAGTCTGGCACATGGGAATAGAAAGATCTGCATTGGTTCTTGCAACAAGAGCCTCAGGCAGTCCCCACTGTGAAGCAAGGGAAGACAAGAACTGTCTCTTAAGACGTACGTATGAAAGTACCCAGCAGTTTAGACGTGCTGGACTGAAGATGCTCAAGAGTTTCCATGCTACATCAACTTCACTTCCTGTATGATCTTTTTTTTTTTAAATTTTTCTTGTAGATATTTGGTGCATTAAACTTACAACAGAAGCTTTCAGCATGGTTCTTTCCAATATTACTCCCTAAGAAACACTTCTGAGTTTAGTGGATTGGCTATAGGTCCTACACTGAGATGTACCTGCCATTTTGAGAGATAATTTATGACTACCATCACATTATAATTTTAGCAGAACTTTTGATACTGCTGTAACATCCATTTATCATTTAGCTTGTTGATTAGCTGTTCATCTTGAGAGAAGAATACTATGTATTTTCCTTTAGAAAAGGGCAAGCAAAAAAATTCCAGACGCTAAAACCCAAATTCTACACTACAAATTCTAGAATGTTGCTTCAGGAGATACACTACATTTCATATATATTTGCTTATGTAATATTATCTCAGAGTCTAGTAGTTGTTAGAAAGATGTAATTACTGTTATAACTCTCTTGCATTACCCACATTAGGTTGCACATGTAAACCAAATATAGAAGAAAAGCCAGAGTATACCTTCTTGAGCAAAGAAAAATTGTAACCCCAGTGGAGATTTGGTTTTATAGTTGTTTGTATCTGTGCTAAAGAACAATATTTAATAATGAAAAAACTAGTTTCTTCTCTTCAAAAATAGTACAGTACTATCAGTAATTGACAGGGGAAAAAAAAGAAATAGAACTATTCCAGTGGCTTGTCTGCAAAGTACACTGAGAGAAGAAACTGCAAAAAAGGCTCTGGACCATGAAATAGAGTAAATAAAGCATTATAGATTTAGAAAATAATAATGAAAACCACACGAAAGAATAAATAAGGAAGAAAATGAACCCTTTTCTCCTAGCTAAATAGAATAAAAGGAGAGAATTTAAAGAATAAAGCTGCCCTCACAATGGCAAACTGCTAAATATTTTGAGACTCATTCTATTATTTAAGATGTCAAAGTGTACTGCCATTGAAAGTATGGACCTGCTTTATCTGTAAAAAGATCTGAAATGCAATAGCTCCCAAAAACATCTGGTGACAGTGATGTAGATACTGTTTGTTCCTTTAGATGAGATGCATATATTCAGTGTCATTTTAGCTCTCATACTGTGGGAAAAAGGGATCATGGGTTTCTGTTTTCTCCTTTCCCAAGTGGCAGAATTCATTCTCTGGTGATGTGAGGAAAGAACAGTGTTTATACTTCTCTTTGTGCTGCAAGCTGAAATAAAATATGTCATAGCATCTGAAGCTGCTAGAAGCATTTTTCATATTCATGCATTCCTGAAGGAAAGTCATGTAACCAAGAGGTGAGCATCAGAAAGGCTCCCTTCATGCTCAGTCTGTGTTTTCAAGCTTATCTTTCTAGGATTGTTTCGTAACCATTGAGGCCTTTGTTTTTATTTTTAGCCTATCTGACAGAGTTTAGTACAAACATCTACAGTGCCATAAAAGTGTCCTTTTTTTCTTGAAGCCAGCCTTGCTCCTCCTAAATATGCATAAATACATACTGCGGGCTGTCTAGTCATGATTCACATGCCCAAAGCATTAAGTTTGGAATAAAGTCTTTTCAGTATGGCCTGCTTACAGGAAAGGTCTTTCGGTAAGCTTCAGATATTTCTGTGAAGCTGGAAGTGAAGTTCTGCTTGGACCTGAAATACTCAGGACACAGACCTGATGCTGTCTAAACAGCCAGGAACCCAAAGGTAGACTGCAGAAAATCTTACAAGTGCTAGTAGTCTTGGGATCCCAAGTTATTTGCTTCCCTTTATCTGCTCCTCTTTGGAGGAAGGCAAATCAAGACCCTCTAAGTTCCCAAGAATGGATTAATCTGCCTCCTGAAGTTATTTTAAAACAACAGACTCAGTCTGGGAACTTGAACAGTGCATGGCAGGATGATAAAAAACTTAAAATGGTTTCTGATGGACCCATGCTTGTGACTTAGAAAAAGTTTGCAAAAACTTTGTTTCCATCAAAAGGTCATTGCTGATATATCTTAATTTTATAGGGAAAAAATCTTCTACTGGAAAATTCTCAAATGTCTTCATTATAGAGACTTAATCCACACTAAATATTTCTGGGGCTTCAGTCCAAATTGAGTTAAAAAGACACGAAAATTCAGGCTATTGTCATAAACATATTGGAGCTGAGGAGCACAAACAAATGTTTGGAGTTCATCATTTCAAACTGGAAAGAAAAATTTTACATTGATGCACAAAATAATTTTTATTTGATAGCATGGATTCACTTAATGGAGCATAATGAGGAAGATAAATTGATACCTCCTGATGTCTAACCTCTTATTCCATTCATTATCTTTCTTTGATTTCCAGTAAGTAAAATGATGCTCCTGCTTTCACATCTTTCTTTTTTAAATTTCTTCCAGGAGAGGGAAAACCCACCAATCATGCCAAATGCTGAAAATTCTCAACTGATTTTCATATTTTTCATATCACACAGACTTACTAACCATGTCAATTATTGATAAAGGCTTAATTACTCTGCCAAGATCTGCTATAAAACACAAGGCCATGAATTTTATGGCATATTGTAAGTTTGTATTGCAAGGTTTTAATGATATCTTCATGTGTATTTCATTACTAAGCTTTATTTACTAGCATTTTACATGACCATTATTAATAAAACACCTGGGTTATGTACATGAATAAGAAAATTACTATTGCATAGTTTTCTGAAGTGCCTGAAAGTTTTATGTGTTGCAAAATTCCAAATATCAGCATTGAACCTGGGTGTGCAAATCATAAAGCTCTTCCTCACTGTCATCCTTACTATCATGTAAATATCTATTTTATTAAATGACTTATTGAAAAATATGCAGTCTGTGAAAGTGAGTATACTCCTCAGAACCTGCTTTATTGGGTAGAGAGCTAAAACTGTCTTATCCTCTGTGGCCCTGGTGATCTGACTTCCTGAAAATTGGTGTTTGGCTTTGGGGAGGTTTCCCCTGCAACTGTAGGTTTAAAGCTGAGATGAGACTGGGATGCAAGTCAGTGACTTTCTGCATGCTCTGATGGAAGGTTATTATGCACAAAATGAAAACAGTAAGCTCCCTAAACCATCATTCTAACAAAAGATTGAGCACCCATTGCCTGAAACAAGTCTCATTCCCTTTCACATTGAATAAATTTTTAGAGCAGTGTTAAACTAGCTTGAGTAAAATGACTATTGTTATTGACTGATAATAAGACAATGCTAGTTTAATTTATTTTATCTGCTTGTTTCTTACAGACATATTATGAAGATGACATTTATGTATCAACTTTGATTTGAGCAAATAACTTTGACATTCAGCAACAAAAGGTCAATCTCTCAATTTTGCTTTGAAGTTTAGAATTCTATTGTTCAAATACAAACTTTCTCTTCTTTACCTCCACCCAGTTTTGTACTACAGGATAGAAATAGCCAGGAGAAATAAAAAATAATTGCATGCATCTGGTGGTGAGACAGTCATGTGTTTCCTATAATTTGCCCATTCTCCTTTAAAACCAAGAAAAGGAGACATTACAATCAGATTTAGCAAAGGGGAAAAGCCATCGATACCCATTGTGTAAGCATGAGAACCGGCTTTGACATTTTTCTTCCCATTTCTTTAATGCTCTTTTCACAGACAAGTTCGCGTCTGAAATATCTCTCTCACTATACCCACATTCAAAAATACTTGTATCCTGAATAATTAAAAAGTCTATTGTAGTCTCCTTTTCATAATATCCTATGTACTGCAAAAATGTCACATATCACTTTGTAAAAATAATTAAAAATATAAGAGAAGCAGATGGTATGGCATTTTGAAGGTGGTAGACTGCAAAAAGATGCTGAGTTCATTCACAGGGTTGCCTTGTTCAATTAAAGAAGATGTCTTGTTAATCCCAGTGATCTCTGTAGGACTGATGATCTCACGCTTCATATTTAAATATGCACACATAATTACTTTAAGAGTCTTCCAAAAGCTGACATGTTACATTCTTGAAGGAAAGCCAAGGGTTTCTGTACTGTAGCATAATACAAGAGAATGTATTTTGAACAGAGATTAGGATAATGGCTGATATTCAACAGTCTTTGGACCAGAATTCCCTTTTGATTTCTGAGGACAAAAGCATGAGCCACTACTGATAAATCCTGATTTAGAAAAACTGGAATAGTTCTTTTAGACTGAAGGAGAATAACTGAAAGCCCTGAGAAAGAAATGGCTGGATATATCATTGCATTTTGAGCATATGTCTAGGTATTCCTAGGCACTTCAAAGCAGATTTAGCTTTTGTTTTTTGCTCACTTTCTAGAAGAGAAAAAAAATCTATGCTTTAGAGTAATGGATACAGTGCAAAGAACACTTCCTGTGGATATAGATATTTAATTAATTGAGGGCTTTAATTTTGCAATTGGAATATAGGGATAGAAAGCTGGCATTCATCTTTGATTCTGAGTGAGTTTTTTACTCTAAGTATGACTCACCTTTTCTTTACAATGGGAAAACAAGCTCATGGTTCATAATGTCAAGTGAAAATGAATATATTAAAACAATACTGGTGACTGCAAGTGTTAATGACTTCCCTTGTTTCTGTCTGATGCTGAGGCTATTAATTGTCTGCCAATTTTGTCTTGCCTGTTTTCAAATATTGCCAGCCTTTGCTGAAACAATGTGGAAAATGTTCCCATTAGGAACAGGAAACAAATAGTCCATGCTAACCATAATTTTTTTTCTATAATTATTTCGTCATGTATTATATTTCCAAAGCCTGCTGGCTTACAAGTACATAAATACATGGCACTAATTTAAAGATCAGTTTCTAGTCTCTATACCTCTGTGAATGAAATACATTATGTATTTCCTGATTTATGAGTCTTGTTCAAACTATGCTTTGAAGACAGAACCAAGAATGTCTTACTGCTTCAGTCACCAGGCTATCCTTTCCACTAAAAAAATAATTTATTTATATAACATTTTGTGAACTAAGGGCTATGATATTTTCCTTTTTTCAGTCAGAAGGATACATTAAAATTATGGCTGAACAGTTTAACAAATGTGGGACTAGACTCCATTTATTTTGTACTAAATTTTTTAGGAAAGCCCAAAACTCCACTGCTGTACCTTCAGGGGGAGCTGTGCAGGTGCCCATTGAACCAGAAGCACAGAAAATTTCAGCCTGAGCACTGCTTTAGTGTAACAGGAAGCTACTGGTAACAAATGGAAGCAGAAGCATTGCTACAAAAGGCAGGCACACAGAGCAGGGCAGTTGTGTGTTATTTGGTGGCAGCCAGCTGGTTAATCAGCACAGATGTGTTGGCTACTCAGTAGATTTACAGTTCTCAGCTGCAGAATGTGCTGATTCTTCCTCACTGAAGTGACACAAGAAGGTAGAGGGAGGGGAAAAAGGAAGCTGAAGGTAAGAAATCAAGGATCAAAGGGCACAAAGCTATAGGGAACTAGGCTTTATTACAGTCACTATACTCAAAACAATTTATCCAGCTGTGATACAAGGCTGAAATGGTCCAAAACCTTTGCTCTGGGTTTGGATTGAGAGGCAGTGAGACTGTGGAGATGCTGAGAGCAGGATAACAATGTCAGATACTTTACCTTAATACTTGCTATCTACTTTGCCCTGTCAGTCTCCTACTTAAGCCATTTTCTGACTTGGAATTTTGTCATTGGATTTTTCCATGACCTCACATACACTGTGTGCTAGCAAGAGTGTGCTCTATAAGAACATAGTAACAGTAACTTGAGCTGTTTTGTATTATAAAGGTACTGTACTCTGTGATTATGATACTTTGAGAAAGTATGTGCATGCCGTGCTTCCAGTTCTTTCTGTAGTGATCAGGTTGGCTTCTCCTTTCAGTAAGGAGGGAGAAAGCTATTTTTATATTCACTGAAACATAAATAATCCTGTACTTATCCAGGGACAGAAAGCTTTGGATTTTATTGTTTGCTATAGGGATTTCATCTTAGGTCATCATCATGGAAAATTTATGAGATGCTTCAAGTGCTGTATCTCAAGGTCACCTGAAAAATGTCATCATTTGATTTGGAAGTTGCACTTGTCTGTTTAATAATTTTAATTTGTGTGTTTATTAACATCCTGACATACAGAGGTCCTTGGCCATAAACTCTAAAATTAGGTGGGTATTAATCTATATGGCATAACAGTTGTGATTACACAAACTGAATGTAGTCAAAGCAAATCCAGAAAACATCACTGCCCCAGGAGAGATAAGTGAGATTTGTCCATTTGAGCCTACTGAAAAAAGACTGCACAGTAGATACTGTGCAGTCATAAATTTGTAATGTGTAGCCATTGTGACTGGAGGGATAAATATTCAGTACCTGTTATTACCTGATAAAGTCATAAATATGTATGGATCCATTTTATGTGATAATTGGAGAATCTAGTTTTAGCATCTGCTTTTACCTGATAAACAAACTTTATTATTTTAAATAGAGGCAAAGCAATAATTTACAAGCTATAGGCTCCATGAAGAGGTGAAGCAAAGCTAAGAAAAGGGAGGAAAAAAGGCAGTGTTTTAGATGCACATCTGCTGTTAAACAGGAGGCTGTGCAGACAAGAGCTACATATGCTATCCTTCTATAATTTTTTGAAAATACTCCTGTCTACTTTTTGAGTGCATTTGTAAACAAATGAACTAAGTTTAATTTGAAATAAAATGGAGTTGTGGACAAATATGCCTACACCAAATATGTTTATTTTGTGGATGAAGTTTGAGTGCAGCCAGGATAGCTGATTTGTATAGCCCACCTCTGGTGGAAAATTGGATCAATACATTCTGATAATCCATTGTCACAATGGTCAGATAATAGTCAGTATATAATTATAAATAATTACAAAATCTAAGTCAAGAATTGCTATTTTACATTATAGTCTTAGTCTTGGGCCATAACTTGCATGCTATTTCACTAAGTGCAAAATATTTGGAGTCCTTACTTTTCCTTCCCAGCAGCCACAGTGGGAGAAACTCATGTGAAATTCAAATTTCTTACTTGCCAGCTGATAAAGTGAGAAGTAGTTTAAAAAGGTACTGCCTTTTTTCAGAGCTTTTAAACTCCCACTGCTGTTTATCAATATAAATTACTTTTTGTCTCTTATAAGTGTCATTTCCTTAAAAAAATTGCTTTGTGATGAGGAATATATCTTGGCAAGATGGCCCCATAAGACACAGAAGTAAAGTATTCTCCATATAAATGGAGAATCATGTGTAAAATAAATTTATTTAGGAATAGGAATCCAGAGCCCAGAAGTTTTTGGATTTTGAGTCTGTGTTGTCTCTTGCTTTTTTTAAGAAAATTGCCTGACTTTCTGATGTAGAAAATCATTCTGGTACTGTTGACATTCCTGCACCTCCTTCCTTTGAACTCCTATTTTGGCTGCAAGTGTTTCATCCTCCTGCTGCTGTCTTCTCACAGAGCTGTTTACTGCACACATTTGCTCCTGCCTGGTGCTCTTTGCAGTTGTCATCTCACGGCTGGTTGCAGCCCTTTATTCCTGCTGACAAAATCTGGCAGATGGGCCGTGTGACATAAAAGCCTTTGATTCTGAGTGGAAAGGGGTGCTGGTTGAGTCTTATGGGATGAATGGAGTACTTTATTTACATGGCTTATGAAAAACACATCCTACACGTGATATTCATAGGTTAAGTCCAGCCTATGAGCATACGTAGAATTTATTTAACATGATACTCCTACCTTTATATTTCAAAGAGTTTGGAGCCACTCGTGGAAATCTGGTTGTTTCATAAGGTATGAAGATAAATAATCCATTCTTTCATTCTTCAAAAGAGTAAATATGTTTATTTATCTGAATAAATTATCTATTCTTTAAATGGCCTTCATAATGCAAATGTGAAGAAAGGATGATAATTTCTTTGCCTTACTGGGTTTAGTAGTAGCAAAGACTTTTTTTTACAACATCTGTTCCTCAACCATGTGCGTCCTTCTGTCACTCTCTCCCTGCCCTTTAATGTTGGCAGCCTGAGGATAAATGGCCAAAGCAGAGGTCTGCCATTTTCCCTGAGTGACAAATCTCTAAGAGTCCACTGCCAGCTGAAATGGTTCTGTCTTGAGGCAGCTCAGGGCTTCCTTACTTGAGATGATTATAATTAACTCCCTGATGATCCTGCCACCCCCCTCCTCTCTCATACTAGGTTGGTCTTATATGAGGTCCCTCAAGGCTGTTCCTGAAGCTGGCTGGATGGAGACAGGCAGACTGCAGCAGTATAAGAAGTAACATGTTCTACTTTCTTGTGAAAATCCAAACCATGATTCTTACAGAATTAGTACTCAGCTTGATGCTTTGCATGATTTACATCAATAATAAAAATGATTAATTATAAAGTGATTATTGATAAAACTAATGAAAGACACAAAAAACACAGAAACAATAATTAAAAGAAGCAGAGGGTTAATGTGAATTTGTGACCGGGTATTTTACTGGAACCAAAGACAAGTCATACTTAAGGACAGGGAATTCAGCCCACAAGTTTAGAGACACTGTCCATGAAAGCAGTGGCTTTGAAACCACTTAGGTTTCATAAAGTGCCTGTATTGATACCTTAGTACAGATGAAGAACATGCTTTTAAAATCAGTTTCCCAATCGTGCCATTGAGAAACATCCAGTTTGAAAGACCAGCCTGGATATAGTCTACAGTAACACCTACCAGAAAAGGGTGCAGTGTGGGCATGCAGCTGCATGATAGTTACATGATAGTTTTCTATCAGTGACCTGTTAGCAAATAGAGTTGGTGTGTAAGGCAGTAGGATAATATTATCTATAGGATAATGCATCATTTTGCAAATAGGTGTGGGCATATTTATGGTCAGCATATTGCACACAGTTCTAGTATCCATAATTTCAAAGGATTATAATGACGCAATCAGAAACTGTGAAGCTGATTAAAAAAGATATCTTGGAGTAGAAGAGTAGCCATCTGGATCTGCAAAGTGGTGGGTGTTTTTCTTTGATTCGTATTTTAGAATCTTTTATTATTATGACTAAGAATCTTCAAGATTTTTATGGACTAAGAAGACTTTTTATGGACTTCTTATTTAACAGACTTGGCAAAAGGTATGTTGTAAACTAATGATTGGAAAATAGACAAATTTAAATTATCTATACGCATCACTTTTTTTTTTTTTTTTAATACTGCGGATTATTAATCTTTGGCAGAAACTTTCATGGCAAGTCATGATTTTTTCATTTCTTGATATCCCCAGATGACAGAATGCCCTCCTGGAACCTGTAGTCTAGCTAAGCACAAATTACAGATCCTAGCTGGTGCAGGAGAACTGTGATACACACCCGGTCAAGCTAAACAGCATCAAACAATTAGTCCTTTCCAGCCCTAAAATCCATGGGTCTGTGTTGTTAAATTTATATGTGCCAACCTTGTACACAACTGACTCCTCATTTTGAGTCACTTTATAACTACGAGTTATCTGTCACCTGTGCTATCTAGTTTCCAGCATGCTCTTGTTTCTGGATTTAGTAAATCTCTGTCCTGCACATTCTCAAGGCACTTCTTCCAGGCAGTGCTTTCATGCAGATAAGGTACTCTACAAACAAAAGAGCACAATGCTCTTGTGACAGGTGGTGCTGTGATGTAACCTTAATTAATCAAACATACTGCTTGGGGTTTTTTCCACAGAGCCTTACAAGGGCACTCAGTAGCTGAGGGTCTGGGTGGTAGAAATGTGATTAAAAGGAGATCTGATATTATTTCAATTTCTGTCGTTATTTAAAAGGCAATTGATTTTGTCCTTTCATTTTATCTCAGGATGTTTTCAGCACCTAATAAGCCTATAAAATTTTAAACTTTTCTGCCAAAATCTGCCATAGCACTTCTAAATTCTATTTTCTACCCAACCCCATTATGCCAGCCTGGGGAATGAGATTAGAGCCAGCAGCTGTATATTTAATAACTATATTTTTTTTTCTTTAGGAAGCTATGGTGCTCCATATGTCAGAATGGAGTGGCATTTGATGTGGGAAATGAAGACAGAGATTATGTTGAGTCTGATAGGGGTTTTGCCATACTGTTTAGGGAGAAATGTATTTTATTCTGACATCTAAACACTGATGACTTAGAGAATCTTGGAGACTGGGCCATTGATGAAGGGAACAAGTCAAGGCATTTTCCATTCTTAGATCTAGTTTTGAGTGATTTAGGGTAGGTGCGACAAATTGAACTTGATCTAGAAATAAAATTTATTAATAGAGGGTCATATATTAGAGCATAGTGCTAATACTGCCAAGGTTATGGGTTCAATTTGCTTAAGAGCTGGACTTGATGATTCTTCTGGGTCCCTTCCAACCCAGACTATTCTGTGATTCTATGATCTGTAGCTCTCTATAGATTACTAGACGTTTATAGTAGAATACTAAAGAGCTCACATGGAGCAAACTCTCACAACAATGAATAAGAAAAAATTTTACTTGAAAAGTTTAACGGCCTATAACATGAGTAATGGAAAACAAGCAATTCAGATATGACACAAAACATCTGTGTGATGTGTGAGTATATAATATATGCAGTTACCTCAGTGTGATGCATGAGTATATAATATATGCAGTTGGTGCACATATAAATAATGAAAAAATAAATATATTTGTTTAAATAGAATAGTTAGGCCCAATTTGAAGACCAGTAATAAATAGTTAACATTTTAGAGCAGAAAAGTATTGAATCTGTGCTTAAAGGAGCTTTTGGACATGCAGACAGAATTCCCTGCACACTCAGCACCTGGGGACAGCGTCCTGGTGCTGAACCCTGATTTTACTGTCTTTTATAATGGTACAGTGATCTTAATCTATATGAGGTAATCTAATGTGCTAGCATTTTAATCTACATTATTTTAGACTTAAGGCTACTTTGTGTGAAAACTTATTTGCCTGATTTTTGCCTGCAAAAAAGGTCTGTTTCTCACAGAACCACCTGTCTCTAGGATCTCTGACTTTTCCATTGTCTAACTTCCTAGTCACCTAAGTAAAACTAAGAGGATTTAGACTGCTTTTGTAGCAGCTTGTGTAGACTTGTACACACTAATTTACTTTCTTATTCTGTCTCCAAGTAGTTATCAAATATTATTTCTAAAATTACCTTAAACTAAATTGTTGGTGGAGTTGTGTGTGCTCAAACAACTAAATGAGTGATGAGTAAATGGTAGCTTTATACCTCTGCTGCACACTAGAAATATTCAAATAACAGATGTAAACCCAACAGTAAATAAAGTCCTTCAGATATATCAGTCAGAAGTCAATGATTTTCACTGAAGGTTTTGACTTGCTTTCCTTCATAGGAATATGTAAATTCATACACAATATCTTTTTCAAAAAGCTACTTAGAAGACAGTTGTTGGGGATTTGTTTTTGCTTGCCTGTGTTGATGGAAGCTCAAAAACTAAAATTAATTGCTGAAGTGCTTTATTAGCATTCTTACTTCTCTGTGACATGGTTTGTTGTTTTATGTCCTGCAAATTAATAGCATCAAGGCCAATTACTTGGAGACAGCATAAGTATTTCTGTGTTTAGAAATGAAAGGAGCTCTGGGAATTATATGAAGAATAGGTTTAATTAAGTAGGGAGAAGTAGGGAATGATATACATTTAATTTAAGACATTGTAGAAAGTGCCTCACTTCATGTGTTTGCAGCTATGGAAGCAGCTAACCTGTTAAAGTGAACCTGCTGTCCAATTCACTCTTGTATTCTCAAACAAGCATATTTTCAGCTCAAAAACAATACAACAAGGGGGAGTAAATATGGTCAGGAGATTGAGGCTTATATTATTTTTTATTCCAGTTGATTCTACACAGGTTTACTCCATAAGCAGATAGGTTTCTCTCCTGAACCAGAGTTACTGTAACTCTGAGAAAAAAGCTTTGAGTGTTGCTAAACTGTGTTGCTATTCACCCTACCTCACGCCAAGTATCTGTCATAGTCACTTTCCTCAATTCTCAAATGGGTTGTGAAGGGAAAAAATCCAGCAAAGCACTGCTCTGAGTCAAAAAGTAATAATAGTTTCTTTACAAACCTTCTACTGGATTAAGATATACTTTAGAGCCTATTCTGCAGATACAGTCTAATTCTGATGAAAGATGCTCTGCATCTATGAAGCACCTCATCCTGGCCTGCAGCCAGCTGAGAGCAGCTCTCCAGGAACACTGAAGCAAGGGATTTGTGTTCTTCTGAAAGTCAAGGGCATAAATCTCTGCTGCAGATATGTGCTTCTCCTTCTTATTGTGCTCTGACAAAATACCGTGGTCGAGGGATGTGGCAGACAGCTGAGGTAGCTTTGGGGAAGTTCAATGCAGTGCTTTAATAATAAAAAAAAAAAAAACAAGGGGTGAAGCTTGACAGTGATGAAGGCACATCTTAACAGCTGTTATGCTTGTAGAAATGTGTAATGAGTACTCTTAACAATCAAGATTCATTTCTTACTTGAAGTATAATGAGCTACCTTAAACTTTTCTGCTGATCAATGTCTACTTATTTTTATTATGCAGCACTGATCACATTCAGCCCTTATTTCCCAGTTCAGAAACAGACTTTAAATATCAAGAATATGGATTTTCTCCTCTTCATCTTGCAAGGACCAATAGAAACAGAGCAGAAAGTTTCAAATCCCTTGACTCCTTTTTGTCTTTAACCTCCAGCATCAGAAGCAGCAGGTTGAGTAAAGAGTTGCTCTGCCCAGGAAGTGAGCTGACTAGGGACTATTGGTTTAACTGCTGGATCATTCCTGAAGGCTGATCTTTTGAAAGGGCTGGATGATGATAATAAGAATGTGAATTTATAAGATGGCTCAGTGTTTGAACCGCAGTATCACATCAGCATTTGAGAGTGTCAGATGCAGACCTTGACAGTTATGAATAAAAGAGGTGTCCTGCGTTGAGATAAGGACAGGGAGAGATCACTCCCCAATTACATCATGGGCAAAACAGACTTGACTTGGGGAAACTAATTGAATTATTAACAATTAAGTCAAAGTATAATACTGAGAAATAAACCCAAATCTTAAAAATACCTTCCCTGACCCTTTTCCTGGACTTTAATTTATTCCTGAATTCTCTACATCCTCCCCATCAGTATTGCAGAGGAATGGAGAATGGGGCTTTGAGTTCATCACATGTTGCTTCTGCTCCTCCTTCCTCCTCAGGGGCAAGACTTCCCATACTTTTCCTTTGCTCTAGCATGGAGTCCCTCCTACATGAGACTGTCCTCCATGAACTTGTGCAATATGAGTCCTTCCCATTGGCTACAGTTCTTCACAAACTGCTCTAGCTTTCCCTTCCAAAGGGTGCAATTCTTCAGGGACAGCTTGCTCCAGCATGGGCTCCTCTGTCCGTGGGCTCCTGCCAGGAGCCTGCTGCAGAATGGTCTTCCCACGGGATACCAGCCTCCTTCAGGCATCCCCCTGCTCTGGTGTGGAGTCCTCCATGGGCCACAGGTGGATCTCTGCATCCATGGGCTGCAGGAGAATCTCAGCTCCAGTGCCTGGAGCACCTCCTGCCCCTCTTCCTTACTGACCTCAGTGTCTGCCGGGCTGTTGCTCTCACATATTGTCACTCCTCTCTTCTCTGGCTGCAGTTGCTTCTGTGCAATAACCTTTTCCCTTCTTAAATCTGTTCCCACGGTGTGGGTTTGGCCTTGGCCAGCAGTGGGTCTGTTTTGGATCTAGCTGCCATTGTCCCTGTCACAGACGGAGGAAGCTTCTGGCAGCTTCTCACAGAAACTACCCCTGCAGCCCCCCTTGTACCAAAACCCTGCCATGCCAATCCAACACAGGAGGTGTACACTTAGAGCAGTGAAAATGTAGTGGACCTGGCCAAATTTCCTGAAGGAGAAATGGACAAAAAAACCAAATACTTTGTAAACATATCACCTGTTATCTGTTTACATTATTTAGTTCTATGATTAATAACTCATCATTCTCTGAGTTTTGATATTTTATATTTAACTACAACTCGCTTTTTCCTTTGGTCTGGGTAACTCCTTTTCCTGTAATTTTAAAGTGACTGAATGATTTATCATTTAATTTGGGTCTTTGCTCACCTGAGGTTGCATGCAATGTCCAGAAGTATGAGAATCTACAGGTCATTTTGACATAAGTCAGAACTCCAGTAAAGACTCAAACAATTTTTTATGAGCTTCCAAACTGTGTGCCTCAGAATAAATGATCCTAGAAGCAATTTATGAAGCTTTTCTAGTCCAGCTCTCTTGCCCAGAGCAAGGTTATCTAGAGCAGGTTGCTCAGGACTATGCCTAGTTGTGTTTTGAATATCTGCAAGGTTGGAGACTCCACACCTCTCTGGGCAGCCTATTCCAGTGTTTGATCACCTACAATGTAAAATGTTTTTTCTTTTATTTAAATGGAACTAACCTTAGGACCATTTCTGCCTACATGATTTTCCACTGGTCAGCTCCCAGCACATACTGGTGCATGGGGTTACCCCTCAGGTGCAGGAATTTGCATTTCTCTTTGCTCAACTGTAGGAGATTCCTGTTAGCTCAATACTCCAGCCTGTCCAGGTCCCTCTCATTGGTAACAAAACCATCTAGAGTATCCTGCCCATTTTTTATGGTCTGGAAATAGAATGGGCAGCCAGTATTTGAGATTTGGAAAAGCCACGTGTTTTACCAATACAGCATCTGAAACACCACTGTAATAAGAGTTGAACTGTGGGGTTGACAGAGTTATCACATTTTTTATGATCTCAGACCTGTCTTAACAGCACTTGCAAGAATCACTGACATGGTCTTTTCAAATTCATCATTTTCTGGAACTTTTTAAAATTTTTGTAACTAAAAACTTGTGCACTTTTAAAAGAGCCATAAAAAGTAGTTCAAATAAGCCCCTTCTATCAAGTGTATACATAAAGTGAGCAAATTTAATTAACCTTATGATCTTCCCAATAAATGTCCCCCCAAAATAACTGTAATCTCTTAATAAAACAGATGTGGTTGCGTTAATAACTTTAAATATTTAATTATATCATTAAAGAGAAAGGAAGGTGTGGTAGTTGAAGTACTAATTGAGGAGACTTAAATTGAGTTCTTAACTTTACTGGGATTTTTTTGTGACTTGACATAGACATGCTAACAGAGAACTGGCAGAGAAAGCCTGAATCATTTGCTCACACTTCACACAATGAGAAAAACCATATGGTAGACATCTTATGTAGTAAGGATTCCTAGAATACTCTTTTATGTGCTCCCACTCACTGCAAACCTCAAACTCATCCTAAAACTGATGCAAAACTCTCTGTCTGTAAAAGGTAAAGGTTATTTTGGTGGTTGTTTCTCCAACTCTGTTCTTGTTAGATGTTAGTTTAATATGGCATGTATTTCACAGAGCTAGATACAAAGGTCTCTGCAAAAGTGTTGTTGCAGTCTTGCTAGAATTTCGAAACACCAAAAAGCTTCTGTGCAAGTGCTTTTCTCCCAGTATGAAATAGAAGCAGCAAACTTCAAAGCTATGGACAGACTGAGATAGATACAAATCACGAGACACCCATCGATTAGCCTGACTGAGAGAACTGGTATAGTGCCTATGGGATAGATTGGACATGATCAGGGACAAAATGTTGTAAGATGATGATATTTTCATTGCAGGGTAGCTAATTTTATTTGAAGGCTTTGAAATATCATGAGGTGATTGTGGAGAGAGAGTATTATTTGCCACAAACCCCACACCTATATTGGATTCCTGATATTTGGTATCTGAATGCATTGCAGAGAGTTACATTTTAAAGATGTTTTGTACGTCTCCCTTAAGGTTTAGGACTGAGAGATCAAAGGTAAAGTGACTGTTTTGTGTGTTTCCTTTCTGAAAGTCTGATCTGGACTATCGCAGCATTGATTCCAGTTAGGGTCTGGAAATACAACATCTTACACCTGATTTCCCTGGAAGGCTCCATGCAGTAGATTGGAGGCTATATCTTATCCCATTCATGCAATGTCTAAGAAGACGACTTGCATTGGTAGAATCAAGGCCATGATATTTTTTACTCCCAGCCTGCCACCAGTTTTATATACAATAGCATTCTTCTGGGTGTCTTACCTTGGAAGTGCAGTTTCAGCTCTTTCCTCCACTGTTTTTAGATGGGAGGAAACAACAAATGAAGGTATGTTTCATTAGATAATACAACCTTGGTATTTTTCAATGGCAAGAGTATCTTTTCAACATTAATAAGAAACTTTGAAAGCACAAATTTTCTAGAAGGATTTTGGACTGTGTGTATTAGATAACCAATCAGTGGGGGTTACTCTCCCTAACATTTTCTCCTGATTAATAGCTGAAAATGTAATAATATGGCTTGGGTTTTTTTGGGTTGTTTTTTTTTTTTGTGTGTGTGTGTCCCACTTGAAAAGCCTATAGTTTTCAATGCACTGTGGAGGATACCTAGGCACTTGCATAGTTTTAGCCCATAATCTCTCTCTGATACAACTTCACATCTATAACATAATTGTGAAGTTATGTTTATAACATAATTGTGAAGCTTTCTTATCTCACAGGAGGTTGCATGGCTAGATATATTAAATCACTATGAGAATCTGAGGGACAAAGGTCTGTAAACCACACTGAGAAGAATAAATGGATAATAGCTTGAAATTTTAAAATGGCAGAAAAGAATAAGATATTAGCGTTATTACTGTTGTCTGCCCTACAAAAAATAGAAACAATGCACTTCTCATATAAGCAGCTCTTACTTTGCATTTTAGAAGGAAAAAAACCGAAAAAAGAAAAGAAGTAAAATTTGCATATGAGAGCAACTCCTCTGTAAGATGATGTGCTATGTATTTCAGCCAGATGTGAAATTTGGGTGGTACTTTGCAAGTAGAAGTGAAGCACCTCTTCTTTCCTTTTGAGGAACTTAAGAGGTGATAAATTTGACACAGGCTCTAAAAGGACAAACCAGTGAGGCTGTGAGAGGTTGCCTAACAGCAGCTTTAACAGAATTATATTAACATGTAGTAAAACACATGAAATACATTCTTTTCTCAATTATGCCTCAATTATTCATGATCTATTAGTTGCTGGCAGGAGTGGATTGCAGAGAAGTCCTTTTACAGGTATTTAAAATTGGCATTGACTATATCCACCAGAGTACACACCACATAGGTGTGTTTGTGGACTGGACACTGGCATCTCCTGCAACCATACTCAGCTGCTCACTCAACCAGTCTGCTGAGACAGAGGTAAGGAAGAAACAACACACTCAGGCTGCAGCAAGGAAAAATCCTTCTTAGGGATTAAATTTAGGAATTTTAGATTAAATTTTAAGAGATTACATTGTGTTAGATCCTTGCTTTGAGAACTCATAGCAAAACTACAAAAAACTGTTATCCTCAGGTTTTTTAATCATTATGCCGAACTTCTAAAATGAAAATTGGCTGAACCACATTGCCATGCTGGCAGAATATAATCTATTCTGCGCTGTTCATCATCTGCTGCTATATATAATCAGTTTTATACACACACATTAGACAACTGTTATTCCATTTTCTTATTTATAATAAGGTGATGGTTTCTAGACACTGAAGACTGAAGCCGTAGAGAGAACTGTTATCTCAAAGAAAACATACTGGTATAAAATGCTTCATCAACTCTCTTCCAGATTAACACTACTCTGTTAGCCATTTGATATAACAAAGCATAAGTCTTTTTCTGTCTTCTTTTACATCCTGTGTTTTTTATTTCAGTTTACATGGTCCACAAAAATAATTTCAGATTAGGAATGTTAGCCACTCTTGCAGCACAGAAAATAAATACTCTGGAATGCCTTCCCTGAACATAAAATTTAACCTGTTTAACCTTTTTACAGTGAATGTTAAAAATCTTAAACTTGAAACCAACAAGAAAGCATATCGTGCCACCCCACCCCGGTAAAAAAAGAAGAAAAGAAAGTAAAAAAAGAAACCCAAAACTAGCAAACAAACAAAAACCCAGAAAAAACCCACGTGTCTCACATTTGGGTTGGACTTGATGATCTTAAAGGTGTCTTCCAACCTAGTCATTCTGTGAATTCTGTGAATAGATTTGTTCTGTAAATCTCCTTGAAGTTCTAAAGTTCTATGGACAAACATAAGCACCATTTTATTTCTAAATGAAAATGTTTGTCAATTTGTATAGATTAGGAATTCAGGTGGAGATGTATATTTTTATATGCCAATTTTTCATTCATTTAAATTATTGCACTACAAAATTGCAGCTGCTCTCATTCCATATCACCATGACCAAGTAAATGCTGGAAATACAATGTCATCATAAATTTTAAGGGAGACAGAAAATTCCAGGATGTGAAGTTTTTATGTATACACTTTTCTGTTCCACCCTTTTTAAACTTTACAGTCATTACTTAATAGAGACTGAACATAAAGAAGAAATTCTGGTTTACTTTTTCCTCTGTTCCTCTAGGTGCTAAATAACTCTGGGTCAGCCCAAGGAATGACACAGAATGGTGCAAAAAGGATATGAGACTCATTTTGCAGAGGAGGAAAGGGAAGCAAAGCTTTTCCAGGGAGCTCTCTGCAATGTCAGCTTTTCCAGTAGCGTTGCCTTTTCTAGGCAGCTTAGCCCTGCCTTGTTTCACTTTGTTGAAGCTGCCTGTGCTGCTTAGGCAGTGCTGACACACCTGCAGCTGTGGTGTCAGAGAGCAACTCTCCATACCTTAGCTCCCCTTATCCTCCAGGTGACCCCGACACCAGCTTTGCTAGTGAGGCTGAGAGTTTGGGATGGGATAACAGTGTGTTTTGGGTTTTATACTGTCTTACTGCCATTTGCTGAGATGGGCTGTGTCTCAATAGGAGCCTAGTGATTAGATTAGATTAGATTAAATTAAATGACCGGAGTTGTTTAATTTTTGTTCATTGTATTTGTTTCTGGTTATCAGCTTCTACAACAATTTTTTTTTTTCCACAAATCTATTTTCAGATTAGCTTTCTTATTATTCATCAGCTGCATGATTAGCAGGGAGCTTTTCACAGCTGTCAAGGAAATGTTTATTGGAATTGGTTTTTGTTTTGCTCTTTCTTAATGACATTCTCAAAGCCAAGATTTAGAGTGTGCATTCTGGTTATTAAACTACAGTTTATTTGTAATAGGATAGAGGTTTCTTTTTGTAATGACTTCAGTTTGTGTATCTTATTAATAAGTAGCCTCAAGACAAGGATTCATTAAATGAACATGCCAGTCATATTGTATGAACTAGGTACATACAAACATGAAGTTATGTTTATATTTCCTACTGTCTTCATAGTTTTCTGTATCTTACTTTTCTTGTCTCTCCATTTTTAAAAACAAACCTAGTTTCATTGTATAACTCTATTCCCTGGATTTATGCATCATTCAGTGTTCCTTTTACTTTCCTTTCCCTTCCCATATCAATTTTATATCAAGGTGACCTTAATTGAGCTTGGTAATATAATGTAGTGTTGTTGTAGGACCACCAGGCATCACATTTATTATCCACTAGCAATTTTTCTCTGAAAATTCTGCTTGCCACCAGGAAAACAGTAATGGAATTAAGATGTATACTCATTCACGTATTGATGTTGCTCTGAAGGCTTTTTTTTAATCCATGCCTCTAAATTCTGCAGTTCATAACTCATCATCATGGAAGAGCAAGAAGTTAGATGAAATTTAATTGCATGAAATTTCAAAGATGCAAATTGGTCAGGGAAGGGAATATTTAATCTATTAAGTTTTGAAAAGCATCTGATGCTAACATTAAAGAAGCTCTAGAGGCAACAGAATTCAGTGTGTGATGAAGTTCTTCTCTGTAAATCTGTTTTGCACAGTCTTCTCATAAACTGAAAAAAGCTCCTGTATATCTGCATTTGCAAGTGGAGCAGAGAAAGGCACTCACTGTGGTAATGACATTAAGCCTCTAATTCCCATACTACTCTCTCAAGCAACTTGTGAAACATTATGCTTATGTGCAGCTTTAATTTAAACATGGAAATAAGTATAAACCACTCAATAAATGTGCCAGCAATGCTGTGTTTTCCCACTGGTAGCTAGTGGGTAACTGCAAAAGCCTCCCACTTCAGGCAAGCTGGTTTGTCTGCATCTTAAATGGCCACAGAGCAAAGCTGTGATTTTTCCAGTGCTGTGGCTTATTTTTTTTTTTTGCCAGAAAAGTATGACTTGGAGAAATACAGCAATCTCAATGAAACCTTAAGCAGGTGGATGAGGGAGGGAGTGTCCCCTACACAACACATTGAGAGGCCACTTCTCTAGGAATGAGATGTGAGGGAGTCTCGTATTTGATCCCAGCTACTTGACCTAATTTGAGAGGGAAAGAAGAAAAGGAAAGGGTGCTGCTGTGCTCTGACATAAAAACTGAGTGTGTGCAGGAAGGAAGATTGCTCAAGATGTCTAAAAGTGCTTTCCCTTATCTCCCAATGATCCTGTGGCAACCTTAGCAATAGTGACTGTGAGCTGTTAGGAGTAGCATTAAGCTCGAAGGAAGGAATTGGCTATCCAGATGGTTAATAAAGAATGCATAACCAGACAAATTAGTCTGGTTTTAGTGGAGAGCACCTCTTTGGCCTGAGACTCTGTGATAGCTTTAAAGTTTGATGTGTAGTATGTAATAAGTTAATGAATGAAAGGGGAAAGTTTTGTGTGAACAGAAATTACTCTCATTGGTGCAGTGCAAGCTCATTTAATAATGTATTGTAATGTGTCTTTAAGATTATTTTTTTAAGAGGATAATTTAAAAATTGCAAACCTAGAGATACTGTGCTCCCCTTTTAAATTGGATTTGTCGTGTAGATTTCAATAGTAAGTAGGTGCTGCAGGAATATGTTGTGTTTGCATAAGCTTAACCACCTTGTACAAAATAAAATCCATCAAAGTGGTTCAGTAAGCAGCTACATTTAAGCTTGCATTTTGCTGTAAGCATGTGAATTGTGACTAATTTCATTGACCTTAGGGCGGCTCCCATGCATGAGTTTTGTTAAACAATGTCTGCAGGAACTGAGAAAGAATCACTTCCTAAACTCTGAAAAATTAAAGGTAAGAAAAAGGAAGGTAGTTTTGGTTCATTCCAAATAGCTTTTTTAGTTCTCAAATGTAAAAGTAATTTTTTCCTAACCTCCAAGCCCAATCAGTGAGCAATAGTACTGTAGGAATACTCTCTGAATTTTTATCTCAAGACTTAATACTAGTTTCCCTTTCTTCCCAGAATGCTTAATATACCTCACAGTAATTTAATCCAATTGAGAACGATGATTACCCACTTTTTCCTGAGATTTCTTCTTAAAAGTATCTCTATCCACTTTCCCTACCACTTCACTGGTATAAGCGCTCTTATGCAAACAGTGAGTGAAGAAAAAAATCCTTTACTTGAAATTGCTTTCTTTTATTACCTTGGGCTATTTTCCTCTATCATCATTGTAAATTGGCATGATAGATTGCAACTTCTCTATTTTTTATGTAGAACAAGGCTAAGTTTTAAAGTTTGGCAGCTGAATAACTGAGAACAAAAATAGTTACACTTACGGCAGTCCCAGTATTTGTAGTAGCAAAACAAACACCTGTGTGAGCTGGAGGGTCCTAGCTCACTGACTTCAGTGACATGGTGATGATTGTGATGCTCTCTCCTGCCCAGGATTTTTACCTAGATTTTGGGATGAAAATGGATGTCTGGAGAAACAGAGATGACAACTATGAGATATTTCTACTCTTTTTTCTTTTTTTTTTCTTCCTTTCTGTATTACATCTCCTCTCTGATGTGCTGCCAGCTTTGGTTAGAGATCTCACAAAGCATAATTTCTAGAGATGACAAGCCTAGTTACCAGGCTTCCTGAGCACATCAATGATCACAGGATTCAATCCAGTTTATACTTCAGCCTGTGTCGTAATCACTTTATGGTAATTAGCCAGCTTTCCCTAATGATCAAGTATAGCAACTCAGAATATGTTTTTCATATTAATCTAAACTTCCTGCCAAGGAATCTTGAGTCTTATTCTATTGCTGATTTCAATTAGATGGTGTTGTCACAGTGATTCCTTAAAATTAAGAAAAGTAAGTGAACAATTACTTATGAATTATTTATAAATTATTAATCCTGATTACATCACAGGAAAGCTGTGTCAGTTGTCAGAGTAGAATGAAATTGGGCAGAATCTATCCAACACATTCACATGGTTACTTGTCATTTAAAGAGCCACAGCTTTACTTCAGCAGAGACTCAGACATGAGGAAACATTCCTTTAATGTGAAAATCAGAGGAGGAGATGCTGCCATAGTCAGAGGGTGAGTGCTGTCCTTCATACTACAATGTCCAAACCTGCACAGGTTGCTCACATTTATTTAAGTGCTGCATTGGCAACATCATTAATATCAGAAAGTTAACACAGCTTTGGGAACCCCTCCCTGCTGCCTTGGTAGGAAGCTTTTCCAAACCCACAGTGACTGGTCTGAAGAGCCTCCAAGTTTACCTTATATCATAGCAATAGCCCATCTGCTTTTTGGCTTCTTTGATTTAAGCTGTAATTAGTATAACAGGAGCATTGCATCATTTGGCTTAAGTCTAGGTTTTTAAATGAAAAATTAGATCTTTTCTTCCTTCTTCTTGAACATGCTCTGCATGGGCAGGGGCGGGGTTAATCTCCCTTCCTCACCTTGACATGCTGGGAGCGCAGGCAGCAGCTCAGGATAGTGCAAGTCCACTCTCAGTCATGAGCCTGCTCCTTCTCCTCCCTCTGCCACTGTCACGGCTGGTGCTTCCCTCTCGGTCCCTCTTCCCTGAGCTTTCACCCCTTGGCTGCAGTTCTTGTGCTGTCCTTACCTCTCTTTTGCCACCTTCGGGTTGGGCCACCTAGAGACTCAGTGCCACATAGCAGGGGGGATGCCTGAGCTGCACTGCTTGAAACCAATATGCAAGGGTGCACCTCTCTTTAAAGAGACCTTTAAAGTCTCTTCAGGAAGGATAATGATGAAAATATCTATTAAAGTATTTATTAAGGAAAGAAAGAATTGTAGCTCATGCTCTTCTTTATTCCATCAAGACTCAGTGTCCTGGGCAACTCTATGCATAATATGTGTAGTAAAAATAACAATATAACTTACTTTAAATTCAAGTCACTTTCCAATAATTTTTTTAAGTCCCTCCCCGCATGACTTCTGCTGTGCTAATTATGCTCCCCTGTAGGATCAATGCTTTACTCATTTAAATATGTTGTAACAATATTGTTACCAATTATCTTTACTGCTTCAAAAGGCAAATTGCTTTATGCCAACAATTAGAAAAAAATTGCTTTGTTTTTCCTTTATGTAAATTATTTGGCATTAGCATTTACCTTTTCAAGCAGGCATTTTATACAGGACAAGCAGCTGTATTACAGAAAAGGGTAGAAAGCAAAAAAACAATCATATCTCTCAAGAGAGAGAAAATTATAGTAGTTTCTGTGATAAACAGGTAATTCTTAGGAATCAGCTACTGAAATTATATCTGCTTTTTGGAAACCTGATCAGCAGATATTGTACACAGCAGATAAGACGTTCTCACAGCACTGAGCGAAATTACAACAGCCATACTTACACCTGTAAAACACATAGTATGTCTGATTTACTTTTAAACTTATGATTTGCTTTTCTTTAAATGTTAGGCACTGTGTGCTTTTGTGGTAACATACAGTCTCTACCAGCAAACTGTTTTAGGGCAAGTACTACTTGGCTTACATGAACTATCACAATGACAGTCCCAAACAATTGTTCACTTAAGGAAAGAAGATTTGCTGCCTCTCCTTTTCTGTTCTTTTAACTTCATAATTGCTTAACTGTAAGAGGAAAGGAGAAAGAAGAGCAATGTCTCTTCCATAGAAACACATTTGTTTCCTTGTTTGATGGAAAACCAGTGTGTATACCTGGCAATTAAAAGAAGATTGTAAACTGAAATTGACAGAGTAATATCTCCCTTTTGGGCTTTGATTTTCAGTCTCTTGTCCTTTCATTTGCTGTTTGGGATTTGAAGCAGTCACTAACTGAAGACAGAGACATCCATTTTAAGGCTGTAAGTGTTTGTCAATTCAGTTTGAGTGTGGGAACTGTCTGATGCTGAGGCTTAGGGATGGTTTCATGCATGTGCAGCATTTGAGGCTCACTGCTTTATTCAGTCAACATTAGGATTCTCAAAACATGATTGGGTTGGGAAATGTCTGGGAACTCATTTGGTAGAGGTTTTGGGGTTTTTTTGTTGTCTTTTTTTCCTCTCATAAAAATATTATCTTTGTCTTTCTCACTTCAGCGTCAGAAAAATACGTGTCCATCTGAAATTATCATATCGAAGAGTTGGAGTGTTTTTAAGTGATAGAACTAATTTTCCTATTTAACCATGGTATAAAGAGCATGTCAAAAAATAATTCTTTACACTGAGCACACTGACATTGAAATTTATACAAGAAAGGTGCCTGGGTAATCTCCATGCCCACACTGCACCTGCAGACCGGGAGTCACTGGTTTGTCTGCATAGCAGTGATGTGCCTGTCTCTCAGCAGCTCTGGGCAAGACTCACTTCTTTAGCTGGGAGCACAGGTGGAGCAGGGCACTGTTTGCCAGCTGGGCGACACCAGCGAGGGGCTCTGGATGTGCCTCTGCCCTCCCAGTGCGTGTGGCACAGCAGCCCCAGCACAAACTCTTTGCCGGGACTTGCCAGTGAGTCTCCTTGACTTGCAAAGAATAGTGGTAAACCTGAGCTGTAGTGTAGCATAAAATAGCTTCATCAAAATCAGAGTGCCCTGCTGGCCATGCTCAATAAGTAGTATCTGAAGTTGTGAAGTTTTAGTGGGATGCTTAGTTAATGCCTGTGCTACTTCCAAAAACAACAGGCATACATTTACTATGTACTGTGTATGTCTGAAAATGACCATTAATCAGTGGCCAGTTTACCTTCTTCTTATGCACAAGTAGGATTCCACAGCCTGGTTTGGAAGCATGTGCCCTTATTCCCTGCAGTGCAAAGCCCCTTCCCCTGCTGCTCTGCTTGTATCTGTTCCTCAAAGGTCAGCTGGGTTGATGTAAGACCACTTTAAACACTGCAGAGCTGGTGCTTAAATAACATTCAAATGAATCCCATTCCACCTGCAAGCTACTGTTGTACCACATCTGCTTCACAAAGCAGTGCAGGCTTTCATGTCTTTCTCTGGAGGAATAAATCTGAGGCTTCATTCACATGAAAAAATCTCAGTATGATTTATTTACAGGTTAAGGGCCCAAGCACATCCCTATAAATAATGCTTTAGCCTTATTTTTTTCCTGTGTGAACTTTGCATTTTTTGAGTGTCTCCTAAGGCCCTCGGGTTATTATCGCAGTGAATATCACTACATTTTATGTACTGTGCAGGAAATGACAAGCTGTTTTCCTTCAACCTAAAGAACTAACACCTAAATCTAGTCTGTGTAGTACTGATACTTGAAATCCTTTCTTTTATTAATTCCTATCATGATTTTATTTCTTTCCAAAGTAGATACCTAACTACCACTCATCTATCTGCTTTGATATATATTTCAAGATGCTTCAAGTAGTCCAAATAAAGGTTGTTAGGTCAGACAGGTTTGTTTCCAATATGATTATGGTTGTATAAAAATAAAAAGAAATTGAGAAAAGCACATTACAGAATATGGAGGAAAGAAAAGTATTTTATTTTCATAACTTTCTTCAAAGACAAGGTACAGTATTTTTAATTTTTAAATTACAAGTATTAATGTGGTTTACTAGAAGTCTAGCTTTGACATTGTACTACCTGCTACAAAATATTATTAATTGTCACATAGATTATGCATTAATATTCATTAACTACTAACTATAAATAATTATTTTAACTGTAGTAAGAGCTACAAGTCTGAAACCAGAGCACTAACAAAATTGCAGAACAAAAGCAGAGTCATGTAAAACTATACAATTTTTTTGAAAATGGGTTTCCATAAGGAGATCATACTTTGGTATTGATTTTATAGTTGCAACCAATATAAATATGTCTTTTAAAATGTCTTTCTGATATTTTAATATCTGACACTTTTAGCCTAGTGTGTGAGCATAAAATACAATTACACATTTCTCACTGGGCTACCAGATGATCTCTTGGTGGAATGACCCCAAGGTCAAAGATATAACAGGCTACTTGCTGCTTTTTATGATGTTTTTACTGGAACTGTTTTTATTATAGTTATAGTGGCTGCTGTTATGTGTCTAGTGAGTCAGGGCCTTGGGACATTTATGCCACCTGTCATCCCCTTGTAACAGCTTTGATCTTGCATGCACTGGTTGAAAAAATTATTGTGCCATTTTTCAGTTTCAGCCTGCAGTGGTTTAACACAGCTACTGACACTTTTTCACAATATGAGTTGATACAGACAAGCATTTTTGAAGAAAGCCCTAAGGCTAACAATAATATTTATATCTTCTGCCATTCATGGAAAAGCAGAGCCAATAAAGCAGGCAAAGGAACTGGTATGTGTTCCCTTTTGCTCATTAATGTTTCAGCTGATTCTGTGGATGTTCTGTGGAAGAGTGGTTGCTTTCATTTTCTCATGAAAAGAAAATGCTATATTTCTCATTCAAGTCTATTGCCTTTAAGATTTTTCTTGAAGGATGTTGTTCATCTCCTTTACACAGAGAGATGCAAAACACAGAAATATATGTGTATTGAACAATGCTGGATTGGCCTTGAAAAAATAGATGTACTGCAGAAATAGTGTATGACAAATACAGATGGACAAACAGAGTGCCTGGCACAACAGGAAGTTCCTATAGCCTTCCAGGCTGCATATCTGTTTGAAGGAGGAGGGGAAGGGTTTTCAGAAAGGCAAATCTCTCCTTTCTGTGGTTGCATGTAAAAGCTGTATTTCCCATCCTGAAGGCCTGTCTTTGACTCCCCTGATACAATGACTATCCAGCTCCCACTGCTCTTTTCCCTGGCTGAATTGCAACATGCGTCTGTTCTCTCCCAGTGTCTCATCACTGTGAGGTGCTGTGTATCCTTCTCATATTCCCACAAATTTTAAGAGTGCATTTCCTCTGAGCTCCTGCTCAGGTGCTTAAGCATCATATCACTTTCCCTTCTTTAATTACTTCTCAATCTCTTATAAAAGCACTTATGATCCTAAAGTAGAATGTAGAACAGGAATAGAATTTGGGTTGCAATATCCCATGTTGAACCTGTTGGTACCTGTTTGGGTGGTTTAACAAAAGGAACAATTTTCTGCCTATTTTATTCTTTACTACAGTCCAAATATCCCCTCTACAACTTCAGAACCACAATTTTGCAGCAGGGTGGTAACAGAAAATTGTGACATAGAGATGGGGCTGATGCTTCATTCTAGCATCTGCTAGAGAAACAGAGAGATTTATATTCCTGAAATAAAATTATCCTTTCTGCCACTGAAGAATTGAGAGCAGCAGTCAGGGATGTTTATGCAGGTGCATGGGAGCAGAGCCATGGCACTTTTCTGTCCAGTCCATTTGGATTTGCATTGGTTATAAGACCCTGTATTGACTGATGCAAGTTTTTTTTTTTTTTTGGTTGGTTGGTTGGCTTGTTTTTTTAAAGGTAATTAATTTAAAAAGAGCCAGGAAGATCATTCTGTTCACCCACTCCCATCTGTTTATAAAAATATCACACGTGCGTTTGGACCCAAACAAGATCCTAAATCAACAAGATTTTAATGAAAAATGTCCTTGACAGAATAGGCAATAAATAAATTATCCTTTTAAGAGAGAAAATATGCTTTTGTAGATAAAATTGGACTGATGAAGACTGGTTTAGAAAATATTTCTTAATTGAATCCAAGAGAGAATCTAATCTGTGACTGGGATGGCATTTGTCTGTAAAGTACCTTGATAAAGGCCTATAGAAATAAAATTATTTTTTATCATTTTAAAGTATTAAAGTATGTAAAGTAGCAAAATAAATTCCATTGTTTGTATTGTGAGTACAAAATGCACATATGGGATTTGTATGTATTGTTTGATAGGCATTGTACACTTGCTCACATATGTGGTACTTGTATTTTAATACTGGTTTTATGGATGTTCAATTTCAAATTAAGAAGAACAAATCTGCTAGAAAGAAGTCAATAGAATAATCCATAGGAAAAATTCCAACGTGTTGATGAATACATTTAAATTATTTTTTCATTTTCATATTTTAAAGTGCCAATGTGTGGAGAAAAGTTTGGATTAGCTTGATTTCTATTACTTAGAAACTAGTCACAAAATCCAGGGTAATTCCATGTCAGTGTGGGCACCTGGCCGTCACACCTAAATTAGGATTCTAAATTAGAAAGTTGAGTTCTAATGGTGAGTTAGATATTCAGTGGGCTGAATAATGTTTGAAAGTGATTTTACTTGAAAACCATTGATAATATAAGAAATAGTAATAGATTTCATTAAAATGCTGAAAATGCGTTGGTGTGAATCTGGAGCCCATATGGAGCAGTGGCATTCCAGCTGCTTTTCTTTGTGCCCAATTTCGTGGTGGTCAGTGAAGTCAGTGTTTCTCACCAGCTCCATATATTGCATCCACCTGTTCTTTGCCACTGCTTCTCAGTCGTCCAAATCATCCTAAATGATGTGAAACAATAAAGTACTGCTGAAATGTCAGGGGCCAGATAGAAAAATCTGGTAATCAGTCAAAGCTGAGACACACTGAAAATTCACAGGAAGATGAGAATAATACATAGGAAGATCAGGGTGACCTTAAAACAGCATTAATAGAAATGGAATGAAATGTTCTAGTACAAGGTCAGGTGCTTAAGAACCGCTAATAAAAAGTCTACTGTAAATTAAAAATGAGTGATAAAGACAGAGATGCAGTTAATAATAGAATCTCTATGTAATAGAGCTTTGAAAAAGACAAAAGCCTTCCTAGAATGTGTAAGTTCAGAGACAGAGAAAATATTTGTGCTTTTGTAAAAGGTTTTGGTGAAATCATGGTCATATTCCAAAACTATTAGCATACTTTCATGCATATAATTCAAGAATTTTCTGGTTAAAGAAAAACACAAAACCTAGCAAAAATAAATCCCTGTCCCCTAATCCACAAGCATGACATATTATATATTTGTTCTTATAAGAGAAAATTAAATTACAGCCTGATAACTTTAGTCTTCTTTCTTTATGTCAGGTGCCTCTCCTGACATTTTTATAGCCACAGCCCCTTTACAGCTACAGACTACTACTCCTGAATCAGTCCCATCTGATTCAAGTAATTTCCTATTTTAAATGTGTACTTGAAAATATTTACAGATTATGGATTTTAAAATAGGGAACTTTTAAACTGAAAGTTTTACAAAAGAGCATGTGGGATGATTGGGACAACAGAGGACATACCTTTGGGGCAAGACTGAAAGATCCCTGCTTAGCTTATGTTAAGGAAACTTTCCAGTCTGACCATTCATGAGACCCTCTGGCAGTCACACAGGAGGGTAGGATTGCTTTCCCTCAAAGTCCTGTTGATGCCTTCAGTTGGGTGAGTAGATTGACACAGAAAGCTACTGCTTAAGATGAAAGGTAAAGAAAACTTTAACAGTAACAGCAATGGTCCTGAGTAATGTACATCTTTTGTCATAGCAGGAGAATGGGCTTGATGGCCCTTGAGGGAGTTTCCAGTTTTTAGCCTTTTAGTTTTTTTCTGATTAAAAAATCCATTTTTTTTCTTTGCCAGACACCAACTTTTAAATTTTTACTTACCTTTTCCAAGTTTTAATTTGGAAAGCAACATTCAGTTCTCTCAACACCGACACAGGCTTTCTTCTGAGTTAATAAAGAACCAGTTATTTGAATTACAGAAAAAACTACTCGGTTAAATTGGGGACTATGTGTTATTTGTATGTCTGTCCCAGGGGAAGTTAATCCAACCATTTAGAATGTTATATAATCTTTTTCTCTTCAGAAACTGCTAAGTATTTTACCAGGAGTAATTAAACTCACAACAGTTCAGTGACCTATTGCCTTGTGCAATCATAGCTAGCGAGTCAATGACAGAGCTCCAAAAAGAGTATTTATCTAATTCTAGGCCTATTTTTATTGTGTTGTACTGTACGTTATACCATTGTATATGGTAAGGTTCTGTGAAAAAAAAATGCAGCTTTACTTCATAATATTTGAGAAATACCATCTCATGATGCAAGAATGAGAGGTTTACACAGGCTTGATTTGTAAAAAAAGTTCACTCTTGGTATCTTTATATCAGTTTTAGAGTTATTGACTATCTCTAGAATATGCTACTTGGCTGAAAAAAGTTATAAAATAAAAATTGAGGCTTTTTAAAGGCTGGCAGTAATGAAAGAGCAATGTTGCATCATTTGTCTCTTCGCATCATTGGATGTTGAAACAGCCTCATTAATTTTTCTTAAGCTGACATTTCCAGAACTAAACACTTGCTTAGTTATGGATCACGTCCCAGAAATATTGGTGGTACAAGCATCTCTCATACATCGCAGTATCTAGACAAATAAGTACCAAGAATGGTACAAGTGCAAAACTGGTGGATAGCTTAGAGAAGTATGTGCTGTCTGCTTTCATTGTCAATCCTTCGGACAGTGAAGTGTTAAAGAAGTTGTATGAGAATTATGTTAACCTGAGTTGTACTGAAACTCTGGGGAGTTGTGAATGATGAATAAATTATTTTTGTCTGGTAGACGCATGTGCCCTTACTGTGTGGTGTCATGCTGAGTCGCTGAAAGAGAGATAGTGGGGACACGATATCATAGTGATATAAGTTCAGATTGAAAGATAAACAAACCAAGTCCAAAGAAAACACAGAAATTTGAGATCAAAAACATGAAAGTAGGTCTTTTTCTAGTGTGCAAATGTTGTGCTAGGCCATTTCAAATGAAGCCATAATTAAATCATTGAAAAAGATTTACTTTGGGAAACATAAGCAGGGGTGAAGGCTTACCTTACAGACTTATGCTAAAATTGTGTGAGCCACAGGGGGCATCTGCTACCTGCAATGACCCATCTGGATAGCTGCAAGTAATCAAGCTCCCAGTGGGTTAAATAAGAGGTAGGCATCATTCTTGATGCCATTTGCAAAAGTGCAAATGTTTCTTTCAAATGCCAATGCAAACAGAACCTTGCTTTTGATTGCACTTAAAGTTGTATTATGGACAGCATGAAATAGTGGAAGCCATTGTGAATGTGATAAACAATATGTGAAAGAGGTGAATTTTTTGTATTTATAGATTAAGCAACCTGTTCTCTTGGGTGATAAAACCATGTCATCTCTGCCTTTCCCTCTCCCACCATCCAGGAAGGATGTTCTAGTAAAATTCCATGCAGATTATGTCTATCCATTGAGGCAATTGGAAAAAGATGCTTATATCACTAATTTGTTATGTCCCATATATTTCTAACAGTTCAATACCTAAAGAGGATAGCCTAGCACTAAGCACAAAAAGATCCAAAAATCTCACCCGTTCTATCTATTACTCATATAACTCCAAAGGTTGCCAGGTATTTCCGTAGAACAAAAGAGCTTGATTATTGTCAATCAAACCTCTTAGGTCAGTTACAGGAAGAAATCTAGCCACTAAGTACAGTGCAAGCTGTACTTAATGGCTAGAAAATGAATATAGGAAGCAAGGCAATTTAGTTTTTACTGCTGTATTTTTTCCTAAGTTTGGACTTATTTGGGGTGAAATCTTCAAATTCTCTTTCACTCAGGATAAAATCATGACTTCTGTGTTGATATAGTAATTGTTTAGGTAGCTTGTCACATCATTTCAGACATCATAAGGAATAAGAACAATAATGATAGGTGTTTACATATATTGAACAAGTATGAATGAAACAGTAAAGAAGACTGTTGCCTCGTTATGGCATGAATATATCTTGATGGCTCTCTTTGAGAAAATTGAAGAACGCAGTTGTAATTTGCCATGAAAGCTGCATCTGTTACAAAGCAGCGGATTTATTGCTAGAAAGTGATAGTACAGTAAAATACATATAGCAGCCTTTTCCCCCAGTAAAAAACCTGTTAAAGGTCTGAAGCTGTGGATTCTGTCAAACTCAACCGGTCTGCCCTGTAGCTATCTATAACATTCCCAGGGAAGATTGAGTTTCAAGCTGTATTGCAAATGGCATTCAAATTCTCATGAATCCGTATATTAAACTCTCTTGTCTGATTTTTGTGTGTGTGCTGTCTTGCAAAGAAAACCGTGGCTCCATTTTTAATTGTCTGCCTTCCCAAAATGCTGTCAGGCTAAGGCATATTTATCTTATACATCATCCATGAGCAGTTCAAGATTAATTAGCCTTTCACCCATTTTAAAGGTATCATCTATATCCTGAGGCAAAGTATGGTGTTTGGCAGCCTCTTCAATCACTTCAAATTCTTCTCCTCTGTGTACTGTATAAATAATCTGTGGAAAAATTACCCTGTTCTATGAATAGAATAGCTAGAGGTGGCATATTCTGTACCATTCCACAGTCTGGATCTATACAAAGTGCCACATTTTAACGTTATATGAAGGATTATGAATATTTTTCACGTGTTCTATAATCCTACAACAAATCTGACATATTAGCATTCATTCTGTGATTTTAGGGCTTCATGCATTTTTTATTTGCCTAGTAAATGTTATTAAGTGCACATAGAAAAAATGGGAGAGCAAACGATAATTGGTTGCAGTGACGATATTTGGATGCCTTACCTATATGAGGATTATTAGCTACTGTCGTAAGCAGATTTAATAACCCACTTGTTTACTTCCTGAAATTCCTGCTTATTAATCCTATTTCTTGTGAATTTAAATATCTGCCCAATATCCACAAGTATGAAAACACGCTGTCTGCTGTAATGGTTGTGTCTGCAGCCTGAAAGTACACAGAACACTTTATCTAATGACTTCAGTTTCGTCTATCGCTTGTTTGTGATGCTGAGATCTTACCTCCCTTAACAGCCAACAGTGAACAGGGAGCAAAATGGAGACATGCTCTTTTCCTGTGTAATGCACTGTGAACTGGCACCTTATTATCTCACTGTACACTAGGATAAGTCCTATTATTGGGTGTTTACGTTAAACATTTGTAACCATTGCCTGAGGGTAAAATCCTCAGCAAAAGCCTCAGAGATTAGAAAAATCTGGAGCAAAATGCTGAAAGGAAGAAAACTGTGACTATCTACAGAAGTGTTTTAATCTCCATTGATTCTGGGAGAAGTTTTTACCAAAAAGGTGCATTTTACAGCCTCATCTGACACCATAAGGATTGGATTTGACCTCATTTCTGTCTTGGCCATTGTGTGGGCAGGATTTTCTGCCAGGACATGCTCTGGCCCCAGCATCTGTGAGTCAGCTGGTTGCTGCTGCCTGACAATACTGCAGCTGATGGAATCTAAGCTGTCACTTATAAATAAGTAAAAAGGCTTCCTGCACTGCAAAACCAGCATTCATAATGTGAGCTGATGTACCACTTTCTCGATAAATTGCCTTTGTGCAAAATCTTTGTGAGCCAAACAGTAAAATAATCAAAGTATGAGCTTAATTACCTTATGTTCCAATATTCCTCTTACTTCAAAGTTATTTAAGCAAGTTATACTATTATGCCCAAAAATATGATTTTTTCCAAATGACTTGTACATTAGCCAAAATGTCTTGGCCCGGTGAGGAAATGGAATACATGACCTAGTGCATATTCTCTATTTTTAATGACTAAGGACTACTTTTGTTGGAATCACTACGAAGAACAGAACTTACTTCTTTGTTACTTTGCTTCAATATTTTTGGTTAAAGCATACCTAGGTTGTTCTCAGAGGTCAACATAAAACCAGCCAAAATCCAATATTTTTCTATCATTCTCTTATAGAAATTGTTTTACTTAATTTCCATTATATTTGGACTCTTTTTCTGTTCTGCTGTTATTCAATCAATACATTTTTGCTGAAGTGAGATCAGAAGGCAGTATCTGAATATTTTTTTACATGTAAATAAGTTTTGAGCCCCCCTGCCTTTTTTGTAATATCCATTTTAAAGATGAGATTGTGAAATATCTTGGAGCTTTATATAATGACATTGATATATTCAAGACAATTCTCTGCATTGATGCAAATATTATAAAGTTGTCTTAAAGTTATGGGTGAGAGAAATGGTTGAAACCTTTAGAGAATTTACCAAGAAACAAAATAAGTCCCAGATATACAAGCATACATACCTTTCATCCTGAATTGGATTATCTTTAAAACTCCTGGTGAAAACTCACTGAGCAGAAAACATGAAATTTACCTACATCCACTGTGGAGATTGCAGCCTTTGACTTAGTGGGTCCGTGCATTTCAGCTGTGTCTCTCATGCTCCCAGCAAGCTGAAATAACAGGTACCTCTGGTAGGATTACTCAAACTAAAGTTTGCAGCTCTCAGTTTTCCTGACTATTTCTGCTGCAAGTGTGAGAATGTCCACGTGTGAGTGTGCTGGGGTGAGAGCAGCAGGAGGTTATCTCATTGCACAGTGCACACCTCTCATTTTAGGGGAAAATAAAATTCAGTCACTCTGTGGATTTTGGACGTTTTCCACAAAACTGCCAGAAGAAGGCCATGGCCTTTAATGATCACCAGCATCTATGCTCAATTCAGTGTGACTAGATGAAGCAAGAATTCAAACTGAGTCTATTCAGTGAATTGTCAGCTGATTAAGATGTAGCTCAATGAGAGTAAAATGGTCCCATGAGAAAAAGCTTCTCTTGAAAAAGCAAGTGGGAAACGTGATTTGAGGCTAGGAAGTGTTTTCTGGACAGGCTATGATGCAGAATTCTCATAAAGATGGAAAGGAGAGTGATAACAAAATGCTTGCTTACAGTTATTATTTTTTAGAAAGAAAAATGCACATCACTTGTTTATACAAAAAAAAAAAAAAAAAACTCCAACTCTTAGTTTCTTGCTCTTTCTGTGCAAATATATTCTGTATAATCTGCACATAGAACTCATGAAAATTCCCATGATTCATGTTGCTCAGACTTTCAATATTCCTTTTGTAAGATATTTCAGATTAGCAACTGGCACCTTGTGTTGAATTAATGAGCAGATTTCAAGTCACATGCTCAGCGTTGCTAACTTTGCTAGGCACCTTATCGGGTGAGAATTGGCAGAATTTCCCTTAATTTATACCTTTCTGTTGTTCTCATTCTATACTGGATAGTAGAATGTTAGAAAACATATCAGAGAATAAAAGAAAAAAGATTCACACGAGGAGTTTGTTATACAGCGCAGGAAAATTCCCCTAAGATACAATCTCTTTTTACACAGAGAGAAAAATATTGTCTGCCTAAAACAGCATAGTACATTCAAGCCTTTGCAAATCACTCTGCTTCCTCACAGGCTGGGAAAGGGCCTCAGAAGGGAGTGAGCTTTTGGGGTGAATGATGATCTACTCTGAAGTTCCTTCCACACAGGGAAAATTCTTAGACCCAGTCATTTCCCTCATCTTCACCCCAAATCAGAGGTGTTTAGGAGAGAACCTGTTTGACACGAGTGATGTCTACATTCTCAGAAACAGTATTTTCACTTTTCTAGCCAAAATATTGCCAGCAGTTCTGTAGATTAATTTAACAATAATTTCTGTAAGAAATCTGACCATTCCAATTCTTATTTGAATATGGATGATTCTGTGTAAAAACCTATTGGAATTCTATCTGCTTTTCTTTTTTTGTAATGAGCATATTGTAAATGTGTAACTGTCTGCCCTGAAGTATGCAATGGATAAATGCAGACAGAGCATAGGTATATGAGAATGGTTTGTCATAGTCTTATAATGTTCAGGGGCCTAGTATAAATCAAGGGCTCATCCCAGGGGGCTCATAATTTTTAGAGTATAGTTTTATTTTCCATTTGTATTCTGATAACAAGTCATATTTATTATGATCTTACTAATGGCATGTCTTCACTCAAGTATTAAAGAATATATAATTCACAGGTGACGAGAATTGAAAATAAATAGGCCCTGAAGAATATCATCCCTATGTCATTACTCAAACCATTTTAATGAAAAAATGTGCATTTTGATGAGACGAATAAAAAGGATGCAAATTAAGACAGGGAAATTGAAAATGTACAGTACACAAACAATATTTGCATATGGGCTACCAACTTATAGGTGATTCACATTTCTTTCAGAAATTAAACTACAGCAGAAACATTGCTCAGTTTTTTCATACAGTTAATTACTAACTATACAGCAAGTGGTTTTATTATTATATTAAGTCATTTAAAGGTTGTCTGCTACACAAGTGACATATCATATATTTGGATTAAACCCAGTTTTAAATCATATTTAATCATGGCACAGTGGATGCCAGTTGAAACTGTTTCAAGAGCTCTAATTTGGAAAATGTACTTTTGGAAAAGTAAATACCTGAACTGGAAAGAGATGACCAACCAGTTGTCCAGGCCAGCACTTAGGCTTCAGAGGAAATGAACAGGATTTTGTACATAAAGCCAATTATCCTTCCATATTTGGCTTATAATAGTGTAAGTCCCAAAGCAGCAGATCCAGTACTGCTCTGCAAAGTTCAGCAATAATCTTGGCAATGCTGTAATGTCCTGTAAAAATTACTGTGAAGCCATTAAGTTACAATACTCAGATGGTGCAAAGCCAGTTTTTCTTTCAGTTGCACTCTGCTCCAATTTCTTATGTGCACTCTAGGGTCAGATCAAGTTCAAACCTCAGACACAAACCTGCAAACTTAAAAAAAATTATTATAAAAACTGTATTATTCCCATGCTTCACTCAAATTTCTGAAAATGTCAGTCCCATTTTTTTGGGGTCCCGGGCCTGAGATTCTGAGATGTTTCACCCTTAACTAGTGTTAGTAGGAGAAAGTTGTGATACTACTACTACTACTACTACTATTACTGCTGCTGCTGCTGCTGCTGCTGCTTTTACTATTACTTACAAAAATGAAGTGCATTTATTTACATTATATAACTCAGAGCTTTCCTATGAATGTTTATCTATTTGTAACCAGTTCATACTGCCATTTTTTTTTCCTAGTGGAGGAGATTATTACTATGGTATGAAATTTTTTCATACAAATTTCTTCTAAAATAAAACATGCAATGCTGGATGAGAAGTATTCCTAATAACTCAGCAGCTTCTATCAGCTTTCTATAAGGAGTGCTGAATATGTTATTCTTTCTTCATGCCAGCAGACTGAAGTGTCTTTCTAAACAAAAATAATGATTTTCAGATTAAGAAAATAAATATTTTTCCTGAGATTCATGCATATTGAGATCCATAATATAATTAGTCTAATGGGCTGTCATTATTTATGTTGCTAACATTCTTAATATATATTTGAAAGATCTGGAATTTCTTCAGCAGTGCAAATATTTCTTTTAATCATGGTGAGAGTTTACATGAAAAGAAAATAATATGTAGTCAGTAAATTTGTTCCATTCTAAAAATTCAGAATAGACTTTCTAATTCACAACTTTATTTGTACTTATATATGGTGAAACAAATGCATAAGGTTAAACATGTAGATATATTTTTTAAAATACACCCTTTTGTAGTTTTTCACAATTTTTCTTGTTCTTGTAGGCAGAGTTAAATTGCAGTTCTTGTAGGTAGCACACACAGAGTATATTTTAAATCTCATAATTCCCAGAAGCATAAAAAGCATTCAGTTGTAATACACTATCCCAGTTAATATCTGCTTTAGAGGATTATCAAAACCTGATATAACTGCACCTTGGAAATATTTGTTCACATTTTTCTATATATTCTTGTCTACCATGCTCACACACATTTCTTGCTCACTTTGACCAAATATTTATTCAACTGGATCTCTGAAATTTACAGGACAACACATTCATTGACTCAAAGCTGATCTGGTACTGTTCTCAGCAAACATAGGGCCTTGCCATGAGAGTTGTGTTAAACCAAACCTGGGCAGGAGTTGAGCGAATAGCCATGAGATACATGTAGAACTGTCAGTTTGCATGAATTTACATTCATCTGTCCTCACTCATAAAATTCTGTAATTTATTCCTGTAGTTTTCTTTTTCTTTTGCCCACTGCTCATTTTTCTTGTTTTTTTTTCAGTGAAATTTTCCTTTCCACTGTACACTTTTTAAAAGTTTCTATTTTTTACTATTACAGTGAAGTTTCTAAGTTTATACCAAATAGAACCTTATACAAATGCGAAAGCAAATACCCAAAGCAATTTTTAGGTATGTTAAACCAAGAAAAACTCACCTGTGCCCAGAAAAAGAGGATCCTTTGCCATTAATGGCTCATTGGAGTTATTTATGATAATTACTTAGAATCCATGTATTGATTTTTATGCTAATTAGTTCTGCTGGAGAAGATAGTTTCTATCAGGTGATTGTCATGCTCTTAGTGGAGGCCCTGTATCTATTGGAAGCACTTCACAGGAAGGCCACAGCAGAAGAAATTACAGCTAAATTATCAGGGTTAGAAATAAGCTTCTGCTTTTCAGTTTTAGTCTTTTTGCATACCTAAATCAGATACTCTCCTAATTGAATGTCTTAACCTTGCTAGCCAAGGTTTACTGAGGATGGGCTCTTCGTGATTTAAGTCTGTGAATCACTTGCAGTGACAGAGCGCCATGCCATCCTCTAGGGGTATTTCAAGTGGAAGACACCAAACTGTCACAACTGAACTCCAGAAGACTGAGACATGACTTCAGTGTCTCCAGCTCCTCTTCATCGTGTTGGCTGCATGTGTTAGGTGACAAGGGTAGCTGGGGGGAAGTGGGACAGCATGGCCTGCACCTTTGTGGGTAACCTGCCTTTCCTCCCAAGTGGGAGCCCTTTGCCTGCTCTGCCAGGAGGGAGCCCGTGTTACCTCACCTGAGCAGTGCTCCAATGAGCCTTACACTGAAGAAACCAAATTGTCTGGTGGAGCACATTAACAACTGAATGGTGTGGATTGTGTTTTGGTTGCTTTCCTCCCGTGGCTCTTACCCCCCCTGAAAAGAAGCATCTCCATGTGTACACCTCCTGAGTCTTAATAACTGAATGAAACTTGAGACACCTGAAACAGAGGGTGAAAATGAATCGTGTATTAAATGGCATATGGGGTTGGAAAAAGTCTGACTGTGGATATTCATGTATGTAACACAGTGAGCAGGGATCAGAAAACATCTTCTGGCTTGGGAGGTCTCTGTTTTTCTAGTGCAGGGTTGTTCTTCATAAAACATTTCTTAAAACTACATTGTTGTTTTGTTTGGTCAGTAATCTCAAGCAGTAGGAATCAAAGAGAAATAGCTTTTGAAAGGCTATTTGGCGATTTGATTTTTATGAGTCAGGAAAGTTTTTTTAAATATGGTTTTTAACTCTCTTCTCTCTTAAAAGTATTTGGTGCGTCATACGAAATTTTTTCTGTGTTTTACATGCCCTTGAAGCACATCCTCTGTAGATACTCACAGGGTCTTTCCTACTAATCATCAGCTACTGCCAGAGATTCACAGCCAAGGGTTCTATTTGCCATAGTTGGGACTCAATACTCTATCTTCCTTAACCTCATTTGGAAAAGATCATTTTTAAAGGTGAGTGAGCAGATCAAGTTCATTTATTCTTCCATTTTTGTTTTAATTTCTAAGGGTGAAATTTGGTTTCCCATACACATTGGTATCTAGTGACAGTTTAGATATATTAAAGCATCCTGCCTGCCCTCCAGTCACCACTGCAAAGTAGTGTGGGGCTCCCCTGCCCTATTTACTTACTCTGTATGGGTCATTGTCCCCCAGGGATGTATCAGAGAAGAACAGATAGCTAAATCGTATTCAAAATATCTGCACTAGACATGGACAAGTTAATTTAGACCATGAAGCAACACATTTAAAATTTACTCCCGCAATAGTGTTAAGGACAATGACTCAGAAGTATCCTTTTAGAGCAATAGCTGATGATAATCATAAAGACTCAGTAAGTATGCTAATTCAGAGATGTCAAATTGGCTAGGGAAAAGGAAAAAGCATTAAATGTGTGTGTGGGACTGCAGACTGAACGTGCCCTGCGCCCCCTGATCCGCCTCCTTTTCTTCCCCCTCCCACCCCAATTCCTATGGGTCAGTTTTGAGTCTCCTTTCAAGTGCAAAATTTAGAGATTTCTGTTATCCATCTATGGATTATAATTCACTTCATAATTACTATTAATGACAAGTGTTAGCATTCATTTGGATAAATTCAGGTAAACACAGTATTTGAAGATGTGTCATGACTATTGATAATAGCATTAAAACGTAAACTTAAAAAAATGTGAAATTAACCTGTGTCTTGTAGAAAATCTTGTAAGACAACTGGAATGAGGAAAATAGTATTCTTTAGCTCAATATTGAATTAAAAGCATGAGTTCCAGTGAAAGTGTTCATGCTAAGTTACATTAATGTATCAGTTTTACCCCCTGTGGTAATTCTTTTGTTGTTCTTCAAATCATACCAAATCATTAATTAGATATAAAATAGTGCTGACGGGGAAAAATAAGAAAGGATGTCCCTGCACTACTGAACAGTAGGATCAACACATTTTCCATTTTTGCTGTAAATTTGACAGCTATGTCTTTGCAAAAGCCAAACCAATAAGGTCAAAGTAAAACATCTGTTAAAAGAAAGCTGCTGCTCCAGCAGTATTTCATGGTGCTGACACAAACTATGAGGTACCTCTTCAGCTTGCCTAGTGCATATATCATTTTCTATTGATACTGATATTATTTTGTTACTTCTTTTTTAGTTATACTGCACTTCTTACATTTTAGTTCCATTTAATTGTGATGGTAACCAACAATATGCTTTATATATATAGGATATGATAAGAATCTATTATTTTTCTCTTCAAAACCATTGTCTGTTTTGAATAAACTTTCCACTGAAGCAACTACTTCCTACTAGTATTCTTTTCTAAAACGGTTGGCATGGTAAGACCTATCTATCCACTGAGAAATGCCAGCAATAATCTACAATAATACAAATATTATTTATTATTTGCTTCAGGAGCTATTAGTGTCTCCCTCAAAACATAAAAGGCTACAAATTCCCTGTACTGAATGAGTTGATTCAACTGATTTCTGGCAATAACAACTTTGTAATAAAAAGAAATTGTAACTTAGGAACATGGAAAGTGAAATAACCATTGAAATACTCTTGTACAATATTTTTATTGTATAAAAGTATCATTGAATTAAAACATCCCCTGTTTTCTTCAGGACTATAACTTAAGCCTCTTGTTTTTTGTTTTTGTTTTTTCTCAAAGCAATACAATAGTCTTTTTAATTTCCTTGATGGTATATTGAGAAGGTTATTGAAAGCCTATTAAAATGTTGCTCATAATGCTGTTGAACAGCTAAAATATCCCTGATCTTGTGATAGGCACACATGGTACAAAACATAAAGAAAATATTGCTTCCAGTGTTTGAGGAAGTGGGAAATGTATCAGCCAAACACATGTAAAGCACTGACAAAGATTATGCAGTAATTCTGTACTGTTCATTGAAAGACAAACTCAATGGCAGTTGAAGAATCCATGTGATTCACTTGTTTCCACTAAAGCTGTAGTCTCAGGGACACCGCTTTTCAGACACTTGTGGACAACTCCATTAGAAAAGGAGCAAGCAGCTGGTTAGAGTGTCTGGTGTCCAAAGAGTGGTGCCAGTTAACAAGGAGAGCTTAAATGGGTACAGGAGCAGTCATTGACTGCATTTCTGTTTCCATCACTGTGTATTACCTGGTAATGCTGGCAGAGCAAAAAACAGAGCTGTGGTTAAAGCACAGCTTCCTAATGTCCAGGTCTTACTTACTGTGCACTTTCCTCTCACTGCAGTGTGTGGATAACTTTGGGAATGGGTCATGGACCTCTTTTCTGGAGGTGTGTTGAACCACAGGGCTTTATGAAGCTAGTCAATAGTCTTCCTCTTTCAAGATCATACAGAAAAGGTTAAGGGATGTACTGAAACTATGGTGAAAGTTAGTTGCCAAAAAGAAAGGTGCATTTTTGGTAAATTCTCAAACCTATCTTTTGTCTGAAAGACAAATCAATCTATTGCAATAGAATCACTGAGGAATGGTAATAATACAATTATTTTAAAGGGAAAAAGATAATGAAAATTGGCTCAGATGGATTAAAAAGTATTTCAAGATGTGATCTTATCTAATTAGTCATATGTTCTGATTTTATAATTATTAGAATGGCTGTCTTTTGTGGATCTGTTGAAGCTTAAACTATGTTGGAAAAAGTTACATCCTGAAAAATTTTGGATGACTAGTGCACATAATAAATGCCTGGATAATCCAAAAGAGAGATGTGTTCCTCTACAGCACTCTACAGAAACCTGCTTCTGAGCTAATAAAATGTAAATTGCCCACTGGATTTCTAGCTTAATATGTGAGATGTTTATTGAGCACACAAAAACATAAGAATTAGACTCCAAGAAGTGAGTACTCTTTTTTTAATTGAAATCCTCCAAATAATTACAATATAACGTCCACTCCAATTAATATTTTTCTCTTATATTTTAATTAGGTAAAATCAAACTCAGTTTTTCTCACTTTGCAGTCTGTGCACTTCCCCAGGGATGCATCATCTTTACAGCAACTGAAAACAACAGCTATGCTTAAATGTGTCTGTCATTCTACCTTTCAAAGATAAAGCCTTAGATTATTATCTCCAAGCTCATAATCACCTCAAGTTTTCTGATTAACATTATGTCTGGACCCAGTATTGAAACAAGCACCAGAGTACTAGACTGTGCAGGTGAAAAATTCCACTCATCATCAAAATGGGCTAAGAATCTGCTCAGTGCTTTGCCAAACACTAGCACACTTGCTTTCTGAAAAAAAATGGTCAATCTGATGTTTGGACTGAGAAAGGGCAAAAAAATTAGAAGAGTTGACTTCAAGGGCCTCATGGTCCTAACATTCTCCATAAAATGCACACATGGAATGCTGGATATGTTTTCAAACCAACTCTTTTCTATGTCTGAATGCCTGAACTTTGTCAGCTGGAGGTGGAAGATCTGTGGATCAGAAGCTGAAAAATGTAGTCTGGTCTTCTTTCCTGTCAAGCACCTGTAAATCTTTGTTACTTTATATTTATGAAACTCAAAATATACATAAATATTTTGTCTTAGACGTCAGCAGTACGTCTTGTCTTGTACGTCAGCAGTGATGTACAATGATTCTAGCAGAGTAAGATAAGCTTGTCCTTAAAGCAGTTCATCTCACTGACTGTTGCAACCTTCAAACTCTGTGTTTTGGAAGGCTTGTTGCTCTTGGCTTAAGACTCTCAGCTTGCATTCCTGATTTGCCACACAGACCAAGAAGGCCAGGATCTGGTAGCTGCTCTGAACATGTGGACTCATTGGTGCAAGCAAGAGTGTTTACTGAGATAGGGGTTCAATGAAAGGCAGACACCCTATTGACCTGATTTTAGTTATGTGTGCACCCTTTATCATGCTTGTATTTTGAAAACGATCATTATATTAAAAATTATTGTACATTTAAAGTAAATCTGTAGACTGTTTTCAAAAAGTCTGTTAGATGTAGGTTCTTTTTCCATGATATTATTTTCCCATGCAATTTTCTGATCCGTCTCTGATTATTATTTTCTGTTCAGCTGCTAGAACATACCCCATGTTCCAGCAACATAACAAATACTTCATATTGATAGTCACACTTTTATTGTTTGTACATGAGGTTTTATAGCTTTTGGCCAAATTATCCCCTTGCTTACACTGAAGACAAACTTTGGTCTTTAAATTTGTATGAACTAGATATGAAAACCCATAAATGCTTCTTAGTGATTTTTTTCCTAATGGCAGAGTAATAGTTCATTTTTCTTTTTATCATGTTTGTGGAAGATATCATAACCATTAGCATGGATTGGAAGAGCATACAGTGGTATTCAATAAAGCAGTACAGAAGGTGTATCTCCAAATCTGGCTTCCAGAGCTCTGAAATGGCTGTGCCTCAGCCACTCCCCTTGCATAATTTAGTGAAACAACATGGCACTGGTATTTTTGACTCTTGAAAAAGCATTATTTATGGTGAATTATATTTACCACCAAGTCAACGTATTTTTCAATACATTTTCAGCTTTTCATTATCTTTTCCAGTTCTGAGATTAGTCTCTTTACACTTGAATGTATGTAATTCATATTGGTAGTAAGTTCTTTGCTGTGGGCAACATGCATAGCTGAAAGATGATATTTTTAAAAGAGAGAGAGATGTAAAATCTGCATCAACTGTGTAATAATTTCTTTAAGCTTAGGGATGACACAGGGAGGGAAATGCTGAAAAATAAGGCATGTAAATAGTAAATGTTTGTATTTTTATTGTAACTGTAAAAACTTGCATCAGGAGTGAAACTGTGGCCTGTCTGTTATGCCTGGAGTTTATACCACTAGCTTCAAGCAGTCAGGAATTCAAATCAGAAGTCAGGAGCTAATGGATTAAAAGCATCACATGTTCTTAACAGAGTCACTTCCAAAGACGCTTTTTAAAGTCCTGCTCTTCTTCATGATGTCAGTTGTATAACAGCAATGCACTCAAGCATATTTTTCATTAAAAAATAACCATTCTGAACTCCTTAATTTGCCATGTGTTCATTAAAAAAGAATAAACTGCTTTTATATTGCACAAAACATCCTTGAATGAAAAAATTAAGGGTTTTAAAGTGAGCTGCAGCTGTCTGTGACCGAAGCCAAAGGACACAATTGTCACCTGCTAATTCACACTTGCCATAGGTGAAGTTAGGGACCCTGACCGTAGGTGACAGGACACATGACCTAAAAGCAAACCTGTGCATGATGCAGGTTCAAATCCATGGTAGATCCTGGCTGTGTTACTGCTGCCTGACAAGATCTTGTTTGTCTTATTTGGGCTACAGGAACAGGCAGCATGAATCTTCACCTGTCTCAGCTCTGGAGTGAAGCAAGCTATCTGAAATTCAGGTTAAGGAAGTCTCAGCTTTGGAGTTTGACAGCTAGGCGAGAAGCTCAGGGGACACAGACTTGCCACTCAGCTTGGGGGACACTGTTTCTCATGATAGTGGACCTTTCTGGCAGTCTGCTGTGAACATTAAAGAACATTGTTAGGAAATACTCTTTTTGTTCCAGCCCTACTTTCTCAGATTCTTCCACAAGGGAGCCCCAGTCTTCCTAGTCAAATAACTAAAGCAGTAGATCCCAGAAATTTGCCTGTTACACTTAAAGAACCTAAACATAGTGAAATGAATTAGTTTCTTCCTAAGCTGTTACAGGTGTTATGTAGCATCCTGGTTGTATTTTCTTGTGATTATCTCACGCAGGCCTGCCTAGGAACAAAAAGGGATTTCAGAAGAGACGTTTGCTTTTCATTTCCTGATTTTTCACATACTGAAGACTCAGTTTTTAAATTATAAGACTACAACTTTGTTCAAAATATATTATCATTTCATTATGACAGCTGATGAACTTAGTGCCCTTTGATGACAGTTATTGAAAATTATTTTATACAACACCTGCAAAAAATACCACTGTATTTCTGAACACTCAGTGGCTTATTTACTGTCCCTTCCCTTGAGTACTACAAACCTTAATGACAGATTTTTCTCTTAGAAATCATTCATCATTGTCTTGAGCTTGTCAAGATGAGTAAGGCTGTGCCCTGCTCTCCTATAATGGCATTTATATTTTTAAAGCCAAAGATTTCACAAAGATAAGTCTCTTGCAGGTAGAGAAATTTCATCAGGTTCTTTGAAATATTTAAAATAATTTCTAAATTACATGTGTAAACTCTAAAAACACAAATGTTATAATTTCTAAGAGCTCCTAAAGAGTTTAATGTTACTTGTTACTTTCTTTTAGAATGGCATAGTAAGTAAATCTCAAGTATACATACTGTGAAATGATAATAGGTAAAATATGCCCTTTTAGCTGCTTTTTTGTCTTTGAATTTTATACCAAATTCATTTTCATATTTACATTTACATATTTACAAAATTCTGAGGAAGAGACGATCATAGATGATAAAGTACACTAAAAATAATGCAATTATTCATTGAGGATGTTTGGGCATGGAGCCAGTGTATAGGCAGCCCCTATAACAGTGATGGCCATGCAGGGCCCCATTTATTGCTGGGAGGAGACCAGAACCCACTTCACCCTAAGCCTCTCCCATGACAAATCTGTCCACACGCTGAATATGAATGGAGTGGACAGCTTTGCTCTGTTCCTGTGAGGTCTCAGACCCACAGACTGAAGTTTTGTTTCTCTGAGTCAAACAAAGCAGGCAGGGAGTACGTGGCTGGCTCGGACTTTCAGTGGGTATCAGCATTAATAAACAGCATGCATCTCGCTTCTTATATAACCCGCATTAAGGGGCAACTTAGGCTGGAAATCAGGAAATTAGATAACCTTATTTGGTAAAGATGTATAGCTAAGAACCTGAAACAGTTACTCTTGGGCTTCAAAAACATAAATAGCTTTATGGGAACAGCAGCAGCTTGCTGTGCCTGGGGTTGTTCCAAGCAAGAGGAGCCATTCCTGGAGAAGAGACAACATGTCAGCAGCCACTGGATCACTCTCTGTTCTAGACTGGGCCTTCCTTTCGGTCTCTACCAAGAAAAAAATTTATCCCAGATTACTGTAAGCACACTAGACAAGGCTCTCTAATTATAATTTCAATTGCATCTGCGTGCCATGTTGCATTCCATTGCCTAAAAGCCTGCCTGTTTCTCTGACAGATGTGAATTCATTCAGCTTGAAATCCCTTCCAAGTTTGAGGTATGTAAGTTCACGGCAGGCATTGCTCTTGCTCCAGATGGCTGCACCTTTAGGTTTGTAGCATTTTTTAGGAGTTCTTTTTTGACTTCTTCAGATATACCTCCACATTTTTGAGAACATATGCTAATACAGAACAATGACATCAGCCAGCAGGCAGAACCCCTCAGTCCCCCTGGCCCCAAAACCCTTAATTTTCCATTATTTATTTAAACATAAAATAATGGAACTGAAGAACCTGACAGGATGATTTTGAAAGAGTGCAAATAGGATGAATGGAATTTGAAAATATAGCATAGGAGAGAATTGAGGGTGTTACAGAAAAGGTAGTATTTTAGTCTATTTTCTAGTATTTTGCTATACAGATGCCATTTTTCCTATGGGAATAAAGGAAACAAATGATCAATACCACTGTGGTTTTTTAAAAGTGGAATTCAAAGATAATTCTATGATTATCTCCATTAATGTGTTTATAAATACAGATGGTAGAACTACTTATCATCTGTACAGTTTGTATCAATATAATATCTAAACCCCTCAGCCTTTAATATACTGTAGTACTAACATTCCTGTCAAATTTGAAAATGTGATTTTGCCATGTAACAAATGAGAAATTGAGGCTTTCTCTGCCTCAATTTCTCATTTGTTACATGGCAAGGGGGATGTAGGGGGAGCCCTACAGAAGGACAAAAATGTTGTCAGTTACAGGTATAACACTGAAGCTGGCAGAGAATGGATTAAGTATACTCTTACAAGGAAGAGAAAAAAAAGTAAAGGAATATTTCTTTTAGAGAGTGTCTGGAGGCAACAGGGCTTATGTATTTTCAGTGCAAGATTTTGAGAAAAAAATTACTTTTCTAGCTATCTTAAAAATGTCTTAAAAATTCTGACTAATGGGAATATGTCCCATTTATGGACTGTAAATTCCTCCTATTTTCATCTTTCCGCTTTTGAGTTACACTAGGATGAGCCCAAGTAGTGACCCTGCATTTACTGGCTCCGAGGAGTTTTGGTGCTCCATGTAATGTTTTTCGCCATTTAATGATATAATTTGGCTTACATTTTTACCTTACCCTTTTCCTCTTTATGTACAAGAATTTCATGAGCTCTTTTGTACATCTCCACAAAAGTAGACTTTAAGTGGTTTCAGGTAAGGCAGGAGACTCTTAGCTAGTTGATTCCTTCTCCCCGCTCAACCTCATTTATCTTACTGGGGAGTTTTTAAGGTTTTTACTCTTGATTTTGTCTGGAGATATATGCTTTACTTACAATCTTCAGGTTAAAAAAAATACATACAGTATTAATACTTAGTTCATAGAATCACAGAATCACAAAATGGTAAGTTTGGGAGGGACCACTGGGTGTCTTCTATTCCAACCTCCCTGCACAGGGAGTCTGGCTTCTCTTCATCATTTTTTCTCATCAGGTGCTTGTGCACACTGAGATTCCCCATGAGCCTTCTCTTTTCCAGGCTGAAGGGTCCCAGCTCTCTCAGCCCATATGAGAGACGCTCCAGTCTTTGTAATCATCTCTGCAGTCCTGTGTTGGACTCACACAGAAAAGTCCAGGTCTTGCTTCTACTCAGGAGCCCAGAACTGGACTCAGCACTTGAGATGTGGACTCATCTTTACCGAGAAGAAAGGAAGAATCACCTGGCAGGAAGGATCCTTATGCAGCTGGGGACGCTTTTTACTTCAAGGGTGTACTGCTGGCTCCTACTGTTGTTCCCCAGGACACTGAGGCCCTTCTTAGGAAAGCTGCTTTCCAGCTGGTGAGCCTCCAGGATGTAGAGGTGCTTGAGGTGTGCAGGGCACTGTATTTCTTCTTGAACTGCATGGTGTTTCCCTCAGCCACCCTCTGGCTTGTCCAGGCCCCTCTGAAAGATGGCACAACTATCTGGTGTAGTACCAGCTACTCCTCCCTGTTTTGTATCCTCTACAAACTTGCTGAGGCTGCTCTCTGTCCCGCTGTCCAGGTCATCAGTGATGATATTGAACAGCCTTGGGCCCATTAGTGAGCCCTGAGATGCACTCAGGACTTGCCTTCAGCTGGACCAAGACCCCAGTAAAGCTGTGGTAAGCAGCATCCACAGCTCTCCTCTCATCCACCAGCGTAGCTTCCCCACTGCAGAAGGCTGTCAGGTTGGTCAAGTGGGATTTCCCCTTCCTGAATCCAAGCTGACTATTCTCAATCAGTTTCTTGAACTTCACGTGTTTGGAAATATTTCTCAGGAGTATTTTTTGCTATAAAAGCAGAGTTAACAAGGCAGATTTTATCTGTGTTATTCTCTTCTGCATATTTCAAATATGAAGTCACAAAGTCAGAAAGTAGGTTTCTATTAAAGGGTGACTTTTCTTTTATCAAAACTTGACAGACAATAATAGTTAATTTTTCCAGTGTTCTGTAGCTTGTTGAAGATATTACCAGACAATAGCTACAACAATACGGGCAAGAAGAAGGAACAGAAAAATACAGATACTTTTCAATCAGGGCCTCAGTATTTATTTTAAAATGTCATTACCAAAATTAAACAACACAATTATCTCAAATAGCTGTGCTCTGTAGAGCCATCACTTTGGACATATTTAATTTGGGGGCAATCTGTCAGGCATGACCACTGTTCTCTCAGCAAATATGTATGGTTATAGTTCATAGCAACTTGAAAAGCAAAGAGGAAAATTGATGTGTCTGATTGTTGCAGAGGTAATGCTAAGTACTTGGCTGGGCTGCCTAAATTAGGAGTCGCTCTAGCCTTCATGTCTAGAGAGAAAAAAGAAAAATAAGCATCTTCAGAGGGTATTTTTGATTTGTGAAACCTGAGTGACCTCAGAGCGTCTCTGCATAAGCCTGCAGCAGAGCTGGCTGCAGAATTAGAGGGGAAGGGGACTCAAACTTTGCAAATGGAAAGCAGCACCAGTTAGGGCCCCCAGAAAAACGTGCTTCTCTCAGGAGTGCTGAATTGAGAAAGAGCATGTTCAGTAATGTTGTGAAAAATGGAACAACTTGGAAGAAATAGAACACAGAAGAGAGTCTGTAACAGAAGCTTTATTTTCTACCTATTGAGCTGACCATTTGATATCCATTTGAAATACAAAAAAAAATTTGCATTCAGTGTCTTCTACTTTGCCACATTTCTACTGTCTCTGCATTAGAATTGACTAATTAGCAGCTCCAAGATTTTAACAATATATACCAGGTGGAACCAATATAATCTCAAGCCTTCAAATATCAAACTTCCTTTGGAATATATAGAATACTTTAATTTCTTTATCAATAACTGGGGATTTTATTCTAACCTCAAATTTAGGCAATGAGTTTTTATAGGTTTAATTTTTTTTTATAAACTCTGAAACAGATATAGATTGTGGTGGTGTCCTTTCCTGTTCACATGGAGAAAAGATATTTGTTTTTAGAATGTCTGGGTTTTATAATATATAGTACATGACTGGCAAGTGCTCTTCAAAAATAAGTCAAGGAAAGATTTATGTCATAGACATAGATATTAGGTCATTCACTAGTTTTCATAAGATGGCTGAATAAATGAATTTTCTGTCATGGAAATCCACTTAGACCACATTCCTCAGAAACGGACCTATCTCAGTCTTCTATACAGGCACGTTTCTCCATGAGATGAGACAAACTGTGGTTTTGGCTCAGCCAACCCAGTAAAACCTTTATCTTTCTTTATGCCTAATGATTCTATAGCTCAGTTTCATCCCTATGAACTTTAAGATTCTAACCAAGATGTTTAAGGTGAGAAAGAAAATGTTTTCTGTTCCTTCTGTGCACTTTGGTGATGCAGCAAGAGGCCCTCAGGGAGTGACTCCCATAGAGGCAGGTGATGTTGGTGCTCCTTTGATGACAGAATGTGGGTAGCTACACCCAGCTCAAGGCACTTGATTAGATGTGGGTTGGAAATTATTAGCTAACTGCTAATTGATTGATAGGGATAACTAATGTAAATTTACAGGCCTTAAACTCCTTCCTGTGTCATATCATGGTTTCAGTAGGAGGAGTGTCCTTGGGCTAGGATAGCCGGAAGTTTGGGCTGAGGATCCTGGCAACAGCTTTCAGCCCTTCTGGCAGAATTCACTTTTCTTGCTTTTGTTGATTTTTTTTTTGTTTGTTGGTTTGTGGATTTTTTGTTTGTTTTAAATTTTTCTGTGAGTTCTTTAACTACTGAAGACAAAATGGTGAGGTAGGTGAATAGAACTACTTGTTTTCTATTTTGCCTTGTTTTCATGAAATGTTTCTTTAATTCAAAAGATGTGTGCTGACAAGCCTGTTCACACAGAGGGGCTCTCTACATCCTATAAATCAATGTCCATACTTGTGAAAGGATAACATTTCAGGTACATTCCTCTTTCTACCTTCCTTTACTGGCCCCTTCAGACAGCTTCCTAGTAAAATTTTGTAGGATGTAGGAAATCAATCATAAACTTTATTTTGAGTAAAAAAGAAGGAAAAAGAATTAAAATTACACAGAGCTCTTGCCCAGGGCTGTAGTGTCCCTTTTGGCAATGTAGCAATTATGGAAGAGCAGTTCTGAGCTGCCTTACTCTCCCACCTCTCAGTTTTTTGGGGCAGCTGTGGATACTGGCAAAAGGACAGATGTGGCAGGTCATACATATCCTGTGTATCTCCAGAACACGGTCGCAGTTTCAAATCAACAAAGTCATCTGAGGTCCTTATTCCCTTCCTACAGGACTTAAAGAGCCAGAGTAAAGGGTTTGGTCATGCCAAAGGTATTACTTGATACCACACCAAAGGGAAACACCAGTGCAAAGAATTTGTTGCTGGTTTAATGGTGCACAATAGAGAGTTCTTGCTTTTAAGGTAAAAAAATCCAAAAAGGCTTGGTCACGTCCAAATCTTGAGTGCTGCTCTTCAAATCATTATGCTGTTCAAATCACTGCCTCTTTGCTATTTCTTATAATTATCTAGGTTTATGTTGGGCAAAGTGTCTGGAAACAAAACCACTGTAAAACTGGGGATTTCTAAGTCAAATTTTGCAGCTTTTAGAGTGCCTAAAGTTACTGTTTCTAAGGGCAACCTATTCTCTCTTTATTTTTTTTTTAAATCCATCTTTCCCCAGTTGCTTAGCCATAAATGTGGGTGGTGGGAGAATCTCATTTCAGCTTGCTTTGCCAATGCACTGCTTTGAATTTTTAATGATGACAGCTAAATAATAAACACTCCCCAAAGGTAACAAAATCACAGTAACATTCTGATGACTTCTCTGTAGTCTGCTTTGGAAACAAACAGCTGTGAAAGATTATTTCCTTTAATGCTGCCTGATGGAAATGACCTTTACAGTTATCACAAAAGCAATGCTTTAACCACCTGCAGAGGAATAAAAGGCAGATATTTACATGGTAAATATTTTAACTACTGCAGGGAAAAATATCCAAAAAATTAGTTAGGTAAGTCATCAAATTATATAATAGTTGGAAATTGGGCACTGGGAATTTCTCCAAAGTTATATTGTCACAGTTTCTGTTCATGTTTAGTAGGTTATAACAGCAAAAAGGAATAACTCAAAAAGAACCAAATACATAGGATTTTGAATAGGTACACACAGTATTTCATCTGCAAATTGGGAAAGAACAACATTTAAAAAATATTAGGTATTAAATTTAAAGTTACCAAGACTTTGGTAAGCTGTGCAAAATAATGGCTGCAGTACAGACTAAAGGAACCTGTGCCAGAGTAGCTCCAGGGTAGCAGCTGGAAGTTCACTAAGTGATAGTGATGTGGGCTGATGCAAACTAGCAAATGCTTTCTGAAAATATTCCTAGGTCAAGTTGAAATGGGAAGCAGAGTTTAGACTTCCATAAAACACAGTGCAGAATAAGAGATTGACATTTCTAATATTCAGAACAGTGGATCAATACACTTTGAGGAAAAAATTTTTAAAAGAGTTAATTTAAAGTTTGTATATATTTTTACTGAAATCCAGTTATATTTGCACACAGGCAACATTATGCTGACATACCAACATAATTCCACATTATATTCATAGAACGCTACGGGGCTGGAAGGGACCTCTGAGACCAGCCAGTCCCAACTCCCTCTCCACTATACCAGGTTGCTCAAGGCCTTATCCAACCTGGCCTTGAAAATATATTTACACAAAATGCAGGAAAAAAAACCCCACAAATTATTCACTTTATTATGAAATTTAACTCTAATTTTCCATGAAATTATACTTCTAGTTGCTTTTCATTGGCTAGGAATTCTGCCTAAAAATCCAGCACTCCACCCAGAAGTCAGTAAGTTTTTTTGTTCAGTGAAAAAGTTTGTGCACCCAGAAATGCATTTCTTCCAACATTAGTTGGGGACATGGATTAATTTGCCCTTGAAAACTAGATGAGCCATAAGTAAAGTCTCAAAGTAAGTAGCTACATGTTGAGCTACTAGCATTTTTGGAAAATCTCTTCCTTCATATCCTTGCTTATGTTGTCAGAAGGCATTGAGTCACAGAACATGGCTCAATGGATATATTTGCTTCTTGGTTGTTTTTTTTTGTTTGTTTGTTTTTTGTTTGGTTTGGGTTGTTTATTTGGGATTTTTGGGTGTTTTTTATGTTGTGTGTTTGGGTTTTTCCTCTTCTTTATTTCCGATTCAGATGGTACTGATTCTTAGTGAAGAGATGTAACAATCTCTAAAGTATCTGTGATGTTTTCTTGTTTGGTTAGGTTTTTCCCTATTAGCATATAGATTTGACTTTCACAAAGTAATCTTTAATACTTAAGGTTCTATATTCTCAACACAGTAATATGTGGGGAGAATGCCTGTGATTATCAAGAATAAAAAAATAAATAATAAATCTAAAGGAATGAAAATATATCTTTATTTTTCCTAGACATTGATTTAGTGACTGGAAGAGAGGTAAAATGGATTTTTTTTTTTCAGAGAAAAGCAATTATCAAAGTTGGTTAACTGTTAACTGCAGGATTTAATAAACCTTAAATGATCCAGGCAGAAGATAAAGCATTAAAGTCAGCCTTTAATTATAGAGGCTGGGCATTCTGGTAGGAGTTCATGCAAAATATCATCTCTGTACAAATAGTCTAGATCCATTTCTTTTAATATATCAGGTATGCTGTAAGATTTTGACAATGGTTTGCTTAGACTCATTGTAGGTAGATTAATGTTAGTGGAGTTTTTATAAGTATTTTTTTGAGATTTTTTTTTCTTGTCTCATCATTCAAGCTGAGTTTAAATGGTCTTGTCTACAGTTTTCTTGGCATGAGTTTTTACCAGTTTACAGTTCCTTGAGAACTGTTCTTTCAGCTGAGTTCACAGATGCATTTTTTCTGATATGCATGCAGCCCATTTAGATCTTGGCTCTACAGGAATTCATGCTATAAGATCACCCATCTTCTCACATAAACTGTTCTAAGTTTTCAGAGATTATTTCTGGATTTTCATGGACCTGTTCTCAGAAAAGAAATAACGTCCTCGTTTTCCAAAATTTTGAGAAGTGACTACTTGTATGATGTTTGAATTTCAGCTTGCATTACCTTGGAAGTGGTCTGGGTAGGTAAATAAGAGAAAAGTTTCCTTTCCAGAGCCTAATGTGAAGTAATTTAAAATCACTGGTATCTGCAGGTACCAGTTAATCCTGGACTAGAGACATTGTTTGCTTATGGGTAGCTTGTGCTTGTGAGAAGACTTTGAGGTTAAGATGAAATGTTTTACTTTGAGTTGCCAGAAATGAAGAGTTGCAGCTAATGTCAGAGGAATTTTAGAAAGTAAAAATTTCAAGTGCATCACATTATGTGGCAAATAATTGAAACATGCTCTCAGCTTCTACCTTAATCATAATACTAATAAAATTCAATTATCAGTTATCAGAAGCAAGAATGTGTGAAGTATCATCTTTAGGGATCAATCTAAATTTTAATGAAGGATTACATTTGGGACTTGGAAAACAATATAAAGATCTGTCTGTTGGTCTACGGTGAGAGAAATCATGAGGGCTGAAATATTGATGATTCAAGGATTTGGGTGTTTAAGCAGTTTGTCTATGCTGAGATTGTTTTATAAGACCTACATTAAAATTCTGTTTGAGCAGCTAAAGGAGAGAAATAGCATTGCTAAACCCATTTTCTTGTAGTACGAGTATTATATCATGATCCACTTAAATTCTAATTCAAGCATTTAACCTGTTTAGGTCTGGAACATAGGCCCATATCCACAAAGCTATTTGAGAACCTAATTCATATTTGACCACCTAATTGTCACTGATTTTGAGAGACTGGTCTTGCCAGAATGAGAGTTAAGTGCCTAAATACCTTGGAATAGCTGATCAGTAACACTTTTCTTCAGAGCTGTAGCTTATGCAGGTACCTAAGTTCTAATTTTTTGTCAAACTAGGCAATGTCTTTCTAACCTTTTCTATTCAAACAACATGTACCTGCAAATTACAGTCTGACATGGTCAAACAGGAAGGCTTTTATCATTTATTTTTGTCTACATTGCTGCAGAAATATAAAAGCTGGAAATTTATGTAAGCAAAGAATGCCTTGCTGGCCCATTTCTTCAATATGCTTTGACTTTGTAGTCGTTAATGCTCTCTCTCTGAAATGTTGATGCCAACAGCTAAATTAAGCTCTTGTGAATGAGCAGGAGATTTTTCTTAACTGGAAGTGCAATATTCAGCCAGTAGAGCCATCTGATTACTTCATATCTTTATGTAGCTATACTCACTTCCATGTAATTGGGCTGCTACTATTAGCAGAAACCATTCAGACTTTATTAAACATATTTGTAAACCTAATTTTCATTAAATATGTGACGTCTGCATTTTTGTCTGCTGGGTTCTGCCTTCCTACCTGAAACAATCAAAACTAGACACATTATACATCTGTCCTATTTCATAATCTAGACTGCCTCAAAAAGGAACAGTGCATTTATATTTTCTAATGAAAAGAAAGCCTCTGAATGCCAACTAGTAGACACAAAAGATTATCTTTCTATTTGCCAGGCTCAGATTGTCAGACATTAAATTTTTTAACAGCCACTTCCACTGAATTATTGATGTTCTCGCTATTTAGAAAATGGATCACATCACTAGAGTAATTAGCACCCTGCCACTTCTGGCTATCGTATTTAATGTGTCACAAGAGAAGCCTGTGTTGAACTATTTCTTTTTAAGTGAATGACTAACATTGTTTCTCATCCATTGCCCTGTTACATATCATCCAAGTAGCATAGACAGATGGTCTTCCATAGGGTTAGGATCCAAAATCCATATGTGGCTTCCATTTAGTATAAGTATACATGCTTCTTGTCAGAATGACATAGATTTTTCCTCAGGAATATTTTTTACGTGCAAAACAGAATGGATGCCTTCTGAAAGTGTTGAAGTTGCAGTAAAGGCAGTAATTGAGGTGTGTGCAAATTCATATAACAAAGTGTTATCCCTTATATGTAAGATAACTCACTTCAGGACATCTAAATATTTAGAAATAATGATGATTAGCAGATTTTAATTCTTTCAAATCAATAAAGCAGAATGCTGCTTTGAATTTTATATTCCGCAACTAAGGCTTCGTGCAGAAGTGTCTACAGATTGAGATGGAAAAAAATCCCAAAGCCTTCAACACAAATACAGGCTATTGAAATCTCATCAGAGTAAAAGTTCCTTGCTATCATTTCCTACCCTTTTGCAAAATTAAGATGCAACTTTGGTGGTTTTGCTTTCTTCTTGGTTTATATACATGTATGCACTTGGGAATTTGTTATGCATTAGTCATCTGTTTCTTCCCAAGAGCCTGCTGGAGATGACTGAAAACAGAACTAAATGTGTATCAGCAAAGTAATTTTTATCAGGCCAGTAATTTAAAAACATACTGCATGTTACTTAGAAATACGAATTTTAGAGCATATCTGGAACTGCATATTTGCCTGGGTTATTGCGCACTCAATTATTCTCTGAATTTAATGTATGTCAATACCTGATCCTTGGGAAAGCAGTAATAATAATGGAGGTACTTAAGGAAATAGGAAAGTGGAAAAAAAAATCTCATAGAGCTCATGTTTATCAAAGTTTTTTTAAAAATCAGTGTGTACCTAAATAAGAGACTGCAGAAAGAGAAACTGGGCTCATTCAGGTATTTAAATAGGCAAGGGCATTGATCAGCATAATGAGATGCTTAACTGGACATGCCAGTTTATGGACCTGAATGTGTAACTATGATACACAGTATTGAAAGGTAAGTACTGAAGGTGTTCTGTTTCAAAGGGGTTTGTTTTCTGGTTTCAGGCTATTTATATTACTGAAGAATGTAGATTATGTAACAAAGACAATAGGGGCAGAAAAACCCAGACACAAACAAGAATTTTCCACAGAATAAATAAAACAAAAGCTGAAAAATTAAAATGAAAACTAAGCAATTATAAACAGAATAAACATAATGACCACCTGGCACTTCTTAACATAATTTATTTTCAGTGATAGACATGCATTTAAATTGTGTCCTGCAATTGGAAAAAGAAATTGCATCCTTATTTCCAAGTTTAAATGGACTTTTCTTGAAGAAATGATAGAAGCTGAAGAAATGGAAGTTTTCCCTCTTGACATCTAGCACATTTGGGGTGGAACAGCCAGGCAATTTCTGTGATCATTTGGCAGGAGTCTCTAACTTGAGTGCATTAAGCCTCAGGATGCACATCATGCGTTAATGGAGGATAGATTCTTAGAATCACTTAGGCTGGAAAGGACCTCTAAGAATATCAAGTCCAACCATTAACCCAGCACTGCCATGCCCACCCCGAACCGTGGCTCTAAGGGCCTTGTCTACATGTCTTTTAAACACTGACAAGGATGGTGACTCTACCACGTGGCAGACTCAAGTTCCAATACTTGATTGCCCACTCAGTGATAAAAATCTTTCCTAATATCTGATCTAAACCTCCTCTGGCACAGCTTGAGGCCCTTTCTTCTTCTGTCACTTCTTGTCTGGGAGAAGAAACCAAGCCCCATCTGGCTACACCTTTCTTTCAGGCAGTTGTAGAGAGCAATGAGGTTCCCCCAGAGCCTCCTTTTTTCCAGGATAAATACCCCCAGCTCCCTCAGCTGCTCCTCATGGGACTTGTGCTCCAGACCCTTCACCAGCTCCTTTGTCACTCCAGCAGCTAAATGTGTTTCCTGCAGTGAGGGGCCCAGAAATGGCCACAGTACTCAAGGTGCAGCCTCACCAGTGCTGAATGAAAAAAACGGGGGGAGAAACCCTGCCCTGGTCCTGCTGGCCACACTATTGCTGATACAGCCAGGATGCCATTGGCCTTCTTGGTCACCTGGGCACAGCTGGCTCATGTTCAGCCACTGCCAACCAGCACCCCCAGGCCCTTTTCCTCTGGGCAGCTTCCCAGCCACTCTGTCCCAGCCTGTAGTGCTGCATAAGGTTGTTTGCACCCAAGGGCATGACCCGGCCTTTTCTTCATCCATCAAATGGGTCACTTCACCATAGAGGAGATGAGGTTAGTCAAGGATTTACTGCTCTATCTCTCAGCTTGGTGTGTCTGTTTTTCTGTTGAGCTGCCCATGTGCTGGAAGGGAAGCTAATGCTGTAGCACAAGCAAAAGCACACAGAAAGGTGGCAGAGGTGGTTGTCTGTTCACTGCCTGCTGCTGCAGTGGGATAGCAATAGCTTAATTTCTGCAACCCTGGGATTCACTTAAATACGTGAAGGGTCTGCCAGATTTTTCTGTATGTCCAAGCTACCTTGTTTTCCTAAAAAGACCTTTATCTCTGCAGAGCTCTTTACCAATGTTGGGTGTTGTATAGCCTCCTTCTCAGTGCTGTAGAAATACGTTGTATATTGTTACCTCTACCTGAAAGTATAGTAGTTTGTGGTTTGCTCTTATTTTCATTGGGAATAGGGCAGATACTGGTACCAGTAATACAAGCTACAACAAAGCCAGCAAAGAACATGTGTTAGTGACTAAGGCAGCGCTGATCATGGTGCAAATGACAGCATGCCACTCATCTCTTGGCTTTGCTGTTGTCAGACTGAGCTGTGTGCTGTACATTGGAGAGCTGATGCAGTGCTCTAGAAAGGAGATGTGAGTCCTTGCCAGACTGCTCAGCTTACTTCAGTGCTGATGTAGAAGACTTTGATGTCAGGCCAGGTTTCAAGACCTGAGAACAAGGTACCAGATGTCTTGGGCTGGTGTGCTTGATGAGCCTATGCAAGCTTGTGTGTTTTCAGTAGGAGGTTGCTCCTGGGGAAAAGCACTTCCAAGGAAGCTGCTTCCACATAAGTGTCCTAAATTAGGGTGGTGGCATTGCTCCAGAGGGAATTGTATTCTGATGCAACTGAGTTTATGGGTTGTGAAGCACTTGTAGTAGAAAAGCAGAATATTTGATTTCTATGCAGAATGGAAAATAAGCAGTGAACTGTAAATGCACTGGCTGGTATCAGAGAGAGACAGATTGAGTTATTTGAATTGGGCAATCATTTGGCATCTTTGTTTTTCTCTCTTTCCTATTGTCCTTGCCCATACACTCTTTCATATTTACTAAGTTTTCCTGAGCAGATCAAATTCTGTTTCTGCACTATACTAAAAAATCCCACTGTGCTGGATCCTTTGTGGTTCCTGATTCTGTAGCTGAACCTCTTGCTTGCTGACTCTCAGATTATTGCAGAGAAAAGCTTGCCTTCTGTTGTAGACTCAATTTCTGGATTAGGATCTGAAAGTTCTCCTTTTGTTCCTGAAGTTGTAGTCTTAGCTACAAAACTAGAAAATGTTTGATACTCCCCACAAGGTGTGTTTTACTTTTCCCCTTTGTTTCAGAGTTCACAATTCAAAACTGAAGTTCTTCTCCAGTAGCAAACTTCAGTAAGAAAGAAAAAAAAATTTGAAATGTAACATCTCTAAACTTAATGATCCGCACTCCTGCAGTTAGCAAAAGCAGGCTTATAGCACTGCAATGGAATCTCCCATCAGTGGAGATCACAGAACAGGGGTTGCTCTGGGAGCTGTCAGTTCCTAAGTGCATATCTTGGTTTGCATTCCAAAGTATGCACTACCAATACTTGCATACCTTTTAAGTTTAAGTCTGTAGAAGAAAAGGACTGCTCTTATGGTCTCAGAATACAAATTGGGAAGTTTTATAAGCAAAATAGGAGTATGTGTTTGTGATAAAATTTGCTTGAATTATGTTGGGTTTATATTGTTTTTGTGTAATGAGCTTGGATGTACTTCAAAGAACAATTGTGATTTACAAATCCTTTTTTCCTAAGTACAGCCAAATAATTATGAACAAAAGATGTGTAGGAAAAATAATTAAAAAATCACTTCTGTTGCTTTCAAAAAGTAATTATTTACACAGAGAAAAAATAAGAGACATTGCAGACTAATAATTGAATTTAGTGTTTTAATTTATCTTAGATAGCTGCAATAGTCCAGAAGACTACTTAACCTGTCTTTCTATTTCTATTAGGATTATAAAATTCATGTAACATTGTGTATTTATTCACCTAATGTCAATATGAAAGTCTTGCATCTCTCTCCTGTAAAAATCTTGCTGTAGTATTTGACTTAAATAATTACATCACACTGTCTAATGGAAAGAACTATAAACAAAAAGTACTTTGGTGACTCAGGACTTCCTTCTCATTGACTTTCAATAATACACCGGCGTCTACAAGTCTTATTGAGTCGTACAGAAAGACATTGAACATTAAAATGAAATTTAAATGGACTTCAAGCCCATACTTCTGTTAAAAAAAGTCCTATTTAGCAGTCATCTTCCCCTAAAACTCCATACATCCTCCTTATCTGATCTGGCATTTGCATAGCCTCTTGCTTGATCTAGCCATACAGTTGTCCCATCTGACCATCTGACTCTTAGCTAAGCTTTGCAAAGATCTAGAAATTCGGGCAAGTGATGCTTTTGTCCTTTGGAGGACTTTTCTGGCACTTCTGCTCTAGGGGTGCCTTACAACTGGGCCTAAAACACTGGCTAGGCATGGCAGCCTTTTTTTTTCTTTTTTTTTTTTCCTTTTTTTTTTCTCCCTGTCAGACAGCTTAGCTGCCTTTGGGAGACCACCTCAGGGCAGATGCTTCAGATGCCTTCTGTGGTTCTAATGGTGAAGGAGCAATGGGAGGGTGCTAAAACAGTGGCTTCCAATCTGCAATCTATGAGTCCTCCTGGTCTCCCTGAACTCTCTTTAAAAGAGTCCAAACAAAGGAAATGTAGTAAATGTAGCCTATTATTTGGTGTCAGTTCACAATATAGAACTATTCCTGCAGAAAAAAAAAAAGTAACATAAAAAAAAAAAAGAACAACAACAACAAAATCCACAACAAAACACCCAAAAAGAAAAAAACCTGAAAAATTATTTATTTGCATCAATCTCACTGCTCTATGGACTTGACCCTGAACTTAGATTTTTGGGTAGTCTTAAATGCCTCGTCCCTTTAACATAACAGCGAGATATAAAGTATTTAGGAATAAACAGAGGCTCTCTAACAGCACATCTAAATCCTACATGTAAGGACTCAAACCAGTATATTGAGGTCCTGAAAAGCTATTTATTTGCTATAGCATCATTTTGAGCTTTTAAATAGAGGACTAGAAAGACTATCAACATCCTGCAACGTTAAAAGATGACTTCCATGCATACCTACAGTCATTCTTAGGAGCCTAACTTGCAGCTTTGCCTGTGTTCTCTCAGAGTGCACACACAAATCCACAAAGATTTCATACCCTGAAATAATGTTTAGTAGGTAGTACAAACACTTTCCCTGCAAAATAAAATTAAAATAATGCTTGTGTTTTTCTCTTAGGTAAACTTCCTGTGAAATAATGAGGATAAAATGTGTGTTTTCTGTGATAGGCTGCCAGGAGGGTAATTGAATGATCTGAGTATATAAAGCTGCTTTCTGGATTTTGTGCACTGTACTTCTGTACCCATATGTTTATTGTTTTACACGGCTTATGTTCAAATGAAAGTGCTGTGTGTGTGTGCTAATACACTCTACCTGGGGAATTGCAGTACAGAAACTAATTATTTCTTCAAACTGATCTGACATCATGCACAATTGATGCTGATGGGTGATGAGATTATTATTTTCTTGTGATTAAACTGATTGTAAAAGTAGTGGCGTCTGTTAGTGGTTAAGGGTAGCTTGACACTGTAATTGAGTGATGGCCGTAAACTCCTTGTCATGTGTAGCTGATATCTATTATCCTCTGTAGTTTTTAACTGTTCACAATAAGAACCTATTGGACTTAAAGTTCAATAGCAATTGATTTTTCTTTTTAATGTGCTGCCAAGCAGATACAAATTCTGGTTGTACTGACATGACTACATTTCCAGGTGATTGTGGTAAAACCATCTCAGAGCTTGTCCATGTGGAAGCTAGGTCTGACATAAGAGCAGAGCCTTTTTCTTCGTGGTTTTGATTACAAGTGGGAGCCCAATAGCAGTGGTGTGAGGGACAGAGAGCAATGCATTTAAGATATGTTGTTATCACCATGAACAGTCATAGATTTATTTATTTCTGCATTGAGATTGGGTGGGGACAAGGGGAAAAAAAAGAGACCCTGAAGAAAGATGATCTGGACATCTATTTTATCCTGATATAAGCTTCATTCTTCTTTCCTGTCAGCCATAGATCTGCTACTGTGCTGGCTCTGTGACACATTTTTTAAGGCCTTTTTATGTCTGGAAGGTAATAGTGTTGCATTTGGTTTATTTACATATTTTGGATTCAAGGGGAAATATCTGCCCCTTGGGAAAATGCAAGCATAGAGGATGAGGAGAACAGCATCATAAAAATGTATTAGGAGGCAGACTGGCTTCTTTGCAATAGTTATGGCCTAACTTGGAGCCTTCTTAAAGAATTTAACATTATTTCTAGAATTGCAAAGTCAAATACTTCAAAATGGTTACTGCCAGGATCATTTCAACATTGTAATTTTGAGCACATGTGTGGCAACGACCTTAATGTGGTCACATACTGCTCCCTTAACCCCTCTAGGTCCCTAGATTTATTCAATGTGCAGAATGTGCTTTGCAATTAAAAGGTAGGAACCATTAGTTAAGCTTTTAATCTTATTGCTCAGTATATGACATTCAAATTTATCTACTGTTTGTTATTCTAACCCTCCTGGAGGTACAAAATTATTTTACCCATATGCTTTTCTGTAAGTCTTCATTATCCTATCCAAATTCATAAACTAATTTTCATTATACTGAGAAAAGGGATATTAATTATTCCATTAGTTCCGTTTACCAGATAGAAGACCTGGGACTTCAAGTAGCATCAATATTGGAACAGCTTCTGGCTTTCTTCCTTGGAAGGGCTTGCATTGCAAACTTCGTGCCTTGAAAGCACATTTCTGATCAGCTTTAGACACAGTTGTGACTATTCAGTGACTCAAACTCCAGAGTCTCAAGATGCATGTACATAAATAGAAAATATATTGGTATCCAGCTGTGATGCTTAATTTCAATGACTGTGCAAGCATAAGGTCAGGTTGAGTCAGTGATAATGTGGCCAGCAGGACCAGGGCAGTGACTGTACCCCTGGAGTCAGCACTGGTGAGGGCACACCTCGAGTGCTGTGTCCAGTTCTGGGCCCCTCTCTGCAAGCAACACATTGTGGGGCTGGAGCCTGTCCCAAGAATGGCAATGGAGCTGGTGAAGGGTCCGGAGCACGAATCTTCTGACGAGCAGCTGAGGGAGCTGGGATTGTTTCGCCTGGAAAAAATGGAGGTTTGAAGGAGATCTTATCACTCTCTACAGCTGCCTGAAAGGAGGGATATTGGAGAAGGGTCAGTCTCTTCTCACAGCTAACAAGTGACAAGAGAAAAGGGCCTCAAGCTGTGCAAGAGGAGGTTTAGACTGGATATTAGCAAACATTTCTTCACTTAAAGTGCTGTCAAGCATTAGAACCAGGATGCCAGTTGATGGAGTCACCATCCCTGGAGCTATTTGAGAGATATGTAGATAAGGCATTTAGGGGCATGGTTTTGTGGTGGCCTTGGGAGTACTGGGTTAATGTTCGGACTTGATGATTTAAGAGGTATTTTTCAACCTAAACAATTCTGTGACTCTGTGATTCTATCACAGTTCACATTAGTGTGTTACTGCACAGTTATAGCTCTTTGCTTACATGCAGATCTGCACTAGCATGGCATTCCCTCTTTGTCTGCTCTGGTTAGCCTCAGTGGAGCCAGCACAGCGCTGTGGACATTGGTCCTGTCAGATGCAGCAGTGGCATCCGGCTCAGCACTGTGCTGAGCAACTGCTGCCTCTGAGAAAGCCCTTGTCTTTGGTCACTATACATGACCCAAAACAATGCAATATCTGGGAGAAAACAGGTCCACCTGTTTATTTAAAGCCATGTGGAGAAAACTAGTGCAAAATAAGATCTTGAAAGATTTTACTTTTATGCATTTGTGCAAAGTTCTTGGTTTGAAAAGCTTGACTTTATTCAGTGGGGTTTCTAGGAAAAAGCACTTCCAGGAAATTCTGGTACCACTTCTCTGATTTATTCCATATTCTCATCCTCTTCTTAAAAAAAATGTATTTTCTCTGTTGCTTACTGTGGCAATGCCATCTTGCTCATGGTTTTTTTCTCTCTGTATGCATCTTATGTGATCCTGTCTCTTGCCAAGCAGTTGCCCCCACTTCCTAACAGGCTACAACAAATCAATTTCTCTAAATGGATGCAAAATGGTAGACCTTAAATGCATTTTAAAATACCAATTTCCCAACTTTGGGAAATTTGTTATATTAAAATTTGGTATATTAAAATACCAAATACCAACTTTGACAATCGTTTTAATTAAAAGTATCATACTTATAATATAGTACCATACTAATAATTATAGCACAAGAAGCAAGCTGTGTTTTGGTTTTGTGTTTGGTGGTTGCGTTTATTTGTTATTCTTTGTTTGGCTTTGTTTTCATTCTAATACATTTATTTGATGCTATAAACCCACATTTGGCAATTCTGGTACAGCTCTGTTCAGGACTCTGACAACTCATCAAACACTAGGAAGACAGTGCATGGTCCTGGGAAACAGCAGGGATCAGATGATGACTGAATCACAACTCTCTTATTGCTTAATAACAGAGGGGAAGTAAATTCTCTCCTTCTTACTCATGGGGTATCTTGCATCTCCCTTCCCCTTAATCTGTGTCAGCTTCACCTCTCTGTATGGCAGCAAAAACGATACTCTGTCTATTGCAGAAGTCCTTTCCTTCACATACAAAGTGGCTGGCATTCCCACGCAGAGGAGTTCAGGAGAATACCAGAACACCTCCTTTGCTTCCTCATGAGCACATGTGGCCTAGCCTGCAACCCAGACACCAGCTTCTGTTTGCTTCAGCTCTGCTCTTACCCCACAAGGTAGTGCTGGGATCTCTTGTTATGCCTCCTTCTTGCCGTAACTTTTGTTAGGTGATATTCAGGATATGCTCTTATCAGATGCTTTTGAAAAACTAAAGTATGCGATATTTCCACGTGTCTGCTGTAATAGTAAGATTTAAAAAATTTCCCGCATGTCCCGCATATGACATTTATCTTTTAAATTCATGTTTGGTCTCTGTCAGAGCATGTTTTTCATTCACTGTGGAATATATCCTTATACTGAATCTGATGTTAATATGTCTGTAAGTCTGTTCATCCTCCTTCAGTAGTGCTCAGCTACTTTATAAACAAATGGAACCTGTTTTTGCACTGCAACTATGACATTATCCTTCTAACACTTTCTAAAACTGTATCTTCTGTCATTTATGGGAGGGTGGCATTATGTTTTAGACAAAGAGAATCTTAACATACAGGAAGTGAACTTGTACTATTAAATGCCTCAAACTTCCACTTACTTCTCTGCCAAAGTAATTATATGGAGAAAGCAACACTGAAGTTTCAAGGCAAGAAAATCTACCTATTGAGCTTTTTTTCTCACTCTGCTTTTTCTTCAAGCCAGGCTATGGATTGTATGTATCTGCTCTGCAGTCATTGGACTTCCAGAAGTCAGCATTTGTTGCCATAATCTGTAGATCAGTGGATGCACCAAAACTTTCTGGAGTACCAAGGTAAGTAAGCTTATGCCGTGACAGCACAGGAGACTTCTGGTTTTTGCACTCTCCTATCAGGGAGATTACAAACGTACATCTATTGTGGTATTTCAGGTAGTGCTGGAAGGCTAATTCTCCAGGAAGTTTTTCTTTTTCCTGGCTGTGAATTAAGAGGGTGTCATGATAATTTTGTTTCAGACCGGGTAAAGCCACCAGAGTCTCTTCTATGGCTATTTTCTGAGTAGTTGTAATGTTCTAATATTTTTCAGGCTTTTGATTAGTGTGACAAAAAAAAGTTTCTTCATTTCCATCTTCATTTCCTTCCAGTCTCTTAGCGCTGTATCGCTAGACAGAGTACTTTGTCTATTTTAATACATGACTAATCTTTTCAGACCCATTTCCATTGCTATCTGTGCACTACAATTGCTTACTGTATTATACCATTCAATATGGTGTGCAACAGTCCATCAATCCTCTTTCTTCATCTAAAGGCAGAAAATATATAGTAATTGCTTAATAAATCTGCCATTCTTTTATCTCGGTCTCCCAATTCCCCATTTGCATTTTTAGTACTTTTATCTTTAGGGCTGGCTGGTCATCTAACCAAGACAGGACGATAGCTAACTTTTATAGTACAGAAAGCAATAGGATTCTATGGTGAATTAATATTTTTTTTTTATTAATAACAGATACTAAATCTTGATGGAATAGCTAATGTCATGCATAGCTCCAACCCCTGTAGAACTTGTCTTGGGTACCTGGGATGGGTAATATTATCTTCATTTGCCTCAGGCTTGTAATGCAAAGACGTTTCCTGCATTTTGGCACAAATAATTTGACAGCAAATTCCAGGATGAATTCCAGCAAGATCAGCTTTTCCTGTATTCTTAGCAACTATTCTTTTCAAGAGAATTACTATATTTTTAATGAAAATAGTGGCACATTATTGTTACAAGGAATTCTTTTTTGTTTCTTGCTGAGCAGTGACAGGTTCACCAGGTGTGATCTGATTTTTCTGCTACAGTATCAGAGGTATCATGTTACTTAAAGCTATTAATGATTTCAGTTTTTAATGTATATAGTTATTTATGAATTGACAAGAATTGTTTGCCATGAAGAAATCTAAAATTTCTAGCTAAGAAAAACAAAGGAAAAGCACAAAGGCTTTCAGTTAGTATATTAACCACACTCGTGTTTTACACCTCTTTCTGTGCTGCACTGAAGATTAAGAACAGCCCATACCCATACCAAAGTTTAATTTTCTATTAATTGTTTCCCTTCTGAACTTTGAGCTGTGTGATAGGGAGGATGTGCAAGGAGGCATTTATCCCTGGTCTTGCTTATGTATGTACTTCTTGCCATTTCTGAACAGGAGCTTTTGTTGCACACACCTTCTGATTTGATAGTGAAAATTTTCAGCATTCAGGAAGCATGAACCTCTGCACACTCATAAAGCGTATCTCATCAGCAAAACATCTTTTTGTAAACCTATTTGACCCATCCCATCCCTCCTATTCTTCAGGCTTAAGGTCAGAAAGTGAAAGCAAGTTCAAGGTCTCTGTCTTCATCCTGAGGGAATTCCGTAAGTCTTCAGATATCCAAAAGAACTTAAATTACAGCATTAAACCTGTTTTGGAAAACTGGCATGATGCACGGTCCTGCTTAGGATTAAATCTCATTTCTGATGACAGTGAAACTCTTTCAGGCTGTGCTTGAGAGTATGGACTAAACAGGGAATTTTGACAAATACAAGTCTAGCGTCTCCTCTCTACAAACTGTGCCCTTGCTAGAATAAATACATAACAGTGGACAGAAATGAAGAAAAACATCCCAAACCAAACACTTTTAAAAGCAAATTGGAGACCTCACTAAGTCAAGACATTGATTGCCTGTGCTCCTGAGAGACTGCTAATAAATGGAAACACATGGCTGATATTCAGTTATTTTGCCTAAATAAATACCCAGGAAGTATTAAACACAACCTTTGGAGGATTTCCATAGAACTGTCAAAATGTATTGCTGCTTGCTGCTATTACAACCTACACCAACATTCAGGAGCAATATAAAAATCCCTCGTTTATTTTGAAATGAGTGCCAAAGTAAGAGGAACAAGTAATTTTGAAATAAGTACAATAATATGACACACACCTCCGGCCTTATGCTTCAGGGAACCAAGGAGATTTTATTTCTGGGGGAGTAGAGGTACATAAGGGAGTACAGAGTGGAAGAATTACTGCTTTAATGTTTACATTTTCAATACAGTGGGAAAAATAAAAAGAGAAACTTTTGTAGTTAATTTGAACAAATAGTTCTTATGGAATCTTGTAGTGTAATTTTTTTCAGACATAGAATGGACCAAATAGTAAATATGTGACATGAATCAGGCTTGGTGTGACATGTGGTCCAACACAAGCTGCACAAGTGGGGAGACTATCTCAAATTTTAAAAGAATATATTTTAATGCTGACAAATGAGCACAGCAAGAGACAGAATTGTGTTTTATGTGGAGAAAGTAATAGAATCTGTCTGTAGATCCTAAAAAGTAGTTACAAGAACACTTAATCCAGATTCACATTAAAATTCCCATTTAAAGGTGGGATAGCCACACCCAGTTAATTTTCTGACTTTTAAAGAACTACACGTGCATACTATAATCCAAGATCTTCCTGCAGGGAGATTGCTCTGTGTGTGTGAATATCTCTCTTTTCTCCCTCCTATAATGGAGAGACCACCTCTTTCTTATTCTTCAATCTACTTCTGATTAACCTAGGAATTTTAAATTCCTTTCAATTTTTCAGAGTATTCCATATTTAAATCTATTCTCATTGCTTCTATTGTTCTTGATTATTCAATTGTACTTGATAAAATTGGTCTTTGTTGCTCTATTTTCTTTTAATTTCACCTTGGGTGAATTTCAGTTATCTTCTATTATTGATCTCCTTGCAAATTTTGATCCTATTTTCTTAGACTATTTCACATTTTTAAAAAATACTTATATTTAAAAAATAGCTTTTTTTTTTTTTTTTGTAGTGCTTTCATTCTTGGATGTTTGTATTGAATGACAGTGCTTTAGTGAAGTATTTTCTAATATTAAATTCACCTGCTTGACTTTTTCCCATTTGGCATATGAGTTTATGGACAGACTTTTTCCACATTGCCTTGTCAGGAAACCAAAAGTATCAATCTCACTTCCTTTTAAAGTTGCAGAAATCCTTATGATTTATCTAAGGGTAAGATTGAGGCTTCTTGTAAATATCCCTAGAAATGTCTCCCAAGTTCCAGATGTGCAGTTCTTCTCCCGAACAATACCCCTGCATTTTTCACAGGTCTCATGAAACCTTTCTACAGACATTCAGGAGTGTACATCATTCATCTAACAGGCAAAATGAACAGGGCAACTTCCCTGTATTTCTTACCATCTATCATTCTTTACCTTTACAACTGACCTTCTTCCTGCCCTGCTTTTCTCTATATGTTTGATAAAATGTGCATTCTTGTATTTTCTATTCCATACGTTTGTTCTTCAGTCAACCTTTGATATATTAGAGTGAGTAGGATATGTGGAAAAAAAGGGCATGTGTGGGTTTTTTGCCTTTTTTTTTTTAAAGTAATCAGTGTTTTCTAAATGTCTTCATGTAGGTAAAAAGGAAGCCAGCCCTTGCTATCTGTGTAATACTTGAATATCAAGGCTTATACCTGTAGTTAAAGCACAAATGACTTCACTAAATAAAATCTCAGATGACTGTTTTAAATGGCTATGCTTCTGCAATGATAATGTCAGTAAAAGGCTGGAACTGCTATAAATAAAACAAATATAAAATTGAATCATTTCTTTTTCTGTCCTGTAACAGCAAGCTATTTCTGGGAAAAAGAAACTTAAAATTGTTTTGTGTCAGCAATGTATATGAAGTTGGCTTCTGTGTTCAGGAGGAGAAAAAAAGACTGGAAGGCAGAAAGCAAAAGAATAAAGTAGTACTTTGAATTATTTTTCTATGTGACATGTCTATGAGCCACTTAATTCTGTATCTGTATGGGCTTTAAAAAAAAAAAAGAGACCCACAGAAGAGAAACAAAACAATGAACCAACTTGAGATGTGAATCATAAATTAATTCAGGGATTTCTACAGAAATTGCCAGTGTATATACTTGGAAAAGCCATTATGCAGGATGTATCTTCCTCTAGCTTGCTTTGGCTGATCAGCTACAGGAGTGGAAGGTATTTGAAGTAGAGGCTCAATGGGGAGAGAAGGGTTCTGATCCTAGTGAAGTGCTAAACTTTAACAGATCTCAGCAGACCTCAGGTTTCACCTGAGGAGTCAGGAGACATTCCTAGTTGCCCTGGTTGCAGGCTTGGAGCTGAGAGTGGGGAAAATTGATATGAACTGTACTAAGCCACTGCAGATAACAATGCACAGTGATCGCAATACATTTTCAAGGAATTAATTTACTGTGTGGGAAGGGAATGCAGCAGTGAATGCATACTCACTCTCTCCCCTGCACCACACAGCTCTCTCTCTCTCCCCAAACTGTCTTTTGTAGTGACCACAGGGGTACTATACTTATAAACAAACTTAAATTCTGATTTTAGAAAGAACGGTCTTCCCAGTGGCCTCTGAAGTGTTATTCCATGTTCCCAACCTTATTGCTGGAACAGTAAATTAATTTCTAAGGCATCAGGAAACATAATATTTGGTATGGAGGTTCTCTGAAGGTCTGGGAACACCATTTCTCCAAGAGGGAAGGATCCACTTGCTAACTAACTGCTCAGTGTCATCCCTGTAAAGTTTTTGCTTCTTGACCATGAGCAACAGCAGAAGGGTTCAGATCACAAATCAGGCTGCATCCCTAGGTCATGGGTTAGTTAAAAGTCTAACATCTATGGTCAAATATACCAGGCAAGGAACAGAATAGGACAACTATGAACCATAAACTGGTTTTGAACTACCTTGCAAAACCAACGTTGATATAAAATATTCTACGCTATGATGACACAGAATACATATATATATGTACACACACACACGTATATATGAATGAGATGTTAATTATTAAACAAAACATGCATCTAGAGCATCTTTGTTTTGTTTAGGCTGTTTTCAGTTTAGACAATTGGGAATCTGGAAATCACTTTACTCTTGCCAGTGTATAATATTATCTGTTTCTGGGTTTTATTGTATTTCCTTTACAGCTGTGATTTGTGACCATTTGCATTTTTGCTGACAGGTACTAAGGGTAAGTCAATATTTATAAAGTACTTTTTCCTATGCCTTCCTTTTACTAGAGATTTTCCCAGCTGTAATGAGCTCTTTTTTCAGAAAGTGAAATACAATTTGGGTGCACATGCCAACAATAATTGTACTTGTCAAAAGAAACAGATAACATTATAACTGCCTGAAATTTAATCACAAGAAATGCGATAATTCATATGGGAAATCATGTTTTATAATTTCTTTCTTTCTGTGTGGTTTAGACAAGTTAAGGGGGAAAAAATATTCTGTTTAGGCCAAGCATGCAGAATGGCATAGAAAGGCAATTTAATGCAAAGCTTTTCAAATGTATTGGTGTTTCCTGCCAACAAAAACATACCTGAGACTACAACACTAAAAACACCATATGAGAAGCTGGAAAAAAGTAATTATATTTAATAGTTGTATAATATACTTACTTTGATTTAATTTTGAATTTTAAGATTTTTCTTGTAACACTTTGGCATTGCTGTTGGGAACACGTATAATGTAGCATATATAATAACATTTCAGCTGTGAAGTGTGAGATTTAGTTCTGTCATTAGTGTAACTGGGCTAATTTGTTAGATCAGATTTGTTCCATACTGATAGCCATATAAGTGAAGCTTGAATCTGGGCCAGATCTTGTATAAAATCCACTGTAATTTTAAATTCTGCTTTACAATAACAGCAATCAAATTACTTTTTAACAATATCAGCCCATTGCTCTAAAAACAAAGAACAGAAAACCCCAGCTCACAAAACCAATCAACCAGTAAAACTCAGCAAATCAATCAAAAAGTTATTAACAAAAGATTTTCTCATTTTCACATTTTTAATTATGTTTTCATACCAACCAAGATGTGTTCTTACTATGTTGCTTAGAGAACCTCATAACCAGAATGAAGGTAGATCTTTAGAGACAGGCTTCAGATGTGTGAGCCTGGCTGGAGGGAAGAGCAGAGAGCTCGTGTGCTTGGTTACCCTACAGAAAGCCTTCCAGCTAGGGTCGGGCACGGTGGCTTAGCTGTGCCTTGATTTGCATGCCAGCTCCTCCCAGTGAACATCTTTGTCGTCTGTCATCTTCTCGAGGTATTTTGATAACTTTTGGTATCCCTGTTTACTGGAGGCATCTTGGTTAGCAAAACAGAGTGGCCGATTCACTTGAGATGTGTCTAAGAACTGTGGAAGGAATGAGTAAATTCCTTACTGACATTCATTACTCAGGTATGTAGCCAGCCTTTGCAAGAATACCATCAGGATGAGGGCTTGTATTAATTTGGACTTGTGTCTGTGTGTGTTTTTGGTATGGTTTGTTTTTTGTTGGTGCTGCAAAGCAATACTGCAAAACAATACTCCCATTACACAATCCAAATTAAAAATAGAAGAGTCAGTAAGTTGTTTATTATAGTGTTCCTCTCAAAAGTACAAAAAAAAATGAATACAGTACAAAAAGTACAAAAAAAAAAAAAAAAAGAATGTTTTGCCCTGGAATGATTTCCTTGAATTTGGTCAGTAAGCAATATGGGTAGTCCATGTGGCTTGGAGTTGAGGCTCCACCTAGGTTGCTTTACACATATTGATTTGTCCTGCAAATGGGGAAACTTAGCAATTTAACAGTCTCTTGAACTTTTTATGATTGGGATGTTCCCTGCCTAGAAATGGAGTTCTGGAGTGGAGTGTGGAAATGAACAGCAACAGGAGGCTTTAATGAAAATGTCATGGCAAAGAACAGAAGGAAGTTTAAAATTAAGGTGATTATAAATGCAGTTCAGAATAATGATTATATACTTTTCATCAGGCTGATAGAGATTTCTTTGCCCAATTAGAAAATTATCAACAGTTCAATGCAACAATCATGGCAGGAGATTCTTTGTACTCAATACTTGCTAATGTGTAAAGAAAATAAAATGGCTTTTAGGCTAAATCTTGCCATACTCTGCTATAAATTCTTGGTTTTGTTCAACACTAAAAAACCACAAAAGATTCAGAATGAGATTTTTTTAATGCTTTCATTTTTATTGTTAGATATAAAATATGAACAGTTGTACATGAAACAGTTCTACAAATTGATGAATTTGAGAGTTGGTGTGACTATAGTAACCCACCATAGTTTATATTTCAAGGGAACTTTTCTAAGAACAAAGTTTCCTGCTTCAGAAAGAAGGTCACAAGCAGTATACAGTGACTTGGAGTTGATATGCTAATAAATCCCTAAAGAATCCAGCAAATAATTCTGAAGAAACCAGCTATTTATACTGCAATCTCATGAAGCAAGACCTCTGGAGATGTATTCTAAGAGTTCTGAGCCCTGTACAAGTACTAATCATCAGAAGAGCTTGAAAGCTCTGTAATTTTTCTCTCTGTGGGTTCCCACGGTATATTAGTAAGGTGATTCATAAAACAAGTCAGCTACAGATTTAGGATTATAAATATGTGAGCTAAGAGAAAATATTTTAATCATTTTCCTCTGTATTTATATGAAGCTGTATTTACTATTGAATTTTAGAAGCATATACCTAGAGAACAGTATCTCCTGTAAAATGTAGGCAATCTGATTTATCATCAATAAATTTCACATTGGTGCAGAAGTTATATTACACTGTAGTTTTAAGTGAAAGCAAAGTCAAACCTCCTTCAGTCATGCAAAAATGCATAGAAAGTGGGCATAAAGATGAAGCTTGTGCCATTTTATCATGCTTTGAATTCTTAAACTTTATTGGTATGACCTCATTTTTCAAAGAGATGTCCACAGTGCTCTGTGATCTATTTTTCATCATTATATCCAGCATTTAAGATACTACTAACTTTTACTTTATCACATGGTTATTACTTTTTCTTTCATCATTTTGCTTCTGTTGGTGACTCCTGAATTAGCTGCAAGTGGTGCCTCTGATGTTATCACATTTTTGGCAGTGTGCATCTTCTGTTGTGTTGGGTGTAGACACCAAGGGTGTAATAACACTTTATGAGAGAAAATAAGTTGATGAGTGTGTGTGTGATTTTTAAATGCATCATTTGCACCCTGAACTATGCCCTGTGCGTTTTAAATAATGATGCTTATTTCTAGCCAGCTGCCACAGAATATAAAGAAATTCACAAATGAAAGAATTTTTATTAGAAATTTCTCCTTCCATACCAAGACGAGAAAAAGCTTGCTGTTCCACCTGTTTCCCAGCTGGTTTGGGAGAGCAAATAGGAACTGCTAGAGCTTAGGGAGGTATCAAAATTGATTTTTAAGCTATCTCAGCAGTTTGAAAATACATTTAACTGGATCACTAGGAAACTAAATTAATTTGGGACATCAGTAAGTCCATTAAAATTTCTCTATCTATTACATAAAGCAACAGGGAGCAAGAGTGTCTAATTTAGACCCACGTATTCCAAATTCAGCAATAAAAAGTGAAAGACCATCTTTTTTCCATTTCTAATGCCTGTTGAAAGTAGATAAAGAAGAGTTTCATGTGTTTTCCATCCATTTGTGTTCCCTCCTCCTATTACCTCCAAGTTGCTTTAGTACTTCAGGATACTGTGCTCCATTAAACAGTAGGTCTTTCCACTGTATAACCTCCACAGGGGTTACACAGAGTTTTTCAGCCTCTTTCATAGGTGGCCTGGAATAAATACAAAGGGATCTTTCTCTGGAGAATAACATACTACTACATGGGAGTATGAACTTCTCCCACTCCCCAGGGAATTGAAGCAGGTAAAAGAAGTGCAGTGCTTGACAGGAACAATTGGCTCATGGAGAAGTGAGGAAGGAGACTTGAAGCTGGTTGGTTTTGTATATGAGGGTCAATGGAGTTGATTTAACTTACTCGACAAATACAAATACACTATGTTTTCTCCTCTATGAAATAAAGATCCTTCAGAGAAAGTGGGGAAGAAAGCAAGGTGGGCATTTTAAGAAAGTGAGAGATGTGTAGGTAAGGTCAGCTGTCAGCTCTGTGTGTGTGCAGGCAGAGAAGGGAGACAGGACTTGGCTCTCAGTTTTCCTGTCAGCATTTGGGAGATGTTGGATGTTACTTAAGAAACTTTGTAGCCTTCATATCTCATGGATAACCTTTGATGTCTTTAAATTAGAAATGTTTAGAATAAAACCAGATGTCCAAATATCCTTGTTCAATTTAAAAATTCAGAACTGAATCTAATCCAATCTAGTATTAAGACTTTCACCTGTCCATGATTGCCTGATCAGCTCTGATAAAAAGAAAAGAATCTCTTATGTTATTAATTCATGTAGTAAAGACCAAAGCATTCTCCAACTATGTAAAAATTAATCAAAGAAGTAAAAAATCATTTTTGTAGAATAAACATTAATTGGGTAAATTATTATAGAACTTTTAAAAAAAGTTTAAAGTAATTGGAGAATTAAATAACAAAAAAAAAATCCCTGAAAAATTATTTTTCAGGATTGTGGTTCCAAATATGTCCTTTCAGTGATGGAAAGCTGCAACGAAGGTAAAGCAAATTTTATGGCAACTTCTGGGATAAATTCTTTGCAAATCGGATAAACCCAGATGAAGAAGAGCCATATGCAATTTTAATTAAACAAATGCATCAGTGCCTTCTAAGTGTTTAATGCTGGGATGAGCCACCTACCTCAACAGAATGACATAAGCAGTGCACAACATTACAAAGCTAACATGCTATGATGATAAGTGGCTGGTGATATCAGATACTGACTCTGAACAGGATCTTCTGAGTAGAGCTGTGAAAGGATTTGATATCAGAACCGTGTGAAATGTTGATCATATTTTAAAAGCAAAGTAGAGCTCCTAGGTCTGCGCTGACCCAGGACAAGCAAGGCTGATGTCCAAATGACAAATATGGTGGGTTGTTCCATTCTCATGGACCATTGCTAATGGGATATAATCTAATCACATACTCCTCTCTTCACGACACAGGGAACCAAGGTCATTGTCTCCCAGCTCAGCCATAAAAAAAAAAGGAGTTTGTTTGGTGCTTGAATAAGTACAGAAATATTTCAGTGTTCAAGTGTGGAGCTCCCAGAAATTCAGTTTTGTAACTTTGGCTCATCTTTCTTTCTAATGACTCTTACACATTATTCACATCAACTCTCTACTTCAACTTTTTTTCCTTTTGATGTAGAAGGAAGTGGTGAAAGGCTATCTGATTATTTCAGAAATCTGTTTTTCTTCGTTTCCCTTATCTATATTAACAGTTACATCTTTAAAGAACTTGAAGAAGCATGTGTTACCTGTTCATTCTGAACTCATCTTCGAACAGGTTAGTTTTTTTAGTTTCCATTCACTACCAAAGCCATAGTTTCCTATCTAAGAAATTCTCTAAAATTGATAGAAAACTTGTAGGTTTATGTATTAATCTGTCTTTACACAGTCAAAAACCAGTGCAATTGCATGGCATTCTCTCCCTCATCTGCAAACCCTTTGCTGCACAACAGCAAAGGGTTTGCTGGGCTAAAGGAAATACAAAAGATGAAATTCCTCAAAAACAAGGAAGAATTGTGAACAATTTCCACTTGGAAGACACTTTTCAGATAATCTGTTGGTCTGATTTAATAACTCTGAAGCTCCTCAAACTATTCAATAAAGTATGCTCTGCCCTGCAAAGCGTATTTCTGTGCTCAAACTGTGCTGCTTTAAAGCTTCTGTTGCCATCGAGTAGAAATCTTTTCCAGCTTTAGTCCAGCATGATAGTCTAAGAATGGCATCAAGTAAAATTTAGAATTACATTTTCAGAGTGAACTTTCTGTTCTTTTTTTTTTTCTGCTCTAACAACTTGCCTTTTCAGCAGTTGTTTAGTATTTATGGGGAATTAGATGTGTCTCTGAAATGTCCCCACTGCACTGGTTGTTGCCTGTGGCACTGAGTGCATACATACACACAATCCCCAGCACCACGCTCCAGCCTGATAATTTAGGTGGGAGTAGATAAACTCTTTTATTTTAAAAGCTACAAATTATTATTGGCTGCACACAAACTCCTTAGGTTTTTATTTCAGACGAAGTGTTTCATAAGTCAGGACTACAATTTTGACATAACTGTGATGGTGATCAGTGCTAAGGACCAGTGCCCCAGGTGATAACACCATGTCACACTGTGAGCTAGCAGGTATTTTGTGTAGCTTCATATGCATCCTTCTTGTTCTTTTCAGTTTATTCTAAATTCACAGAATAAAGGAAAAGGCTTCATTTCATATTATCAGTGATGCTAGTTAAGTCACAGGCTTCAGGTTTCAAATTGGATATTTGTCTTAATCATGACATAGTCTGAAAAACTAAAACACTGAAAAGTAAAACACTTTTTCCCCCCCTTTAAGATACCTTTTAATTGAACTTATGACATTTACTCAGGAATCATTCAGATATAAATGATAACTTTAAACCTCTGCCTCTTTTCTCAGATTCCCTTGCCACCTCCAGAAGCATCTCACAACAGTAAAACTTCGTGTATCTTGTCTCCGTATCATCTAAGAGTCCCTTATCTCCTCCTAACATGCACAATAGCGAGAAATGATTCACTCAGAGTAGAAAAATAAATAGGATTGTTGGTATCTTAGGCACACTCTATTCTGTGCAAAGGCTGAGTTAACACCAGTGAGTCACAGAAACAGCAGAGAAGGGAAGGAGTCAATTTTGCCATTGAAATAGGAGGTAGAAACCCAGCCACCAAGGAATCAAATCAGACACCAGACCAGGGAAATATCACTTCACAGGAGCAGATCCTGGTGTTCAGAACAATTTAATTTGTATACAGCTGCCTGCTAAAGTTAGAGAAGGAATTTAGAGACTTCAGATAAAATCTATGTGAATTTAATTTTAAAAATATCAGCGTCTTAGAAACTTTTAAAAATAGAAAATGCATTAAATTTTCAGGTTTATTTAATTTGCTATGCTAGAGCTTATGAATAGTTATTTAGAAGCTTAATTTCACAGTCCTGAATATAGATTTTTTTTTCTTTCTTAAAGTAACCTCCTCCCCACTGCTCCCCCACCTCAGTGTAGCCTTCCTTTGAAGATTTTTAAGACAAAGATGGCTTAAAAATGGATATTAACTGTGCGTGAGTAAATGATGATTGACTGTCATCATCAGTGCTGTGTGTTAGATGCTGTTAGATGATGGGTTAACAGAGAGATTTTCTAATTTCAGACACTTAAACTGGAAAGGTAGGACCAGAGTGAGGTGGAATAAGAGATGTCATTTATCTTTCAAATAGATCAATTTAAAGTGCATGTGGATTCACTGACTCAGTTCCACTTAGATGTGCAGTATGGAACTAGAATCAGGAGTCAAATGCCTTTTACACTCTCGGGAGAGTTTCTTTTTTTCAGAGAAGGAAGTAAAACAAGTCACAAGTAGAGCAAGACAAATTAAAAAGAGAAAGAATACCTTAAATATAAAATCTTATTTAATAGTATACACTATGATATTTTTATTTTTTCTATTGTAAGAAAGGAACTAAAGCAAAGAAAAATAGGCTGTTAAAAAAGAGAAAGAAAAATAAAGTCAGAATATTGTGGTTTATAAAGAGCTGGTGCAGATAGGTAACTGTCCATGTTGGAAAGAGTTACACAATATCTCTTTTCAGTTATTGTATTTCCAAACTTTGTGATTAACATCCCTGTACAGAACATCATTCCACAGCTATTTATTTAACAAAACCTTTAGGATCAAATTGTTATGAATGAATGAAGAAAGATGAGAGTATTTACACTGCAAATCATAGTTATTTCCCTAGCTGCCTTCCAGTTCCTGGAAGGAAGTAAATTGCTTTGGATCTAGCCTGCCTCAGTGTCTTGAATGGGCCAATTCAGACTGATTTACTGATCTATCTAGTTTGTTCTCTTTGGCTAAACATAATGTTTGCTTGCCTTGGTGAAAAATTCCACATACTTTCTCCTTCAGACTTTCAGGGACTAACCTACTCACCAGGTATTCCAACAACTATCTCAAAATGAATTTTCCTGTTGTGCATCAGACAACAGCATTTGTTGCTTGCCATGCACAAACTCTTCTCTAAAAAATCCATTTTGAATTGAGCTAATGGCCATTCAGCTGTGAAAAGAAATACCGCATAGAGCAATGCTAGAATTGATTGGACCATGGGATATCATCACAACCTGCATAACAATAAACCAAAATGTTCAACTAGCAGCATGACAAAATCTGACCTACATTCACCACAACTTGGGAGAAAAGATCTGGGACCATACAATCCCACTATGAAATAATACACTATAACTTTTTTTAATAACTTTCTCATAATATTTTGATTCTTTCCAAAGTGGTGCTATTTCTCTACTCTGCTGTCCCATTTTTCATTTTAAGAGTTCATTTACCCAGGAATATTTTCACTTCTCTCTCTGATTTGTTTTAGCTCCAGGGAAGGCTTCTTCCTATGATGTTGTGCTCATTCTGAATGTTTCATTAGGTACTTCAAATACTCAACATGCAATAAACTTTTTCAAGGAGTATTGAAGAAAAAAATATTGATTAAACTTCTGTTTATTTCCTTTTGAATTCCGAATAATGCATTTTCTGCTTACTTTGTGATTCTCTTGCAGTGTTTTTTTACAGATTCACTTTTGCTAACAAATCATATTTTAAGACTGACAAAGTACTCATATTCTCTTAGTAGATCTTGTGAATGCTTGAAGCCTTTTCAGTGGGTATTGTGCTGTTGGCTGGGTTTTTGTCATTCTACTTGGGTTTCTTTCATTTTAATGACTGAAATAAGTTTTAATTCTGAATTATGTCCTGCCTTTTTCCTTCATTTTTTCTTCTGAATTGATACAGGTTTCACAAGTTTCCATAAGTCCCTTTTGTTACGTGTACAAGTGGAGTATATGAATACATGTATCTTATGAAAAAGTACAGGTGAAATTAATGCTAAATATATATTTCATTTTGAAACTGAGTCTAGATAGTCTTATAAGTAGCTTTTGTAGGAATGCAAGGTCATAGCCAGAGATGCTTGAATTCAGTAGAAAAGACTGTCATTCAGGGACTAGTATTTTTTTCCTACAATGTTTTAAAGGAAAAATTATTTTTTAAACATTAAACTACTTTTACCAAACTGTAGTCTTAAAGACATATTGAAAATTAAATTTTGCTTTTCACAAGTATACTTCTAAAAAGTATAGGATTTACAAAGTATATGAAGTGCAGGAGGTTGTTGACAACTCTAACCTGTTTTATTATTACTGAAAAACTGAAAGACTTGAATAGCAGAATACCAGATAAAAGTATTGAATGTGATTTAAAGAATCAGCTGAACAAATCATGTACCTTGGAAGAACGTTCTTTAACTGGCAGTGAATCAGTTTACAAATGATGCCCACCAAAGTCACAATGAAAAGTCTTATCTTAAATAGAAAATGTCTACGTAGTAGATTCAGAAATGGAATTGATGACTTAGTTTCACTTGGTCTGTCTCTCCAGGAAGGGACATTTTGTTGCCCAATATCAGCTCCTCCCTAGTTCAAACAAAATGAGAGAAGGAAGTGAAATACTGTGGTTCATTTGAAAATATGGTATTAAAGAAAAAAATAGAATGTTCTACAAGAAACAGGACCCTTGCACCAGGGTTAGTACACATTTGGAGATTAACAGAGTCTTTAAAGTATTTTATAAGGGATTTTTAATTTTGAAACCTAGATTCTAAAGAAAGTGAATAAATGAGAAAATAAAATGTACTGTTACGATAGTTTCTCCATTTATTTTCCATCAATATGTCCACAAACTGTAGAAATATTTGATTCATTTTTCCAGTACTAAACAGTGTAATAAACTAGTCTTTTCAGAAGAAATAATCACAGACTGTTGCCATGAAAACCTCCTTTAGTAATAATGATCTTATTCAGTCAGAAGTTAAATAGCCTCAGTACTAGGACTTAGATTTAAATTACTTCTACTCGTCTACCAGTTGTCTTTCAAAATGCCATTGTATATTAATTCCACAGCACTTTAATATCACCCTACATTCTAATAAAACAGTACTTTGTGCTTTCTACCTCCATCTTAATTACATGAACGTGGAAAGTCTTCAAAGTAACTGGTACTTCCAGTGAAAATGTGGTTGTTACCACGGAGGTGAACTCAAGTTTTCCAGCTGCTATGCATCTGAAAGTAACTACTCACATAAACAAGCCAATAGACACGGAACAAGAAGAAAACCCCAAAGAGTGTGACTGACCTAGCAGGGTATGTGAAGTCTTCTTTAATATACAACATGCTGGAGGGAGAGCAAAACCATACAATTACGTTTTCCAGCTTTTACCATATATTGTGTTTACCAAATTGTGAATAAGGAAAAGTTTACATAGTTCTCAACTGTATATTGTTTTTTTTTTCGTTCTACCTGATGTGAACTTCTCTGTGAAACAGATAAATACTAGATTAAAAACATTAAGAAGTATTACGGTATTATGAAAAGTAATAATTTTTATATTGTGAAATCCCACTGATTTTATGCTGAAAAGTACTGTATTTTTTAAAGTATATTTTGATAGGGGAAAGTATACAGCATGGATTTTAGTTATGTTTTGTGGAAAACCCGAGCATCTTTTCAATAATATGCATATTTTGTATGTACATAATTGATTTCAGATTGAGTTACAAATCTGAAATATCTAAATCTGCTTTGGACTCTGACTATGGGATAAGTTTACATTGTTAATACAGATGTCATAATAAGTTTTGAAACATGAAATACTGACATTGAAGGAGGAAATTTGACTGAATTAGGAAATATAACTGGTTGACCATGTTTGTGCTAGGTTTAAGCCATTTCCAAATGGTGTAAGGAAAAATGAATATTGTCATTAAATTTAAATAATAGTCATTGTAGAGTGTAATGCTGTTTAACTCTCTCTTATCAGCTGAGAGTTAATTTCTCCAGTTACAGTAACTAAAAGAATCAAATGTCTTATTTCTGCTGACAGTTTTCAGACTTCCCCTCTTCCACCACTGTCACACAGTCCCTTAGGAAGACTTGCAAAGTCCTTGCCTTACGGATGCCTTTGTTGTCTCAAGCAATGGTATGCATGAGGCTATCTATGAAAGGAGAGACCACTCTTTAATTGGATGGTGGAATTGGAATTCATCTTAAAATGAGAGTTTTTCTCTGAAAAATTTCTTTTCTCTGGAAAGAAAAAGTAGTCAAACCAACAGCAAAGAAGACATAGAATGACAATTCTATGAGATGAAATTGTGAGTAATCCTTAAAAATGAAACAATGTAACTTCCTCTAAGATTCCACGGTATCTTTTTTCCCTTTTTTACAATCTTGATATGGCACACCATAGTTGACAGTCAGGAGCAAGAAACTCATGGAAGCCAAGATTTTGGGTGCTGAAAATTACCTTACTGAAGGGCTAATGGAAAGAAAGCTGAAAAATCCTGTGGTGGATGAGTACTTCTGGAGATTTACTGCTTTTCAGTTCTGCTAGGTTAAATTTGGAACCACCAGTTCTATGGTTAACTTAACCACTAGTTAAACCATAAATCTTGATTAATGGAAAGTTTTGATGATCTTGGCATAAACGTGGTTTAATATTTCTTCAAAAGTCCTTAATTCACCTACTTTACTTCAAGAAAACTGCCTGAGAGAAGGTCTTATTGCTCACAAACGATAATGCCCTTCAGAGTTTTGTTAGTGTTCATTTGCAAGGAGTGTTTGTAAAGCTCAGTTAATGAAGACTGCATTAGGTGAGACACTGAAGGGATTAAGGGAACAGAGAGAAGTATGTATAGCACAGCTTATCTGGGAAGCAAAAAGCAGCTTAGTAGTGCTGATGTACTTTTTCCACTCTCCAGAAGTTGTTTGAAACCAATAGCTGTGGACAGAAGTTCAACATGAGGCCAACATTTTGCTGTGCCTCAGTGGAAAAACCCAGGTCCACTCAACCTGATTGCACTACACGTGGCTTTCTGCAAGGTAGGCTGAGTCTGCTATGCACTGTCTCCTGTATTGTGTTCTGGGAGGATGGAGCTTGTTATTTAAGTGCTTAATATTGCATCCAGAATATGCAGAAGTTAAATTTAGCAATGCCAATTTGAACTCTTGGGTTTGGCTTGTTTGATGTTTTTTACTGGCAAGAAAGAAAAACATACAGGGGTAAAAATGTGTACCTCAAAAATAGTATTGCATTTGTAGAATCAGAGTCTATTTTATAAACAATTTAATGGAATTTCTGAAAATGTTATACTCATTTCCAAAGGCAAAATTTAGACTATTTTATGCAGCAAAAATAAATTGCACACTTGTAGTATGTTTTGCATTTTGTGACTGCTTTGAAGGAACATCTGCTCTGTAAGGACTATTCAAGCATTTTAGATGTCCTATTAAAATCTTAGAGATTCTAAAGCATGCTATTCTTGAGCCAAAGAATGGGGCGAGGGAGGAAGGAGATGTTGTCTCGTTTAGCACCATGTTAGTGTCCAGTGGCACTTGGGAAAAGCATGTCCTGATAATAAAGTCACTGAATAGTTGGAAGAGGTATTACTTTAATGTAAGGCAACTGATGGACAGGTAGATCCTTTCTGCCATTAAGATACACTTTCAAAAGTTGCATACTCTTCTGGCAGCCTGGAGGACAAAGTAAGGTGCTAATACAAGGAGAAAGGAAAGAAAGAGCTTTAGACTGCCATTCTACATTTAAGCAAAATTTGTTATACTAACTACTTTTGTGATAAAAGTCTATAGTTTAAAAAAAACAAAAAACAAATACGTGCAGAGAACAACAGAACATAGTATCTATAAACTTGCTATTACCTCTGTCAAAACCTATGCTCTTCAGTCAGGGAAAGACAAACAGGAATACAGAAAGATCCCCAAGGTTCTAAAAAGTCTCCTGCAGTTACAGTCACATCTGTACTAGGAAATTCTGCCAGTAAAATTGCCAGTAAACATGTAACAACAGCAGATGCTGATGCTGTTAGATGTTATATTTATCTCCTTGTTAGAAATGTCCTCCTCAAGAGAAATTCTGTCAGAAGATTTCTGTGCCTCCCATACCTTCACCTAGTTCACTGTTGGGTAGAAACACTTCACTTGAAGAATTCAGGGTGTTCTAATCCAAGGAGTCATATTTCCTTTTCCTGTTAAAATCTTATCCCATATCTAGGCCTTTCCTCCCATGGTCCCCTATGACTTCCCTTTGCCCTCACTGTTCTCTCAAAGGTAGATCCTGTGTAGCTCAAAGTGTTCCCATCTCTGTTTTAGAAACAAGATGCGTAGGTTTTACAGCATTTCGGTTACTAAACCACCATGTGTTGGCTTGGGAATGAGAAACTTGAAGGTGATGAAAGCCTGCAACTGTTTCAGGTTCTATCAGACACTTGGCAACTCATTCTGCACCCTGTGAACTGGTGCTCCTAAATTTTAGAAAAACAGGCTGGCAGTATTAGGAAGTATTACCAATGTAATTAACTGTGTATGTGCAAATCATTCAAGTGTGGAGCTTGCCTCGTGAGACTCTTAAGGATGGAAGCACTGAAAGATACAAGGGCAAAGGCAGCTCTGTACTGATATGTGTCAGTGCCCAAGTGGTTTCAAGCAGGATGACAGCTGTGCAGATGGAGATTCTGAGTCCTACAGAAAGGTGTTTCCAAACAATGCAGAAAACTAGAGCTAACACATCCAAGATACCAGAACTGTGTTTGTGGGTACATTCAGCATGTCAATCCCTAATGCTGTTTGTGTGTAGAGAGTATTTTTTGGAGTACAAGTGAAGCACTGGGAGAGCTGGCTGATAGTAATACTGTCTTTATGGACCTTGTCTGCTGTTCCACAAATGGGGAATATTACATTGTTATAAAGAAAAACGATTAAAATGTTAAGTGGAAAGAATAAATATAAGGCTGACAGCAAGCTGCTCCTTCAACAGCTAGACTGAAGTTACAGAAGCCTTTCATTTAGTGTGCTTGACTGAGGGTGACTTAAAATAATGCCTTAGAGTGCCAGGCATCCCTCATATATTGTGATGCAGCTCTAGCAGAGTCAAAAACAGGTAATGATTGTAATTGTTTGTTGTACTTGGTTCAAGCACACATAGTAAATGATTTGCAAAAAACCATTTTAAATTAAAGTTCTGATGCAGTACATCATTAGACACAAGCAATAACATTGCCCAGAGACATTAACAATAACTGTCAAAGCTTATGAAAAGTAGTCTTACATAAATGTAATATTTTAAAAAATTTGCCTGTGAACTTTTTGCTTAACCTTATATTATATTTGAACTCAGCCCCATTGTCTAAGTGAGCCAGAGCTAATGATCTGACTGTTGTCTCGGTTTTGGTGGATGGTTTTGCTGCTTTGAAATATATTTCCTAGGCAGCTCAAGTGTAAACATTTCCACAGATGTGAAGGTTTTGTGGGTGTATTTGCAGAATTTGTCTTTGCTGCTTGAAAATGACAAACTATCCTGTTGCACTTCTCATTACATCTCCAGACTGGGCTACTTTCTCCAGGAAGAATTTCTTTTGATCTTGCTTCCTTTGCTATGTCAAAATTATGACCTGTACATAAATTTTCCTTTTGTATTCCTGAAAGTGGATTTCTTATTGACAATGAATTTGTTTTCCTTAAATCTTCCCCACAAAATATTATCTGTAGAAAACAGTATTAAAAAATGTTCAGTCATTTTCCGTGACATTGCCAACAAGATTAATATAGCATCTGATTATATAACCTGTATATTTTCTTCATTAACAAGAGGCAGCCTTCCTCTTGCCATATAATCTGGTTTACTACACGCACCTAGATAGATCTATTTGTGACAGGCTTACACTTTGAAAAATTATTACATTTCCTTGGTGTCCATGGAGCAATTGCAGATGCTTTCCAAGAAGCCTAAGAAGATAAGCTGCTGTCACAGTGCTTTAATTCCACCTTCTATCGTCTTCTAAGGAAGCACAGGATTTGCAGGGAAGACTATGGGACTTGAGTCTGTCACCATGTTACTGCAGGGTGATAGCACTGCTTGCCTGCTTGCTGCACTGCTGTAGCAGGAAAATGTCATGCTGAGAGGAAACACAGCTGATTCTAAAGACAGATCTACACAGTGGACTTCTATGGACATTAAAATGCTGGTCACTACGAGAATCTGCTACCTGGCTCTTACTGATAATCTTGCACTAGCTTTTCAAAGAACAGCAATCCTGAAACATGTCTGCAGTCACACTGGAGTGCCAAAAAACCTTAGGATAGTTGTAAAGGAGTGGGTTCTGGAATCTGCAAGCAAGGCTTCCAGGATCAATAATTTTTTGTAGGTGTAACTAGTTATGGCATAAAGGAGAAACAGAAACCAGAAACATAAATAATATCCAGTTTCTCTAAATAAATAATTATGAAGGAAAATAAAGATTATATTTTTAAAGTGAGGAATGGGAAGAGTTATTGCTAGGACGGCGAGCAAGTAGCAGAGTTGCAGTAACTCAGCTCCCATCCCCATCTCGACTGAGGCTCACTGGAATAAATGCGGTTCCCCGCCGCCACCGGGGGGCGATGCTCTCCCAAGTACTTCGGGAAAGAGGCACAAATTTCACCTTCCGGGCTATCCCGCTGAGATGTTAGCATGTGCATGAGTCCATATAAAGAGGTTTCTAGAAGTAAATTTTAAAAGGTAAGAATATTTTGGCAGCTAACTTTTAGTCACGTTCCTAGAATTCTTGAATCTTTGACTAAATCCAATTTAAAAATTAATTTAGAAATGACTGCGTCTTAAGGAACTGGAATGTTTAATGTATTCTTCTTGATTTCAGTTAATACAGATTATTATTAAATATCTTATTCCTGCTTAAAACTCACAGATACTCTCATAAGACTGTCATGTTCTTAACCTTCATTGTCAGATTGTAACCATTACTCTAACATTAGTTGATATTTCCCTATTTAGTATACATATACATTTGAAGAAATTTATTATTTACTACTCTTCGACTTAAAGGAACAATAGATAAAAGCTTTCCAAATGTTCAGAGTATATATATTGTTAACCACTACTATTCTTCAGACCTTTAACCCAGACGTGTATTTCATTCCCTGCGAGTGCATTGGCATTGTATACAGGACAAAACAACTTGATTTCCAGCTGTATAAAGCAGTTGGCTAGTGAGTATATCTGAATAGGATCAGAGAAAGGGAGAAATGAAAAGGGAAATATCTGCCATTCAAAAAGTAAAAAAAAAAAATTTTAAAAGGGAGTAGCGGCACTATAAAACATGAATTTGTTATAAATCAAAACCCCTAAGATTTCACTATTTACCTTTCAGTTTAGTTTACTGTAACCTCTTAAAAACCTCACTCCAAAAATCTAATAAGGGATTAGAACAACAGGTATTTTTATCAATATGTACGCACACTTTTTCAGATTGGTAAAAACACTTTAAACAAGTTATGGAAAGGACAATTATATTTTCAATACCCAGTTTATTATTAAGAGAAAAGCATTCATTGCATGCTTTATAGATCTCTGTCTTTTTATATTATCTGTGTACATGGCCTAAGATCAGGAATAATCAGGTTCAAACACAATTTCAAGTCTTTAGCGATTACTACAGACTTCTGGCATCTGTAATGAGACTTGGTGTATATTGATCAATGCAGCCTATTCATTTAATGTGAAAGATATAATTTGCTTCTGTTGTTCTAATTCTATGCACCATTTTCAGAACAATCTCTGAAAGGAGGTATCAAGATGATTTCCTAGGCACAAGTTTTATGACACCTTATAAAAATGTCTGTTCCATGTCTCAAAATATTACCTATGCCCAAAGCTTCTGTTTTGGTCTGAGAACCACAGTCTGTCTTGGAGCTGATTTTCATACTACCGACATAGTTACAGGCTGATGTCAAAAATCAGAAAGCTCTATGTCTTCACTCATTGCTGGTTTTTAATCTTCTCTTGGTGCATGATTCTCTCCCTCTTCCAGAGGTACTTTAGGTGAAAATGTAATTGTTTACTGTGAGTCTCTCTCAAAAAGAAAGGATTGAGTAACCCCAGTGTTATGACTCTCATATGTGGTCACCAATACAAAAAGTTACAGACTGATAAAGAATGGTGACATTCCTTCACCTTGATTGAAAGAAAGTCTTCTATCTTGTGGCTAAAACTGTTCCTGTTCTGTAACTCTGAATCTGAGGGACTCTGTTATTAGAATTAGGTGATTTTTTAATATTGTTCTGATAAACATGAGGCTGGATGCTGTGCAGGATTTTGGAAAAACTCAGACATTGATATCCTACAGCTAGTCTGGATTTGCGTCCCTTAATGAATGCAATGCAATTCCTCCTTCAAAGGTGTTAACAGTTTGGGGTTTGAATTCTCAAAGATGCTGGCAAATTTCAGTTCCTATGTTCTTCACTCTCCCTTTTGCTATTGAGTGTATCATTCAGACTGATACATGAAAATTAAATTTCTGTATAGAATCCAGAACTGTACTTGTATAAAAGAGTGAAAAAATCTTGAAAGGACCAGCCTTCTTTCTCTCTTACAATTTGAGTGATGACTTCAATTTGAAAAGACTATGCTGGGTATTAGGGGCTTCAGTGAGACACAACCAGCCTCCTTCGAATGAATCCTGGAGCAAGGAAGGAGCACTCTAGGTTATTATCTGTAACACAGGGAAATTATGTTGCTTGTACAATGTAAAAGGAAATTTGGGATCCTTTGTGTTTACCTTAAGGATATGAAGAAGAGAATTATAAAAAAAGAAAAAAAGCAAAGCAAACAAAAAAAAACCCAAAACAAATAGCACTGAGAGATTAGAATTACTTGCTGTTGTACTCTTCTGGGTTGGTATAGTTAAGATGGGTGTGATATATATTAATATAATAAAAGTATAAATCATAATAATTTATTATGGTGACATAGATATAAAAAAACCAAATTTTTTTAAAAATATGCAAAGCTGTAATACTATGTTGTGTATTAACATACCATTATTTTACTCTAATAAACTGGGAAACTATTGGACACATAATGTTCTAAGCTAACAAAATATCCCAACAATTATTCTTTGAAGAGCTATTAATTGAAGGTCAACTTATGGTCTAGTATGCAGCCTAGCCACATGCAAAGTGAGAGAAAAGGAAGAAGGAGTTTCCTCAGCTGTGTCAATACATTTCTGCATTTCTGTTGAGCTCTATAGGAGTCTCTGGAGGAACTGAGGTCTATTGGTGGGGTACTGCTGGATCTAGGGGGTAGCTCAGTGGGTTACCATCAGACTGACAGCAGCATCTTCACTGGTGTCCTGAAAGGCACCATAGGATAACAAAATACGCTGTAGAAAAGCATCTGATCCCTATTCAAGACCAGAAAATTTCAGTAGAAATGTTAAACCTGTGACCTAACAAATCTGTTTAAACCTTAGCTGGATTCAGTTCTGGGTAAATTACAGATGTTTAAAGCCCTGTACCAGTCAAGGTAAGTGGAGGAGGTTGAGCAATACCTTCTCCCCACTTTCCTCTGTATGCACAGCCATTTGGCACACTATGTGTCTTTGCTAGGGAGAAAATGTTTGCTATGGATGCAGAAAAACTGCCATCTCAGAGGGATTTAAATATGAGATGGGAATTTTGGTAATTCTCCTCATAGCAGTATCTTGTGCCCTTTGAAACAGATCATCCTAATGGAAAATAATCTTTAAGTAAGGGGCATGGAACTTTCCAATAGGTTTATAAATTGCTTTCCAGACTCCTCACAATGTGTACAATATTTCATTCCTTTCAGATTTTCTTCCATGTCTAATTGAGATGAAACATCAATGTCCTAAAACTATTTGTAGAATCGTAACTTTAAAAAGGATTTTTTCTTTAATTTCAGTGTTTTAATTGCCTTGAATTGAAAAATTAATTTTAATTGAATGTTGAATTGCATCTACTGATATCTCTAAACTACCCCTTTATTGTCTAAATACTATGTTCCTGTTCTCTCCTATGGTCTACCTAAGAAGCCAGATTGTTAGAAATTTCCAGGTCTTTGACCAGGCTTTGTGACAAAACTACATTGTCCACAACTCACTACAGTCTCCTTTGAGGTTTAGACATATCTGGCCCACACAGTCTAAGACTCAGAAACTCAGTCTTTGAAATAAAAAACTACAAATTGCAGCGAATTAATTATGATGGAAACTACTTTTTAGTAGGTCACCTAAATTTCGACAAAATTAAACCTTTCAATTTGGTTGGATAAAGTGTTAAATTTTGCTGAGTGAAAATGCCCACAGAATAAGCAGAATTAGCTTTCTATAAGAAGAAATTATTTTGCATTAACACATTTTAACTGTTTAACTGGATTATTTGTTAATTGGAGTGCCATGGAACTGGAGCTTCTTTCCTGTGTTCCTTGGGTTATTTTCTGGTGGTTTGTGGTTTATTTTGTTTGGTTGCGGGGTGTTTGTTTGTTTTTGAACTTTTCCCCGATTTTTAATATATTAAAGGTGACAAATCAAAATAGTTACAAGAATGATCATATGGAAAAATACATAGTTCCTAGATGTCCTGATTAAGACAAGTTGCCAATTGTGAAACACTGCTGCCAATTCAAAATGTCCAGTTCAATACAGAGAGGTTAGGCTGGAAACTGCAATAATCTATAAATTAGTACCAATCTACTCCCAATAGATTCATCAGTTCTGGCAATCTGGAAGGCCAACTCTACTTGACAGCAGTGGTGTTTTTGTGGTCTTCTTGTTCCACATCAATTTTCCACTTCTGAAATAGACCATATATATGATTACTAAGATAAAATACAGCCAAAGCAGTTAACTGAAGAAAGTGAGAGAACAAGGGAGAGATGAAAAAAGATGAAAAGGAATAGGCAAAAGAGAAACTATGTATCTGTATTCTGAAAACCACAGAAAAGGAAATTAATTGGAAAGAAGTGATTTTGAAAGAAAAGAAGTCACAGAAAGATGAGAAAAGTATTGGTGGTTTTAATAAATGAAATTTCCATGAAGAATTGTGCCATTGTAAGGGTTTTTTCCTGCAGTAAATTTGATATTTTCATATTTAAAAATTGGGTAGAAATGTGCAGAGGCTCTTCTGAGTTATATCCTAAAAATTCTATCTTCTTTTTTCTGCAAAATTTATGATCAATTTAACTTACTTTTAAATTATACAGAAGGTTTAATGATTACAGCATATTCATAATAAGAAAAGAAATATCATTTCAGAGACCTAGACTTTATATGAAGGTTATTTGTAAAGAAATTGCACTTAATTGCGTAGCCTCCTCTCACTTCTGACTGAATTGGTAACAAGGTAAGACATACAGCATGTGTGATAGTGCCTACAGGCCCAAAACAAATTAACTTAATGGGCATAAATGTGTACTCCTGTCAAATTATGCATTTGATTAGGAATGGACTTGGCTTCAACTGTACATGTGGTTTTGCAGAAGAAAAATAAGCCATTTAACCCATGTAATTCTGAAATGTCTTACACAGGTCTAGAAACAGAGCTAAAGAATAGATGTGGTCTGTGATTGAACTGTAAAACTGAGATTCCTCCTCTGTTGTAATACAGATTCCTTTTATGCTTACACTTCTCCAAAACCGATCATGCTAACTAAGCAAAGCTAGACTTTCATAGCAAAATTATTTTGAATATGTGCAATCCTCGAGATTAACATCAAGTTGGGTGGAAGTGTTCATCTGCTGGAGGGTTGCAAGCGCTACAGAGGGATCTGGACTGGCTGGATCAATGAGCTGAGGCCAGTTGTCTGAGGCACAACAAGGCCAGGTACTAGGTCCTGCACTTCAGCCACAGCCCCATGCAGCACTGCAGGCTTAGGGAAGAGCAGCTGGAAAAGGATCTGGGGTGCTGGTTTACCAGCAGTGTGCCCAGGTGGCCAAGAAGGCCAGTGACATCCTGACTTGTATCAGAAATAATGGCATCAGATTGTATCAGCAGGACCAGAGCAGTGACTGTCCCCCTGTACGTGGCACTGGTGATGGCACACCTCGAATCCTGTGTTCAGTTCTGAGCCACTCACACAGAAAGGACATTGGGATGCTGGAGCAGGTCCAGAGAAGGGCAATGGAGATGGTGAAGGGTCTTGAGCACAAATCTTACAAGGAGCAACTGGGGTTACTGAGCCTGGAGAAGAGGAGTATCAGGGGAGACTTTATTGCTCTCTACAGCTGCCTGAAAGGAGGGTGTAGGCAGGTGTGGGTTGCTCACTTCTCCCAAGTGACAAGAAGAAATAGTTTCAAGCTGCACCAGGGGAGATTTACACTGGATATTAGGAAAAATTTCTTCACGGAAAAGGTTGTCAAGCACTGGAACAGGTTGCCCAGGGAAGTGGTTGAGTCACCATCCCTGGAGGTATTAAGGACAGGTAGATGTGGCACTTACAGCCATGGTTTGGGATGGGCTTGTTGGTGCTGGTTAATGGCTGGACTTGATGATCTTAAATGTCTTTTCTATCCTACATGATTCTATGATTCTACAGTAAAGATATGTTTTAGGTGGAGATGGCATAGTGAGTTCAACTAAACTCTAAGAAATATGACTGTGTCTAGCTAGTTCCATAGGTTAATTAATCAGCCTATAGTTAGTCAATAAAGTATTGCATGTAAACCTGTCACCACTATAAAATACAGGATATTCGTGGGGAAAGGCCTCTGCCCAGTTACTGACAGAAGAAAGGGGCAAGATGGTTCTATTTTGATCAGCTTAGCTTTTGCTTTTGTGAAGACTTTTGTGAAGACTTTGGTTCCCTTTCAAGTTGTAAAGACTTACATCTTTCAGACATGTCATTAGGCTGAATTTGTAGCTACTTATCTTTGACACCTAAAAACATGAGCCTTGTTTATTTTATTCCTCATGTAAAACATTTTGATAAAGGATAGCTTTCTTCATAAATGACACCTTATTGTGAACATTTTTAGGCATAGTTAGAATTATTTAGATTTTATTAAATCCTCTGTAACAGTCTCAATTGCAATTAATACATTAGAAGTGTCTAATAATATGTGCTCAATTAAGAAGATAAAGCTTGATAGGATTGATAAACCAGTATATATCCAATATAGGTCCAGTATATAATAACAAGATATGTTGTATTATATCCAATTGCTTTGGACATCATGCATACAATGTTTTACAGGTAAACATTAGTTTTTTAATAAATAAGATTCAAAAAAGTCTGAAATAGGAACTAATATAAAGCAGAATGTTTCTGTATTGGATAAATTGGATTAAACTGGTTTAAGTATTTGAGTAAACATTGCCATTTTGATTAGTGCTCTGGCAAAACAGAAAAAAACTAACCCCAGTTTTGCACAAAAAAAAAACCAAAGAAAAGCAAAGTCTTGTAATGTGTTAAAAAAACCTCATGAAAACAGTGTCAAGGTTAGAAGTTTATCATTAAGTAATTTTCTTGCTTGCTACATTATGTATAGGCTAGAGCTATTGTTAAGAAAAGCATTCAAGAATTTCAAGAACCCTGTCTCTTCAAAATAAGATGTAAGAGTAGACAATGGCTTGTGGTCAGGGAGAGTAAATATTGGGAAGGAGATTAATTAGCATGCCAAAAGAACTTTACTAAGATGAGGAGGCTACAATGGGGCTGAAAACCTCCAGCTGTGCAGAACCCTCAGGAAGGAGGAAAAAGTGGTAAATGAAGAATCAAAAAGAGTCCCCTACCTGTTTAATCAACCTCAATGATTAGAATAATTAATGTTTTTTCAAACTGTGTTGCCGAGACTCTTCTTAAAAGATGCTGGTGATCTACATAGTAAAGAAAAACAGAAGAGTGTATTTCAGAGAGAAAATTTAAAAAACCCCAAAACTCTTCTGCTATGTAATATGTGTTTTTTTCATGTTATTTTCATTCTTATTCAAAAGAATGAAGAGCTAAAAGTTTCATTACATACTTCATCTTCTAGTTTTGTCTGCACTAGAATTATTTGCCCAGGTAAGTTATACAAGTGAAGTTACAATATCATTCTTAAAACTTACTTCAGGCTTGAAAACCCACAGTGAAATAAGATTACCCAAACCAAATATGCCTTTCATATCATACTGTCACCCACAGTACCTTTTGTTGAGCATAACTCAAATTGTACATCTGTATTTCTGGCCAACATATTTGAGCAAACAGGAAAATTTCAGAGGGTAAAAATAGGAGCAGTATCACATACTCTTTGCGTATCCTTATTTCTCATTTTTGTCTGAGAATAACGTGTGGAAGACCTTCTTCAGCCACACTTTGGAAACATAAACTATAGGGAGTATGAATTAGAAAACTGCTGACTTACTCCATAAACTTCTAGAACACTTAATTATAGAAAAGGGTGAGAAAGGTGAGAAAGAAATTTAGAGAAGTCAGAGCTCACAAAGGATACCTATGTCCTACCCAACATCTGAATTGCTTCTATTGAGATTTTATGGTGTGAGATGGTTAAAACACATCACCATCTAACACGCAAACATCAACTCGATGCCCAACATTTTTTGGTGCTTAAATAAAGCCAGATCTGAAAATTCAGCCACAGTTCTTGAAGCTGAGTACTTCTGTATAAGGAACATGTAAAACAGAGATGCTTAAACTAGGAAAACACCTTAAGGAGGATGTGAATAACACAGGAAGTTCATAACAGGTGTTGGTTTAGAAGCTCCATCAATTACAATGTTATGACTGTTTTGTTCACAGAAAATCTATTGCTTACAGTGTTTGATTTGAAAGGGTGTGTCTGGGACTAGGACACAAGGAGACATTTGCCTTTTTCTGGAATCTGTGATGTGTGCCAGATAAAACTCTGGGATAGGAAAAGTTTCAGATCTTTTATAGTCTACTGAGAACAGTCAGACGAGTAGAGGTCCCAATTTTTAATGAATAACTGCATCTAAAACAATTGATTTGTAGAGATAGAAGATTGTCCTTGGCATCAAGGCACTGCTTACAATTGTGTTGTAAATTTTAACATAAAGTTTAAATTGTTCACTGGACAAGAAGAGTTTTAAATTTTTGAACATCAGCAAATACAAAAATTCATTGCATGCTTTTCTAGAGACATAAACTTAATTTTGACAATGACAATTTAAAATATTCTGTAGTCAAAGCAAAAAATTAAGATTTTTATCTCTAGACAAGACATAAGCTTAGTTTCTGAGTTTGGTTGGGGAAGTTCTTCACTTTGTATTATATAAAAAGCCAGATCTTTCTGTATTTAACAGATTTGGATGAAGAAGAAATTATCTTATTTTTGAAGACCCCAGTTCCAGGATTTATCTTTGTGAATTCCTATTGCATCTGCTGTGGTTTTTGGGGCTATACAGACCATCAGAAAGATTAGATGCAGTGTCAGGCAAAGATGTTACACCATTAGGATGCTTTCTGTTTCAGTTGTAAGCTTGTGAGGACTTTGCTTAGACCTGTCTTGAGATAGTCTTCTGCCTCTGATCTTGGACAGGTCCACATAATAATCCCTTATTCTGAAGTGTATGTAAGCTGTCCATAAAAACAGATGAACTTGTCCTCAATGCTGACCGTCTGAGTTACCACGCTCTCTGCATCTTAGTGGTTTCTGCCTTTTTGGCATACTTGTGTTAGCAGAGATCCAAGGTGTTTATCAATCTAATCAAATTCATGGAGAATGAGAAATAGGAGCACCTAGGAGCATTTAGCCTTCAGGAAAAATGTTAAGGATTAAATTGCAGTAATAGCAGAAGAATAGGGAAAGACACAGAAGACAAATACATTAAATCTTGAAGTCTGCAGTGGCCTGAAGTAGAAGATGACAGTCAAAGAAGAAGGAAAGATGAATACTTCAAAGCAGTTCAAGACACAAGTAGCAAAAGTCAAGGAGAAGTTGAGATGCAACTAGCAAAAGACATCAAGGTTAATGAGAAATAATTGCTAACGTAGTATTACTATGAAGATAAAAGGAAAGAATGAGTCCCATTGTGCAGGAAGAATGCAGTAAGGAGAGAAATGTAAGAAAAAGTAATTGAAAACGTATGCACCAATCATTAATGGCATGTAGTTGGTTAACTCAGTCATCACAGAAATGACAAGAAAAAGAAAGAGCTTAGATAAGACTTTGTCTGTAATGGATCTATTCTCTAAGTTTTGTAAAAATGAGATTGTTGTAATCATCTTATGAACTCTGCCCTGAATATTCACGGAATTGCTTGAAAGAGTCTCAGAATTGTTAGTCATCACTTTTGAGAAACTGTAGAGAACAAGCAGGTACCAGATGACTATAAAAAACCAAAGCAAATTAAAGGGTTTCTTTTAAAAAGGGACCTTCAAAAAAGTGGGTGAAAAAGGATCAGAAAATGAAACTCTTGTCATTCTACCTTCAATTTCTGGAAAATACAGGGACAGGTAATTCAGCACACTATGTCTAAAAATCTGAAAGATACCAAAGAAGACGCAAATCCTGTCAAGCCAAAATCGTTTATGTTTATGAAGTAAATCCTCTGCTCTGTTCAACAGTGTTCTAGTGTTCTAGACACTGACAATGGAAAAATCTCATAGCCCAATTCAGTGGGATAATACAGTGATCAGAGATCTCAAAATCATGGTATAAGATTAAAATAACAGGAGAAAAATATGGTAATAAACATATCACTGGGATGAAATACAGAGTGGGGTTACAATATGTTCCCACATGGGAAAGACTGCTTATCAGAGGAAAAGAGTAATCTGTTCTTCATGTTTTTTGGTGACTAGGATTAACCATAAATTATAAGCTTTAATTGCAGTAAAATCAACTTGTTTCAGGTATTGGAAACCTCTTCTAAAATTAGTCTAGTAAAACCCACTGACACAGATCAGCGTGGAGTTTCTGTCACTGACAGACTTCACCAATGGTGATTCTAGAAGAAGATTTGGATCAACATCTGCCAGCAGTGACAAGGTATATCTGGCTTTGCCTGTGGGCAATGGGATACCTAGATATTCCTAAATTTATTCTAATATAACACAGCCTGTATAGTTAAAATAGTTTTTAAAAATTAACTCCATACTTAATTGCCTTAAGTGAACATATTCTTCATTTGGAGGAAGTGTGTAAAGCACTTTTGTGACACGGTGTTCAGGGCGTGAATTTCCTTCCATTTCCTAATAATTTCTCAGCATGGCCCTTCTCTTCCATCAGTAACCTATGCATACAAACTTTTCTTCCAATATGTACCTTCATGGATATGTTACATAATTCCAGTGATCTTTCATATAACACATAGATGTGTACACAAAATACATATTTAAATGTAGACTCCCTCTTTTCTTTTTCTTTCCATGCTTTTCCTTGTGCAACAACCATATTACTCACACCAGTATTGTAACTTGCAAGTATATTACCAGCTACACCATCTTCATTGCTACCTCCCTGTAGGACGTATCAGCTACTCAAAGGGGAAGACACCTGAAAAGTTATTACTCTAAATTACTAAGTCTTAATACTCAAATATTTGTTACTGAAAATTTGCAAAATAGATCATATTGTGGAATGGAGAAGAAAGATTTTTTTTGTTAATAACAACAATGCTTCTTGACTGGACAAATGGTGAAAAGTTATGAGGCAGAGTTTCTAAACTCTCAGTTCAAAATTATGTTCCTGTTACCATTAGTATTATTCTCTTACCACTGCTGCAGTAACAGATCTTAAAGATGTCACATCTTAAAGATGCTATTGTTAAACACGTCAGTATGTAACAATACAGTTACATTTTCTGTAAGAAATGTATGTACATTTAAAATAAAAAATACTTCTCAAGGCACATAAATTTAATCTTTGAAGAGAAGTGAAATTATTGAGGAAAAAAAAAGAAAACTTGCTAGTTTTGTATCTTCAAAATGCCATTTCAATCAAGTATCATTGTGTGCTTGAATAAATGGAATTTCCAGCTTGTGTGAAGTCCTTGATCAGAATGAGGCTCTTAAACCAATTATGTGGAGATTAGAGTGGTTAAAATTATAAGGAATACATTTAGAATTATTAAAGGCTTCAAATAGCTTGGTTCAGGCAAAATTACATATAATTGATCATTAGTATGTGTTGTCAGTAGAAACTGCAGTCATAGGTGTTGAAGTTCACTTTTTAGACAAATTGCAGTGAAACTTTTGTAAAACTCAAACCATAAGAGATTTCCCCTTTCTAAGGATTTTTACTGAATGCAAATCTTAGCCACTTTTATTCCTCTTCTCTAAGTATAGAAAGATGAACAATAACTTAGAATTACTCACTAATATTATCTGGATGAAATTGTCAAACACAGGTGAAGCAAACCAAAACAAAAATATCTATTTTTGTTTCCTTCATTGCCGGGTAAGTGAAAACACAAATTCAGGAATTGAGATGCTGTCAAAAAAGTTTAAATAAGTAATTCTTAAAAAAAAAACCCCAAACCCCAACACATTAGCTTTATAGAGAATTTTTTTCTTTGCCAAAGGGCAAAGCAATTTGTAGGAAATTAACATTAAGACTGACAAATACAAACTGGATTGTCAGAGAATGATTCTATAAAGCACTGACTCTATAACCCACCCTGAGAATAACATGACTGTTTTATTGATTCTTATTTAGCCTCTGTGCAGTCCCTCTATCCCTTTGCTTTGAATTTTGGGATTCATTTATTACAGAATATAATATTATTCTGGATAAGTATCATTTTTAGAGTCAGGCACATAAATCCTAATCTGGCAATCATCCTCTCCGTCATACGGGTGACAGGATTTTCATTGATTTTAGTGATACAAGTTTAGGAACAAAATTACATGTATTATGTACTGTGTGTGATTTAATTAATACTTTACTGTCTGTCTGTAGGTACAGTTTATGACAAAAATCAAAACTTGCTAAAATCAGTGGCAATCTCATAATCACTTCTCTTTTTGCATGAAGTGGCATTTTTCTGCCATCAGAGAATCTCTCGATGGACTTGACCCTAGTACCAAGTCTGAAAGTAACTCATATTTTACCACAGAAAACACTTCCAGCAACTACACTGAGTGTTGTGTACTTGACATACTTGGCTACCCCGCGGTGGGTTAGTCTCGGCTAACAGCCAAAAGTTCACCCAGCTGCTCACAGCCCCTCTCCCCAGCAGGACGAGTATGGGAAGAGCTGGAGTGAGAGAGCTCATGGGTTAATATAAAATCAGGAACACTGTTTACCGATTACTCTTGCAGACAAAACAAATTTGATCGTAAGATTTATTGCCAATTAAAATAAAAATGTGATAGCTAGTTTGAGTAGCAGTAAAGAAGAAGACACACGTTAAAACAACAACTTTTCTCCCTTCTTTTCCCAGGCTCAGCTTCATTCCAGACTTCTCTCTCCCTGACCAGCACAGGGAGAATTGAGGGCACGTACAGTCAGCATGTAACAATTTCTCTTCGCTGCTCGTTCCTCTGCTCTGGCATGGCTTTCCCATCGGCTGTACTTCTTCAGGAAAATGAGCTCTGGTCTGGGCTTGCCACAGTTTCTCCGGGTATGTGCCTTCGCTCTGGCACGAGTCTCCCAGGGTCTGCAGTGCTCTGCCAGGGAGAGCACCTGCCCATCTCCCTCTGGCCCCGGCGCTCTCTGTTGTTTCTCACCGTTCCTGTTCCCGCTTCCTCTCTCCGCACAGCATTTTCTGCCCTTTCTTAGCGGTGCTTTCACAGAGACACCGCCAGCTTTGCCGAAGGGCTTAGCAGTGGCCGCAGTGTCTCCGCTGTGGAGCTGGTAGGAGCCAGCTGTTCCCAAAACGGGAGAGTCCCACACCTCTTCCCACAGGGGCCACCCCGCAGTCTCTGCCCCACTCCCTCTACCGAAACCTTGCAACACGCAGCTAATACAAACCTAAAAAGCAGAGTGTTACTCAAGTCTAGGGAATAAAGCTAACATTAAAAATTAGATTAATTAGGTCAACTGGATGGCAGATAGGACTTAAATATGGAGGCAGCTGTGCTGGAAAGGTAATTGAACTATTTCTGCACCTTGCTCAATTCTAAATTAAATTTAACTAATTCGGGAAAGCAACCAAATGTGGTTGAAGACTTGGAGTTAACATACAGTCGCTGTTTAAAAGACAAAAGCCAGGAAGAGAGGGAAGTGTGCACGATCCTTACAAAAGGGATAACACGGGGAGGCGGCACCGGGATGTGCCTCCACCAGCACTCAGAGGCGATTCTCGAGCTTGTGTCTCTCCCTGTCCCGAAGGCGCGGGAAGTTCCATCTTGACACGACTGTGAGTTTTGAAGGATCGTGTCAGCCTAGGGGTTTCCGCCGATCTAACTCGGGGTGCGAGGTGCCAACGCAGCCGTAGGGAAGTTCCAGCGGCATCCACCCCCGCCTGGAGGAGGCGGCGGTACCGCGCGGCGGTTGCGGAGCCGGGCGGGGGTGTGCCGGTGCTCGGGGATGTGCCGGTGTTCCCGGCCCCACGCGGTTCCCGGCGGCGCGGGGAGCCGGGCTCCGGGCGGGAGCGGCGGGCGCGCGCCTCTCCCNCGGGGAGGGAGCGGGCGCGGGGCCGCCTTTCCGGCCGCGGCGAGGAGCGCGGGTGTGGGGCTCGCAGCAAGGTGACGGGCTGGGCAGCCTTCCCTTCCCCTTTCCCCCGCCGCTTTCAGGTGGGCGAGGGGGCCCGCCGCCGGCGGCTGTCCCGTCCCCCACCGGCAGCCCCCGGCCGGGGTTGGGCTCCGCTGTGGGTAACCCCCCTGCCCGTGTTTCCTCTCGCCCAGATGCTCACGGCGGCGGCAGCCTTGGTGTGCGTGTGTGCAGCAGCCTGGTGCAGCCCGGCGGCGGCGGCGGCGGCCGGGGGCAGACCGGACAGCGGCAATTTTCTGGACGATAAACAATGGCTCACGACCATCTCCCAGTACGACAAGGAGGTCGGGCAATGGAACAAATTCCGAGACGTAAGTTCAGCACTTCCATCCTGCCCGCCGGCAGCCGCGCCCGGCCCGCTCCCGCTGGTTCCGTTCCTGCAGGGTGTAGGGCATCCCCTGGGGAGCGGGGGCTGGGGTACAGCCTCAACTTTCCCCCTTCTCCCGGAATTTTATTTCTTAATTAATTGCCTGCGGCGCCTCGGCGAGGAGGCTGGGGGTCCGGCCGGGCAGTTCCCGGTGCGCTGCCGCCGCGGAGCTGCCAGGACCGCCCGGCGTGCCCCGGGCAGTGCGGGGAGCCCAGCCCGCACCTTCGGGCCCCAGCGGGCCGGGCCGCGGGAGCCGCTTCCCGCCCTGCGGGGCGCCAGGCGGTGGAGGGGGAGAGCCGCGTTTGTCCTCCCTCCTCCTGTTTCCCGCCCCGCTGCGGGAAGGGATGCCGTGGGGGCCCGCCGCAGCTCCGCCAGTGCCGCCCGGGACAGAGCCCCCTCCCTCCCCGGGCACCTGGCAGCGGCCGGCACCGCCGCGTCTCGCCGTGCTCGGTCAGAAGTGCCGGCAGGGAGGGGGGGCGAGAAGGGGCAGCGCTCACGGCCGGGGGTTGCGGTCTCAGGGTGCGGGGCTTCAGCGCGGCCGTGCGCGGTGTCCGGAGCGCCCTGCTCGGAGCCCGGGAGCAGCAGCCCCAGCCTGACCCGAATCTCATCAGTTACGAAACCTGCCGCTGTAAGGTGGCTCTGTCCTCGGCGTGCTTAGCCTGTGCGCCTAGTTCGGGCTGTGTTTGCTGCAAGTTGAGTGAAACGCAGCCTGTTTTCAAAAGTCGTTCACATTTCTTTCAGTGGAAAAGATTTTCTTTGATCACCCAGTATCCTGCGTCCCTCAGTGTTCCTTTTAAAAATACAAATTCCAACCATGTAAAGTAATTTTCTGTTTTCTTTACTGTTTAACCTACTGGATTTCTTTGATTTGGTGTAAAGCATTGATTTGGTTTACAACTTCGGTGGCAACAGGTTTCTTCTTGTTCTACAGCCTGCTGGTGACTGCGGTTTGCTGTAGCAAACTGAAGTAAATGTCTCCAAGAAGTCTCTTTATTTTTCTGAGACCTGGAGTGTCCTGTCATGCATATATTTTCTGGCTTTATGTCTGTGTTGCATATGGGATGCAAACTTGGCTACTTATCTTAAGCAACTAGGAAAGAACTACTAGAGTTGTGGGAGAACTTATTTTCCCAATAGTTTTTATTAAACAGCCTAATTTTGGTGCTCGAGAGCGCTTCCAATCAGTAGTCAGATATTTTTGTTTGCCTTGAATATCTTAAAGAGCTTAGGTTCATGTGAAAAATACCTGCTCAGTATGCTGTGCGTTGGGACCTGTGATTTTGGAAAAAAAAACCACCAAGCGAAAATCTGGTGCTATAGAAATGTTCTAAGATTAAAGGCTGCTGCTATAGAACTCCAAAATACATACATCAGTTATGTTTTGTAATTGGGCAAAGTCATTTATGTAAGGACTAACCTGCAAGGCTGAGGAAGCTGAGTGCTCTTTAACGCCCGTCTCCTGGGTGCCCACTGACGTGTACTGTAATACTGGATATTAGCCAGATAATTTATTCTGTGACAAGTAGGTGTCCCCAAGGGTTTTAAGAGTGACTGCTTTGAGGAAGTACTGCATACTAATTCTTCTGAAGCAATTTGCAAATATGCTGGCTTATTTTTACACTGTGTAAGCTTTATAAGGCTGGTGCTTCAGTGAAGAGTATGCTTTTATTTCTTGTGCAGAATGCTTATGTCCTATTGATTGGTACCCAGTCTGGAATATTTATTTATTTTACAAGGCTCTCTCTTCAAAGCATGGGTAGTTTTCAGTAATTCACAACATATAACTGTAAAACCTCTCCAAAACTGTGTTAATCTACCTGTACAAGAATGCATTAGAAAAATATCTTGTAAGAACACTTATCAATTATTATACTTAAATATAACGTGGTGGAGAAGTTTTACCATCCTACATTTTTATATAATTAGTAAATTTACTTGTGTGGCTCTAATTTGTTGGTTTTGAAATCGTGATTAGCGATGTGGTTGGTGATTCAGATGTGGCCTCCTGTTAAGGAACAGAGTGCAGCATTTGAAACATGTGTAGGGGTAGCTGTCTTGCAGAGTTAAAATCAAGGTATGCAAGGCCTGTGTTTGCAGTTTTATTTTCTGGTCAGAGTAGGATATTTTTTGCAGGCTTTAAATACCCTAGAGATGTAAGGGTGAGATGGAATTCTGGTGTGAAAAGAAGTATTTAAAGGCTTAACTTAAGACTTAACTGACAGTACTGATTAATGTGAAAGATAATGACCCTGACTTCTGGCTCATTGGCTCAGTTTCTTAAAGAGTTTTAGATCACAGTGAGAAAGAGTGCAGTCATTCAGAAAGGGAGCCCTTACAGAACCTGATAAACCAGGATATGATATTTTATTTATAAAAGACCAAAAACCAAGCCAACCCCCAAACCTAGCTCTCTTTAACATCCTCTAAAATGTCAGTTTCGTCACTAAATATTATTGATGTGAGATTATTAGCTAAGATCTTTTCAGTACTTTGTACAGGCAGAACTGTAACTGACTCTTCAATTCTTTTCAAAGGTCTTGATCATTCTGACAAATCTGTTGAAAATAATGCAGTAGTTCTAGGCAAGAACTGTGCCTTAACATGTAACAGTGGGAAACTAGATGTGTGTTAGAGCCTTCCCACTTCTTTTTCTTGTGCAAAAATTGATAATGGTCTTGTTTTTAAATAGGAGACTTTGCATCTTAAAGATGGGGGAGATAGGATATGTCAAATAGCAACTCCCTGAAGTTGTATGTGCAAGTCAAACAATTTTGGGTTCTATATGAGAGTACGCTTGTTTTTTTGCCTAAAGTGTGGGGGAGGAAGAGTTTTCAACCCTGCCTTAGCGCTGCTGCAGTCCAGTTGCTGAGTAGCTGCAACTATTCACATCTGTCACTAAAATAAGTCTCAGGGTTGATGTGTTTATTAAGGTTTTCCAGGCTGCCTGGTTAGGCTGCTTCAGCAGCCAGTGGTGTCACAATGCTGGGAGGTTCTAGCCCGTGAGGGTGTATCCTCTGTTTGTTTCAGGCTTGGGAACTGAGGCTTTTCAGTAGATGCTGTTAGGGGTATCTTCTTCATTCATATTTTGTTAGATTGATAGTACTTTGTGGTAATGGTATTATCTATGATGATAGCACTAGACATTTGATAAATATATATATACATATACTGCAGTTTGAAATAAAGATTATTCTTTTTGAAAAATGTGATTGAGAAATAGCATTACATTTATACTCTCCTACTTTGAACATCCTAAATCTTATCTAGCAAACCTTCATTACTCATAATGCTGTAAATCTGTGCAGAAAAACAGTATTGGAATATAGGAATTATTTTTCTCTTTCTGATTACTTTCCAAATAGTGGTGGTGTTTTTAATCCTAGAGCAAAACACAGTGGCTTTGCCATTTAAAATAATTTTGTCTTTTATCCAACTCACTGTAAAGATGTAAAAATTGCATACAACCATAGTTGTCTGTTATATTACTATCTGAAAATCTTTCAGGCTTTCTTTTCAGAAATTTTAATTTCTTTAAAATACAATGAAGCAAGATTCTATAGAGTAACTCCTTTTAGTAATTGATATTTGTTAAGAGTCTTGTGCATTTGTCTTCATTAAAAAGACTTATATGGTAAATTTTACTTGCTGCTGGAAGAGAGATGTTGGGTTCTAACTTGCTTGTTAGTGATACATACTTTTTCTTTTCAGAGGTCATAATTTAAGTGATTGCTGTATTTTCAAATTTAAGTTGATAAATGAACTCCACAACTCAACTGTGTTATAGTATTGCTAGGAAATAATAGGGTTGGTTGATCATTGTAACCAGCTGCATCATATTACAGTGTTAACTATCATCCCACCATGGCAGTACAGTTATCAAGGGTGAAGAAGGTAGGAAAAAATTGAACAGACCATAAAACCAATCAGCTGTGAAGAGGAAGTTTGCACTGGTAGTACTCCTTTTTACTCTGCTTTGCTGTGAGGTGTTCACATTGACCATCAAATGTATTGCCTTCTGCAAGATGTGGCAAGTTTGGGCAGCTTGTGTTGGCTTCTCAGAGGAGTCTTTTGGAAGTATTTAAAGAGTATATTTTTGCAGCATCAGTGAAAACTAAACCTCTGTATTTGGAAAGGAGATAAATTGAATATTAGGTCTCCATAGCAATTCAGTAATAGCCAGCATTATTACCTTGTCTGTTTTGGAGGTTTAAGGCTTCTCAAAACAAACATTGCTCCTCAGTTGAGCTCCATGCCAGTTGTGCATGACTTTTGTGAGGAGAACATCTCTGTGTGGATCACAGCTATGTCCTACATCTTGGTACAACTGAGCAAGCCGAAGGCCCTTTTAAAAGGGATTCATCACAACTTCTTTGCACTTCATTGTGGGATTACCATGCAAATATTCGGAAGGTTTTCATGCTTCCAGAGTGGAGTACCAGTCACTTTACTTGAGGAGGAGGAGAACTTCTGTTTAACAGTATTTTTGCAATGGACAAGAAGCCCTCATAGTTTGTGGAGGATCCTAAATGTACTTTAGAGGAAGTCAGTATTTAAGGATTGGATGGTGCAGCACTCATGGTCTTTTCTGTAACTCGTTAGTTGTGAAAAAAGTTTGGTCTTATTTCTCCAGTGCTTTTTATGGTTCAGGGTAAAAAATCTTATTATTGGGTATGGCAGCTCTTTTATGACGTACGTATGTCATGATCATGACATCAGGAGAAAATGGAATAAGATGAGCTGCTTCTTCTTTATGTTGCCTTAAGCCTGAGTTAAACCAAGATCTTGTAAAAATGTAAAGTTACTTCTGCAAGTAGGGCTTTGAATCTTTTCCACGTGCCAGACTGTTAGCTGAAGCTGACACTTCTAAAGTAGTGTCAGTCACTTCTTTCCATGACTTACTTTGTATGATTTGAGTTTTATTAATATGGTGAAAGAGGAAAAATTTTGAAGCCTAGGAGGTCTGACAGAAAGAATAAGTATGTTTTACCTTCACCTCTAATTACTGCCTTTGAAGTGAAGCTAATAAGAGCTTGACTGCTCTTTTTTAAACTGTAAAATATGGGAAAGTGTTAGAAATTTGTATTAATTTTAATTAATTAAGGAAATTTAAGAAGCTATTGAGTTGTTCATAACATCTAGATTGAATGTAACAAATTATAATGGGAAAGAGTAATGGAAATCTTAATTTTTCCTTTCTTCTGGATTATAGACAAAGGCTTCTAATATTTATGTGCTTTTAATTCATTCTCAAGTATGGATTCCTGTTTTCTTTCACGTGGTTACTTTTCCTATGGTCTGCTTTTGCTGCCTGTTTCTAGTGCCAAATACTTTTTTGTCTGAAAAGGCAGTCTACTAATCTCAAACTATTGTTAACACTGAAGTCTTAAATGTCTCTCGGAAGGCATTAACTTGGAAGCTCTTTATATAGCTAACGTTTAGAAGTTAAGTAAATGGTAATGTGCTTTTCCTTAGATTGCCCTCATAATCTAAAGTAAAGCTGATAACATTGTTTCATCTTATCTTTATCTCCTTTCTCTGAAGAATAATCTTTATTTTATATGCTGTAGGTTATTTAGTGGCTATGGATACCCAGTTTCTCTTGTCTTTCCATTAAATCTTATTGGGATTGACTCCAGCCATCTGTGCTTATTATAGTGTAGTATATATAGCTTTGTAATACACAAATAGATGGTAACAGTAACAGAAACTGCATAGGCTATCTTGGCATTACAATCAGAAGGGAAAGATGCCTAAGAGGTTTTGTAAGTGGTGGCAGAATGTAGAAAACAGTGAATTGAGCAGAACTGGAATATTTTTAGACTGACGCCATTAATCCTTTCTTCCTATCTCCTCTCTTTCTATTAATTCGTGGTAATTGAGGCATTTGATGTAGCTATCTGCAGAAAAGAGAAATAATAGCTTGGATTAGTACGTTTGCAAGTGCTGGCCAGTTTCTGAGTGTGACTCCTTTGACTGGTTTGAAGCAGTTGTGTGTTTTTCTGTGTCATGTCCATGTTGTCACGACTCCTGGTGTGTCCGCTTTGTCCCTGCACGCCCTCCCTTCCCTGCAAGATATGCTGAAGGAAATAAGAAAATCTTTCAGCAGCTGGTACGTTTTTGGAACCTAGCTTTAGAGCAACTCCCATGTATTCAAGCATAAGGAAGCTTTTATTCTAACCAAGGTATTTCTATCAGTATTGAAAAAGTACTTTAATAAATTAGCTGTAGTTTTGTTTCGTGTTAATGTTTCTAATGTAGACCTTTTTAAAATTTTTGATATTGATTTTGGAATGGTGTTTCTCCTATAGCTTGTTGTTTTTCTATTATCCTATTTGTCTTAACTTGACATATTTTAATGTCTTAGTAAATATTGAGTGTTTCTTTTTCTGCATTTGTAAGTCCCACTATGCTTAATGCTAAAAATCCTGCCTATTTGCTTTAGAAACAAATGCTGTGGAGGCAATGCTAGTAAATGCCAGCATAGGGGATTGTATTAAAAGTTTTTGTAATTTTCGTATTTCTTGAAATTTGATTTCTGAAAGAAAAAAGTTAGTGGCATGTTCTATCAGTGATCAGAGCTTCACTGGGCATTCTTACCTAATTTGAGCAATCTTTAGTTATTTGTTAGATCTCTCTTTTAATGTTTTTTTCACTTCTTTCCCATTTCACACTGATAGGTGATAGTAGGGAAAATTATGTAGGAATTAATGATGTACCTAAAAAAGGTGGTGCAGTTTAAGGCAACAACCTTGGACAGGACTCAAGGACAAATAGAATGAAATTATAACCCATGACAAAGCTTTTCACATTAACTGAAGATTAGATGAAGATGTGATTTCACTGCTCTGTTACTGTCTTTGCAAATGGCTGCTTTAACAGAACACAGTAAGAGAATGGGTTTAAAAGATTGAAATAATTCAAACTTTTTGGTATTTTACCACTTCCAGAAAGTATTATCTTAATATATTGTTATTAAATACTATCTAGTGCTCAACATTTTGATGCAGAAAATTCTTATGAGCTAATTTTTTATTTTCTCACGTGATACATAATCATTGACTCAGAAGAGACTCTCAGTTTTCAGCTTGTTCAGTATCTCTCTAAAAGTCTGCAGGTCATCAAACAATTTTATGTAGTACACTTACACTGGAGCCTACATGCAACTGAAAACAAACTCCTTTGACATTTTTGAGCTTGCTCTTGATGATGAAATTCATTCCAGTTGTTAAAGCTTTGTAGCATAGCAGCGAGAAGTACAGAACTTACTCCTTGTTATATGTTACTGCATGTGAAAAATGATTTGTGTTCTACCAGCTGTTCATTAAAGCAGAGGGAAGTTATTAATATGAAGAGCATGGGGATCTATAGTTAATGATGCATATATGTTTTGAGAATTTGGCAGGGCTTGTGTTGGTGACTGGAGCATCACTTTAGTAGAAAACCCAAGCAGTGATTCTTAGAAGTGAAAACAATTGATTGGTAGGTAAAGGAGCAGCGACAAGAATCCATTGTAGAAAGTGGCCTTCCAGCCTTTTGTAGCAGAGTAAGTTAACCACTTTAGTCAGATTTAGAAAGTCTGTGTCAAGCTCTGAGAGCTCTTTGTATTCATCAAGTTTAGGGGCAGAACAGACTGTTAGATTTGACAACATGCTTGCCTGTGTATAGTGACTTATTTACTTATATTCTCACAGGTTATACTACACCCAAAAATTCTACTTTGGCAAAAGTGTTTCAGGTTTCAGGAATCTTTGTGTGCTACTGGCACAGATTAAGGTTTGCTCTCTAAGGCCTGCACTGTGAGGGAATTAATAAGGGAATAGCTGCAATATTCCCAGATGATCTAGGCAACAGATTTATGCTGTTTTGCAGAAAAATAAAGAAGAATACCATTAAAATTCATATTGGTCTGATCTGGAAGTGTTTCCTTCTTTGGCCCAAATACGAAATGACTGGAATAAGTGCTTGATTTTTCTTATGCTAATTTGCCATTTAAAAGGATTTCTGTTCTACCATCTTCATAGAATTTTCTTGTGTGTGTTGTCAATAAAAGCCAATTGCTTTCATGTGAAAAATCACAGTTGATGTTGGGACGCAAGCTAATTAAGGAAGATAGAGAAATGGTTTCAGAATTTTCATCAAAATAATCACCAGGATACATACTTTTAATGTGGTGTTCAAGTCTTTAAGCATATTAAGAAATAGGTAGGCAGTCTTGTTTCCAACATCCAGGAACAAAAAACATGAATGTCAAGAGCTCCTACTTCACAAAGCCAGCAAAGGGCTGTCAGGTTGCTCACTGTATTGCAAATAGTGCACAGTATTTCATATGTGAACTGGATTAAAGCACACTAAGTGCATAACTATTTATCTAAATCTTACTAAATCTAGCATTTCTCTCCCAAACAGGTTAAACTGCTCAATTTTTCATACATGTGCTTATTTTTACAGGTGTATATATTTAACTTTAGTCAGGACTTCTTGGTAGGTAGTTACAAGGTCCTGTTTTGATGAACTCTGGTACTTGGGGTATTAGTGGACAGAATTTCTTTACACTATTAAGAAAAAGATTCAATTATGTTCGAAAAAGAGGCAATTGTTTCACCTGTGATATCCACTGATATTCATGGGCTCAAAGAAAATATCCTTTCAAAGCATGCAGGGATATATGCCCAAAACTGCCTTGTAGTTACTGTAAGTAATGTCTTAGCCAAGTTAAGTGTAACATGATTATGAATCATGAGATTTCTCTCTGAGATCTGCGGGTGTCGTCTCTTAAAGATGGAGAGAGAGAAAGATATGCAGAAGTGGAATTAACTATGTAGATTTGTACTGAGTGAATAATATAGACATGTAAAACCTCAAAACATTTCAGTGTTCTTCACTAGGACTGAATGTGGACTTAAAACTGGGTTCTACACAGTGGTAGAACTGTGGTTTGGACAAAAGCTACCATACCCTCCTGTCTTTGAATGCTTTTTACATATGCTGAATGTTTACAATTCCTCTCTTTCCTTTTTTCATTCCTATGTAAAAATGATAGTTTCTTAGGGTGTATAAAACTATCACTTTTTCCTCCCAAGTTTTCTAGATTTGGATTATAGCACAGCATCTGTAAATAGAATTCTGACACTTTTGAGTAACATAACTCATTGGAAGACAATAACATTTTTGCCCCAGAAGGTTCTAAAGTACTAATATTATAGAGTATTTGATGGGCAGCACATCAGCACATCAGCACATGGAAAAGTTGAGCTTCTGTTTGGGATATTTGTTTTTTTTTTTTTTAAGTAAGTGAATGAGTCCATGTGTGTGTGAGTACACACACATGCTTATGCTAACTGGTACCTCAGATCAATAAAAATGTAAAGTGATTTTACACTGTCTGGCCCTCATTCTGAGGGATAGACAAAATACCTCAAAGAATATTAGAAGTATTTTATAGGTCCAGCATCACCATGTCTGCAGTTTTATCTAACCATTTGATATCCCACTGATTGCAGGTCATTTTTAGATATATACTGAAGGTGACATGGGTTTAACAATGTTTGTGGTGTGCAGAATGAAATAATTCTGAATTCATATCTCAGATTTATGAGCCAGTTATATGCAATAGTTTCAGCTCACTGACTGGAAGAACTACATCTTTTTTTACATTCCTATAAATATCACATAAGAACAAGGCAAGTATTGCTACAAACATGTAGAGATTGTCAAGAAAATGTTTGTTTGAACTTCAGCTTGTCCAAGAAAGGTGGGACAAGTTATAAAAATAATACTTGAAGAAAATGTGAGAAATTATTCTGTGAAGCAAAGCTGATGTTTGATTCTAACAGTGCTTATCTGGTTGTAAAAATGTGATAGCATCTTATATAGTTAAGGTTTTAAGGAGATCCTTCTTGTCAAACAGGTACTCCTTCAGCTGGAAAGTAAGGTGATCTTGAATTTTTTTACAATTGAACTGTGGCTTTCCAGCCCAGTTTGAGTGTAGTGGACTATTCAACATCATGAACGTTAGGAAATCTTTTCCCCTAAAATACTGTAAATTGCTGTCAGACATTATTAGTAATAAAAAGTTCATCTGATTATTAATATCTGTATTGTGCTGCTTTTTCTACAGATATTTATGCTTTTTATTCTAATACAGATAAAGGTTAGTAATTTGTACATGCCTAATTCCCACATACACAGATCCTACTCTTGCTTAAGATGTTTTTTTAATTACTGAAAAAAGTTCTAGTTGAAGCTAGAATTTTTATAGCTGTAAAATTTTTCACAGTATTTATACAACTGAGTTAAGATATGTCAATGTACATCATTCATTTATACTGCAATGATACAAATTTAAACTTGAAAGTGAAGTAGATGTATTTTCAGATTTGACAAATTAATTTTTCAGTTGTTTTAACTTAGGTAGCTGTAGCCAAACAGCTTGCTCATCAGACCAAAAAATTTGCCAAGAGTAATCAAGCACAGGGATGAAATAAAAGACATTGTGATGTATTATTTAATGTCTTGTGTTGATCAAGACAAGTGGTTGATTGAAGGAAACTGAAGGGAAAAAGAAGAAAATAATCTTCATTATGCTGAAGTAATTATAATTTTAAAGGGATGTGTAGTCAGCCAACCCTATAATGTCTGAATAGTTAAAGGAAGCTGTTCAAATAGTGTATTTTTAAGGAGTTTTTCAGGAAGTGAAACATTTCTCCTTGAAGATGTAGGATTGTTTTCCCCATTTTATCAAATCTTCACTGTGGGATTCTCTGGGATGATGTAGTATTAGACTGGATCTGAACCTGGTTTGCAGGGAGTCTTGTCTAATCGAGGTCACTGAGGATATATTCACTGATGTTTGCAAGAGGTGGGATTATGCCAGTCTGCTTATTTTAAATTATTATTTGGTCATTAAGTCTACAAAACAGACTTCTCTATACTTTGCATCTTTGAAAAATGGAAAGAAAGCAAATTTGAACTGGAGAACAAACTAAGTTATCCATTCAATAAGTCCTTTTCATTAGGAAAACCTCTCTAGTGGTCTTAAGTAGTGTAAATACCAAGATTATTGTGTGGGGTTTTTTTTCCCTTTTATTTTTCTTTTTGCTTTATTATGTATAAGAGAATTACAAGTTCATTGCAACTCATAGAATACAATGAAAACATTGTTTCTTTATTTTGCTAGGTTACTATATTTGACTGGGGATTTTATTTTCCTTTGCAATAAATTATTTTCCTGAATACGTTGTTACTCTGCAGCTCTTCCCCCCGCCTCCCCTTTTCAGCCATTTGGGAGGTGCAAGAAAATCTTTCAGTTTCACTGACGTGAATCAAAGTATTTCATTTTGTCTAATTCATCTTCAAGGGCTTCTGTTTGTGTATTTGAAGTCTGTGTCTGATTCATTTGCTGCATTGCTTCATGAAGTGTATGTGGGTGCCTCTGTGCTGCCTTTACATGCCCAGCTCCTGCTGTGAACTGCAGATTGTGTGATTGCTCTGCTTTCCCCTTCTGCTGAATCACATGTTGCACTCTGCAAAACAGTACAGAAGGTCAAGTAAATTGGAGGGTGGCAGTTACGAAGTAGAAATAAATAAAGTCAGACAAGCATTAAAAAAGCTGCACAGTGCATAGCAAGACGATATTTCTGAGGCAAGATTTTCATCCTGTATCAGAAAGGCCATTTGTATGGATAATGATATTGTTAAAAACTAAAGCTGAGTAACCTATTTTGTCAGAGGTATTAAAGCATCTGTTGCTTGGCTTACTTCTGTGGGAAATCACAGAGTTGATGGCAAAACAAAGTACTGGGGTAGATTCACACAGTAGAGGTTTCTTATATCTGGTGCTAGAGTAGATTGATCATCTGACATCGTTAATTCTTAGATGTCCCAAGTAAGGTACAAATCTGTAGGCAGAATAAGTCGAAACCAAGTTTAGGTAAGATATACCTTTGTATTATAATTATATATTATATTTTATATTATAACTAAATTTTTTGAAGTCTGTATTTAATCTTTGTTCATATTATGGTATATCCTTCTTATTTCGCTCATCTTCAGTGAAGTTCTGTTATAGCTGTCTCAGATTTATTTTCTTAAGGAGTTACTCAATCATTTGATGTTTCTAACATTGGTATTTTTTCCTCATCTTTATTCAGAAGTCTGCTAAGCTGTTTGTTATTTCCCTCCTTGACTAGGCAACACAATGGATTGTTCACGTTTAAGTATTTTCACCAAAATATTTGGTCACTTTCCTTTTATGACATTCACCAGAAAATTAGAAATGAGGGTAGGATGAAATGAAAGTCAAAATTTTATTGCTCTTCTATCAGCTGTAGGGATTTGCAGCAAGTATTTTATCCATGTGGAGATTTCTTTAACACTGGTCACAGTGATAAATGTCCCTTTCTATTCAACCTTTACACCAGGTTCAAGTCCCTGGTCAATCCCATAAACATCTCAAGTGTTAGTGTTGCTTGGAGACTCCAGGCAAGAACCAATGATTTTATGCCTTTTCTACGCCAAAATTATTTTTATGTATTTGGTATGACAGAACTGGAAAAATGAGTTAAGAGAGAACTTGTTCCTTTTTCAACCTGGATCTAAATCATCAAGATCACTCCTGTTTTAACCAGTTAAATGCATGAGACTGTAAACTCTGAAACTGAAGGTCAGCAGCACCAGCCATGCTTGGAGGCTGGAGTTGGTGAGCATGTGAACTCCCCGCCCTCCCTGCACCTAGATTAGTGGAAAGCTGGGCAGTACAGTTGCATTGTGTCAGAAATAGAACATCTTATCTGAAACACTTGAGTATCAATTCAGATCAGAATTCCAGATCTTATCATTTAGGTCGTGAATTTGGAAGAATTTTCTCTCATTCTATTTTTGTCCCTTCTGACAAGTAGACTATGTGAGTCTGGAAGTCTTCCTGCTTTCCTCCTGCATCTTTAAGCTTCTTAAAGAAGGATTTGAGTGAACGGTGTGCTTGCTAAAGTTCAATATCTATAACAAGAATCTGTTTTATTTGTGACTATTCTGTGAAATTTGACTGTGACTCTTATATAAAGCCTTCTTGCTTTTCAAAATACAGGTACTTTCGTATTTTTGTAATTTGGTTGGGGTTTTTTTGGTTTTATTTTTCATTTAGAAGGAATTACGTACCTAATTTTTATTATACACTAGGGCAGTTTGGCACAGAAAATGTCCTGTAAAAAGTGAAGATTGTTCCCTGGGAAAAATATTTAAGAATTAATCGAGTTATAGGGGATTAAAAGGAGGTTAAGGGTTTCACTCCAACAGCGTAAAATTAGTTAATGACTTGATACTGTTATTTAGCTGTGTATTGCTGTTCTGAGCGATTTTTGGCTTGAGGTGTTAGGAACAGGTATTTGTAATGACTGGCTGCAAATTAGATTTATAGGACAGGGAAGAATCCTGAAGTCTTCAAACACTGTGTATTAGCTGTCTGAGAAAAGTTTGACGAAAATATGTGAAGCCTTATGAAGCAGCAGAATACTTAAGCCTTCTGCTAAATATGAAATAGTATTGCACCACCCCAATAACTTTTGCTTTAAAGTTAAAAAAATGATACAAATATGAAATAATTATTCCACATTGTCCTGTAATTTACTGTTTCTCACCTAGTTCATTGCCATTGCTCAATTTATTTTCTCTCTGTTTAGTTTCTTGCACACAGCAATTAAATCAGCATTCTTGGGAGAAAGCTTAAGAGCAATTTAGAGGGTTTCTAAAGAAAAATCGCCGATTTATGATCACATGAGTATTGTTTCATGATTTCTTCTGAGAATGGAACAGCACAATTTGTGAGCAAATATTCAGCCAAAGGCATTTAAGTACACAGAGTTCTTACCCCATGGATGTCTAGTTACCCTCTACAGGCAGCCTACTATATGTATTTGTTTGGAGAAGTGGAATTTATGTGATTCTTTTACTAGATCAAATTCCAAGTTAATTTCTAGGAGTCTGTATTTTACTCCACTAAAAATAGCTTGCTTATTTCCTTAAATCACTTAGTAACACGATGAAAATAAGACTGAGTGCCAAGTCTTAATTTTCACAAGAACCATTAATGTTTGAACATGTTAAGTGCATCCTGAAATATCAGTGATGAAATGGTCAGGTATAATGATTCCTTAATACAGTATTTAACTATAAAGATTCAATTTTAGTCCAGTACCATTGACCAATACTTGGATACGTTGATATCAGTGTTAGAGGGGATCTGACACTGGGTTTCTCAGTTGAACCAAACTGATAGCATAGTCATCCTAGTTAATCACTACTGGGGCTGATTTCTGCATGCTGCATTTGAGTGTCTCACATCTTGAGTGCTCTGTATTCTGTCCGGCGAAGAGTTTAGGCTAGTGTAGAGAGGCTAGTGTAAGCCTGTGAACAAGCTTCCTGTGAAATCACTGATTGTGATTCCATTAAGTAAGATTATTAATTTAAGATAGTAACAATCTGGCTAGTTTCTTTTTTTTGCTGTTCATTCCAATAGTGTAGGCTTGTTTTTTAATAGATGGAATGCTTGAATTGTTTGCTTTTGGCATAGGTAATGGTTTACTGGTGGGTTTGATATGACAATATTACTTGGACATTTCAGAAAGTTAAGCTCTGCTACTTTGGAAAGATTAATTGTAGCACTAGTTACTTTGACAGCCTAATTCACATTTCATACACACACAAAAAAAGAAATATGATAAAGTAGTCAGACTGCTGTCGTGTCTGAAATTATTTGGTTCTTTTTTAAGAGAATGCTAAAACCACAGGGTTTTTTGACCACTGAAACTTGCAACCTTCTTTTAAATTAAGTTTCTCATTACTGATGTAGTATAAGTACCCAAAGCATAGAATTTGTGGAGGGATCTGCTGTGCAGAAGCAAATAATGTTAGTGCCAGTAAGTATCAGTTCAAATGTGTAAAAACATTTAGATTAATTTCTAGATTGTTATTTGCAGGTATAACTATCTTGAGAAAACAGTATCCTTTTCAATATTTAAAATTTATTAAGGAGGAATATATATTCAAGAAACTCAAAATCTTTTCCGAACTTAATGTGGTTTCTTATTTGAACACGTTTCAAAATTTTATGTTAAACAGTAAAGCTAAAAGTAAGATTGTGTTTGAATTTAAGATGGCACTCGGTTTCTGCAGCTTCGGCTATGTATCCCATCTTTTTAGTGTAGTTTTCTTTAGTGTGCCTAAAAGTTCTATATTTCCATTATATCTGGACACAAGCCACTCACCCCCTCCTGTAGCTCTTTTAAAGTCAAACATTCCTGTAACACACAAATCGACGGTTTATTTTGAACCCTGGCTTATGGTACATGAATTGCAGAAACTTGCCTTGTTTGTAAACTTACTTGTTCGTCTGCAGATGTGTTTCTGTTGTAGATCTTTCACAACAACTTGCTGAAGAATAAGCAATAACTAATCAAGAACAGCAGAAATCAAGACCATGACCTCAATTTTTTTATATCCTAAGGGAGCACTTACTATATGAAATGTAACTTTGAATATCATGAACTATGGCCAGGTGTCTTTTAGCTGCCAACTCCCATAGTTTATGTGCTTGCATTCAGCTAAAGCTGCTACTCTGAAATAGATTTGTATGTTTTTTGAGTATCTTGGGAAAGTTTTGTGTTGATAAGAAATTGTTTCAGGTTCTGTAGGACTATTGATGAATTCAGCAGAAGATGAAAGTAGCTTTTAAATTGAACACGTGTAGAAAGCACTCAATTTCTAGATAGAAAATAGCCTTATCCAGTGGGATTTCTCTATAGTTTTCTTATAAAAGTGGACTTTCTGATGTAAAATTAACTATTTTCAGCAGAGCTGATGATTTTTGCTGAAATGTTGGAACCTGTAAACAGTCATTTTGTCTTCATTAAGACTTTATCTGTAGGAAGTGAAGTTAGAGAAACGTGGTATGGAAAGTTAGTTGCCTGCTCATGGACTTGCAGTATTAATTGTTACACAGCACTATCTGGGAAAAAAAATCACCAGAAGTACTGTTTATATGTGAAAGGTTAAATATGAAATGGGTTGTAGTGAATTCAAGGTAGAGCTCTGACCTAAGAACAAAAATTGTGTACTCTATCAGACTATTGAAAAAAAACCCTCTAAAATACCTGATGAAAACTAAATGTGTGGTGTATTGCTATGTATGAGTGCTGTTAGGCACTTCCAGTCCTTACAGTTGTTTCAGAATACCACAATTTATTTGTGGTCAGTGCGTTTCTTGGTGGTTTCTGTCAGTACCTTGCTGCCCCATATCACTGATTTGGAGTGGAAGTGTGATACTGCAGTGTGGTTTCACAATAGACATCATATTTCGTGATGGATTTTGGAGATTGATTATATGTAGAAGTATATATGTGATTCTTAGCTTGTATTTTAAAAATACCCAAATAAGTAAGCAACCAAGAAGCAGCAACTTGCTGCATATAATTAAGTTTTCTTGTTATTAAGTTAGCATTTGGATTTGGTTGTTTGGTGAATAATTCTTTAGCATACATAGTCTATTTAAAGGGACAAAGTAAATATGCTTAATATTTTTTTTCTTGTTTTAAGAAGTAATTTCATATACTTTACATCTTCATATATTTTACTGTTTGTTTTTATTGGTCTACTACAATGTTTTTCATATCTTTGTGTCTTGTGTTTACTTTCGTGTTGCTTTATTAGATAACTAATGGAACAAAAGAAGCTGAGTGCTTCTCTAGGGGAAACAGGAAAATAAAGTGTTGATATATATATAGGAAGCACCAGAAGGATATTCTCACTGACATAAAAAATTATAGCAACTGTATGATAATTTCTTCATAGCTGGATTTTTAAAGCCAATGTTAGGTGGTTTGGATTTATTTAGGTGCAAAACAGCAGGGTAAATATGTGGCTGTTTGCAGGAGGAGCAGGTTGTTTTTTTTTTAGTGTGTGCATATATATTCACATGATGGATTTTTTTTTGGTATAAGATTCCTTTGACTGTTAACTATAGGTCTGAGACATTAATATTCTTCTCTTTTTATAGACTGCAAGAAAAAAAAGATGAGGCCAGATGCTCATTTTACATCTTCTGTAATTCTAATTACAGAGCTAAGCTTGAAGAAAGGGTGGTGTAGGTTATTTTTATTGGCAATACCTTGCCATATATTATGTGGCATAAATTGAATTTGTAGGAAAATTAAAAGTTTTTTTATTTGTTCGGTTTTGTTGGGTTTTTTCTTTGTCTTGCAGTCAAAAATTATGTTTGCATTATTTTACTTTAAAAGGACTCTTGCAAAAATACAGACTTGTAAAGTTTGTCATGTGTATAATTAAACCTTTTGTCTCATATAGAAATATTTCATTTAAGTTGGGAATGTTAGGAAGACTTAAATCAAAGTTTGTGATAAATCAAGAGCATATTATAGTTGCTGTATTGATTATAGCAAGTAAAGAGAGAACCTTGGAATAACTTTTCTCTCCAAATGAAAGTGGAAGACTTTGCTGAAACTCTATTACTTGCTTAAAAGAAGTATTTGTCATCAGGACATCTGTCACTCGTATTAATTTCTACTGAGCACTTTATCAGTGATGGAAATAAATTTTTGAGTTTCATATTGAAGAGTTGCAGAAATAGGTAATATTTTTGTGAGTAAGTGTAATCTTGTGAATTGAGTCCTGATTACAAAATTGCTATCAACAACTGATACATGTGTATGATGATTAATGTGAAATTAGTAGGTATAGAGAGCAAATGCTTTAGCTGTTCCTTCTGCCATCTCCCTGTGGAGAGACTAAAGGTGCATCTAGGTGGCAAAGTGCTCTTAAGAGATATGGGTAACAAGTGAGGCTATGGAAGTAATAATAATAATAATAATAATGTAGAAATAGCATAGCTCTAGTAATGCAGGGCGTTAAGCAAGCAAGTTTATCTGGTTTCTGAGCAATGCCTAAAAAAGCAATATATGCTCACACTTTTAATGATTTTGGTATTTGAATTTGGTGTGCAGAGGTGATTTGAATGGATCTCTGTAGTACTTTGAACAAAATGTGTTGTTTTTACACATTTTGTTTAAAAATGCTTAAGTGCTTTTGTATGAAGTAGTTTAACATAAACCTCATTTTTACCACCTCAAAGTGAAAACACAATGCAAAACCAATGCAAGCCAGCTTGCTTGTAGGCAGGAGTTAGTCCATTGAGCTTATTTTTGAACAACAGCCACTAAACAATTGTATTTGTGGCTAGCAGGATATGTATTACTGAAAATCACTGCTAATTTTAAAAACGTTCCGAATATATTTAGCGCATTCATTGTTAAACCTGAAACTTGAAAAAATATTTCAGTTGTTGGTGTCCCAATTTTTTTCACTTGGTTACTAAATTTTAATTCTAATGAAGAAGAAAAGAAAGTTTTTTAAAGAATGTATTTGACACATTTCAGATTTTTTTTTCTTTCAGTAATGCTTCAGAGCTCTCCAAAGGCTTATGACTATCAGACAAAGAGGCCATGTAGATCAGGGGCTCTTTTTACTAATGCTATTCATGAATCAGCTATACTGCTACAGAAATTTTGATATTTCATCTGGGACTTAATTCAGGACCCCTCAAGGGTTAGAAGTTACTATTTTTTGATTTTCAGAGTACATGTTTTCTTTGACTCTCTTTATTCTTGCAACTGAAGTAGGTATGAGAGGAGCAAAGAGTCCTTAATCTGTGGGGGAAATCTAGTTAGGCATTTTTTCAGTTGTGGTTAACCTCACTTCTGAGGTAAAGAGTGAGGAGCAAAGAGAAGGATTAAATTGAGAGAGCAAAATAAGTGTACACACACCAAAAACTTCAAAATAGAAGAGAGAGATGTTTTTTTCCTTGTCTGTTTCTGACAGTGAGTGGAGAGAGGAGGAAACTCCAAACTGAGTGAAAGCATTGTTTGAGGTGTTCATTAAGTCATTTGCCTGTTGAGCATCAAAATAGGAGCAGCCTCTTCCTATTGATGTGTTTCTTCAATTTTCTCAAAGATAAAGCAGTCGAGGGGAAAATAGATATGTGTTCGAATACTGTTAGAGGTGTAATTTAATTTGCTGAAGACTATTGCATCTCCCCTTTTCCTGTAAGGATAGATGAGGAGCTCGACCCCAAAGTACCAAAATGAAAGATCACAGTTAGGAAAAAGTATGATTGGTATTGGATATTGTTATCACTGTTCCGTGACACTTTATGATTATAAGAGTGTTTAAGACAAGCTTAAGACTCCTCAAGTGTGTATATAATAGTCTTGATATAATCTCTGTTAAAACAGGTATTAGTTAATATTATAGTAGCCTTTCTACTTTAACTGTGTTCCTGTACACTAGACTGTTTTCTGTTTTTCATTGTGAACTATCTGGAAATGGATGAATTAGTAAGGCATTTTTAAGGCTTTTAAGCCTTTCAGCATTAATTAATGTGACAGTTCAAGAGGGAGAAATTTTGCTTAAGTTTTTATCTCCTGAAAGGTCATCTCTTTTCCACATAATTTGAGCTGTAATTAAAAGAAAGAGTTTAAAAGAGAAATGAGCTTAATGGATGCTACACGTGTTTGAAAGGGCAAATCTTCTGTGAGTAAAATTTCTGCTTCCCAAGTGCCTGAGTTTCTTTCTTGGGAGGTGTTTCTTCACTTTTCCTCCTTGTATGAGCCTTTTGAAACTATACCTAAGTTTCTTTCTCCCTCCATCCAAATCACCAAGAATACGGTCCAGGCAGGAATAAATTGCTAGCATTACTATCAGAGGAATGGAAAGACTTCAAGCTCTAGATGACCATGTTATTTTTGCTGACTTGCTGTTACCATCTCTGCCTTAAATCAGATCATGTGGTGTGTGCAAGGTCTGTGCTCTGTACCTGTACATCTCTAACCTCGGTATCTTGGTCTGAAAGTGTGCACATCAGTACAACTGCAAATAGGAAATACTTGACTTACTTTTGAAATACCATGATATGAATATTTGACCAATGTTTCTGTCTTTCCTGGTCTTGTATTTCTTTCCTGTTTCCTTCCCTGGCTCTTGCATGCTGATTTCTTTTGTCATTTACATGATCACATATGGCAATGGTCAGTTGGCAGAAATATGTCAAATTTCCCAGTGCTGAATAGTTCTTAGTAGGATTGCTCTAGATAATTTCCACTGTATATAACTATTATTCTACAATAATTTGTTGTCTTTCTTCATACTTATGAATGTAGTCTTCATGAAGGAGTTTTGCTTTAATCTGAAGTCAATTACCTGAAAGCTTCGTGTATTTCTTTGTGCTAGGGTGGAAGAAAGAGTCCTGTGGTAAGGCAAGAGGAGATCTTAATTTTTATTTCAGAAAAGTTTTGATAGAAGGAATAGAGTGAAGAAAAAAAGCTATTCTTTTCTATAACCCATTGTGGCTTCTATCATAATTTGTATCTTTGCCATTGGGATACAAATCCTTAGAAGCTGAAAAAATGGGAAGAACCGGGTCACTAAAAGTTTTGATAACAAGCATGCTTCTTATCAAGGATGTCAGGATATTGTGCAGTTCCTCATGGATAGATACATATATCACCCTAATAGTGGAAAAATTTTGAGAAATCTTCTTTGTGTAATTTACATGACTTTATGTATTCATTTTTCTGTTAAAATAATTACTAGGCAAGAAGTAAAATTAGGATATAACTTCCATGGCTTTTGTTGAACTAAGAAGACTATTGAGTGCCAGGACACTTACCTTGGTTCCTTAAACAACCAGGAATTTAATTCCCCTTATTTTGCTTACCTGATTTCTATCCTTATATTTCAGCTATTTCTCTTTTTCAAGTCTTGTAAATTATGAATATTATTTTCACCAGCACCTGAGGCTAGATATTAATTTGTCTTTCCTTAGGAATAGAATATAAATTAGATATTACTGTTACAAGTGAAGATAATGAATTGTTTTGCCTAGGAAAATATCAGCATTAAAGATTTTCCAACATTTTTTTCAGAGAAAAAACCCCAGATGTAAATGAACTATTTTTGCTAGCTTGCAGAAAGCCAATTCTGATGGAGCTTGAATCAACTGTGATAGTAATGTATTGTTTCTTCTTGTATGGAGTTGCTTAATTTTCCAGCCTAAAGCTGCTACCTAGATTTAAAATGCCGTGGTACTGCAACTGGAAGGGAAAAAAAGATGCCAACAAAATACATTTTCCCTCTCCCATGCCTTCTGAAATAACCACGTTTGGAAAAGTAGTGTTGTCTTTTTGGGTAAATTTTGCAAAACAAGGAAAACTTGTACATTGTCCAAGTAAAGCACTGCTGGGTTTGTGTTCTGTGTGATAATCAGGGTTTCCTTGCTTGGCCAAATAACTACTGAGAAGTAAAATGATTATTCAGAAGGTGAAGTTGGGACTCATCTTGCCGAACTGCAGTAGTGTAGAAGCTTAGCATAAACATGTTCTCTGCAGACTTACTTCGTATGGTAAGTGGAGACAGATGTCTGCTTTAAACAGGTTTTTTTGTTGGGATTTTGTGTATGACATATCATCCTTTTTAAGTGGTCACCTTTTTCTGTCAGGAAGGCTATCTGTCCTAGATGCTTTGTACAGATGAAACAGCTGATTTTGAAAAGCTAAAATTAGGTACAACTAGTCTCCAATTTTAGGTGTTTTGTACAAGTTGATGGAAAGACAATTCTTTGTTATTCTGTAAATTCAGCATGTGAAGAATAAAGTATTGGACCTGCATGTAAAAGAACTGTTTTATGTGTAGATTAGTTTATTTTTGCAGTGCAGCATTATACTGCTAAAAGAAGTGGAAAATCTTTAACCCTGACATGTATAGCTATTATGTAGTTACTAAAAATTTAATTTTTTTTCAGCATTCTTCTACTTCCAGTCATGTTTGAGGTTATTCCTAAAGAATAAAATAGAGTTATCACCTACAGGAACTTTTCTGGATTTTTGTTTTTCTGTCCTTTGGTGTTCAGTAAAATGGTTGATGACTTGGTATAAACAGTTAATACCTTTTAATGACCACAGCTATGTTAGAGAAGATACATTATATCCTTTCAATCAATTTTTTTTTCACAAAAGTGTCTGATCTTCAGAGTAACTTGTTTAAACGTGAAATACTGCGGTATGTTTTATATGTGGTGGAGTACTGATAAAGGGCATGACCTGAAATTCTTGGACATATTTGGAGTACTTAAGTATGCTGTGGGTTGGTCCTTGAAGAGCGTGCTGATTAATGCACTCTGGATGTGAATGTCTCAGAACACTCTTTCCCTTGCTCCGCCTGTGCTGTGTTACAGTACTTTCTCTGAAGGATGCATAGGCATATATATTTTGTCAAAAAATCTGTTTTTGCAGTAGTGCTGCAGTCTGCAGAGTGGGTGTTGGTTTCTCCAGGGAACTACAGCAAGAACATTCTTAGGTGTGCTGTAGTTTGTTAAGGAAGTGTAGCTTTGTAGCTGTGAATTGCTCTGCTGTCACTCAACTAACAACATCCATTTATATTCTGTAGTTTCAGGGAGAGCCTTCAAAAGCTGCTGATCAGAGTAATGAATTGAAGGATCGGTAGTAAATTCTGAAGAGGAAATGAAAACAGATAAGGCCAGAGTTTAAAAAAACTTTAGCTTCATAAATTATGTGAAAAGAACACAAATACGAGGTAAAATATACAGATATATCTATGCGTAGGAAAGCCAGAAAGGAGAAAAGGAGAAAAATCTGAAAACAAGAAATGATGTAAACAAAACAGCTTTGTGTATACTAGCTGCCATACTCCAGTAATCTAGGGATGCTTATATAGTATTTATGAAGTTCCTACTGTACATATGCAAAAAAAAATTGATAGACCTGTAGGCTTTGCACTACAACTGTTTGTTTTTGAGTAAAAAGAAAAAGAGAATTCTGCAGTGTGTTAAAATACCTATGCAAAGATAAAAGCTTGAGATTTTAGCCCAAAATGCCCCAAACATTGAAAAAAATAGGTGTCATGACTGTTTCACCATGTTTTCTGACATGAAGCAGCTTTCACTGCAGATATTTTTTTCTTGTCCTACACAGCCTTAGCCTGAGAGGCAATGAGAGTTCAAAGTATGAGTTTTCTGAATGTAGAGTGTTAAATAAGGGACTTTGTTTTAAAAAAGGGGATGGGAGTGACGACAGAGGCATCAGGCTTAGGATGGGTTTTGGTGGCTTATTAACGCCTGAAACATCCTGACTAAAAAACATGCCTTCTCCTTCAGCCAAAATGGAAGAGAGCTGTGTGAGTAGTTTTTTTAGGAAACATTCAGTGATTTGAATTTATTTTTCTAGCTAGTCAAAAAGTCTTTTATTATGGACTATAAAAATGCTTGGCTTTAGCTTATAAAATTAAAGTGATTTTGGGCAACAGGATATACTCAGGAAGATATTCTGGAAAGAAGAATCCAAAATAGCATTATATATAAAATGTAAAATAATTTTAAAAAGTAATTTGAGTGCATTAAATGGAAGCTTTGCGTAATGGAGAAAAGTGAGCAAAGAAGTTTTGAACAGCTGGGAGTAAGTGCTGTTTTAAATACAGAGCTTTTATACATGCATGTTAATTAAAATTGGTGCTCTGTATAGTTCAGAGGAATTAAGATGTTAATATGGTCATCAATGATTTTGTGTTTAAAAGCAAAGGATAATTAGTGCTGTACACTGCAGGAAAATCTAAGAGTTTACTTTTTATTTCTTTAGTGTGTCTTTCAGATGAACTTAGATATGGAAGGGTACCTTTGGTCACGGGCTTGCTAGGTTGTTGAAGAGAGCTTTTGAACTAAGATTGCTGGGAAAAGGGGACTGCAATCCATCCCCTTCTTAACACTTTGCTACCAGAACTAGAGGAGAAGCCAGAGGCTGGAGAGGGTGTGCAGAGCAACAGGAGAGGACCTCAAGGGCAGCACAAAAGAGTTCCAGTCAGTAAGTCAACTTCGTAGGGACCTAGCTTAAATGCCTCTATGCCAGTGCACGTAGCATAGAATTAAACAAAGAGTTAAATGTGTGCACACCTGCAGGGATGTGATCTTCTTGGCATGACAGAGATATTTTTGTATCTGTATGTTGGTATGGCAACATACAGGCTTTGGGGAGACGGGGAAGGGGTGTCACTTTCTGTGTCCATGACCATCTGGAGTGCATGGAGCTCCGCTTGGGGACAGATGAGCAGTTGACTGAGAGTTTATAGGTCAGGATTAAAGGGAGGGCAGGGCAGGTAACATTGTAGTGGGAGGCTGCTACAGGGCTCCTGACCAGGAATACCAAGGGGACGAGGCCCTCTATGGACAGATAAGGAAGGGCCTCATTTTAACAAACCCTGGTTCCCATGCGGGATTTCAACCAACCCAGTACCTTTTGGAGGGACAACACAGCAGGGCATAAGCATTCCAGGAGGTTCCTGGAATGTATTGCTACATCTTCCTTCTCCAAGTGATAGAGAAGCCAACAAGGAGAGGTGCTCTGCTGAACCTTGTTCTCAGAGAACCTTGCTCTCTCCGATGGGGAATGTGAATCTGAAGGGCAGTGTTGGCTGCAGTGACCATGAAGTAAGTGGTGGAGTTCAAGATTCTTAGGGCAACAAGGAAGATGCACAGCAAGCTTGTTACCCTGAACTTGAGTAGACCAGAGCTGGTCCTCTTTAGGGATGTGATTGGCAGAGTGCCTTGGGATAAAGCTCTGGAGGGAAGAGGAGCCCAAGAAAGCTGGTTGATATTCAAGGATTGCATCCTCCAAGCCCAGAAGCGATGCATCCCAACAAAGAAAAATTGGGGCAAAATCACTGAGAGGTGAGCCTGCAGAGAGTGGATTCAGGGATAAGTAGCCTGGGAGGAAAACAGAAATTTTCTGACGAGTCAAAGATCAGGTGAGGAAAGCTGAAGTCCTGATAAATTTAAATCTGGCTAGGGACATCAAGGGCAACAGGAAAATCTATAACTGATAAGAGAAAGGCTAGGGAAAGTGTGGGTTCTCTCAGGAAGGAAGCAGGGAACCAGGTCACACAGGGTATGAAGAATAGTGACATACTCCACAACTTTCTTGCCTCAGTCTTCACTGGCAAGTGTGCCAGTTACACTGGCCTGAATTGCAGGATGCAAAGGCAGAGACTGGAAGAATTGAGAACCACCAACTGTAGATGATGAGATATGAGACCATCTAAGGAAACTGAGGGTCCATGGGACCTGATGAGCTACAACTGTGGGTCCTGTAGGAACCATCCAAGGATGTGGCAAAACCATTACCCATTATATTTGGAGAAGCTATGGCAGTCTGGTGAAATTTCCTTCTGGAAAAGGGGAAACGTAACCCTCATTTTAAAAAAGAGATAAGGAAGACCTTGGAAACCACAGGTCAGTCAGTCTTACCTAAGTGTCCAGCAATATCATGGAGAAGTTCCTCCTGGAAACTCTGAGTGATTGGTGACAGCCCAAATGGCCTTCTGTGATGGGATTACAATGGTGGTGGATACAGTAAGAGCAACAGATATCATCTTCTGGGAGCTGTGAAGAGCATATGGTGCTGACCTGCACAACATGGTAATCTCTGAACTGGAAAGACATGTGTTTGGTGGGTGGATGACTCAGGGGATCAGGAATTAGCTGGATGGCTGCGCTGAAAAAGTTGTGGTCAACATCTTGATGTCCACATGGAGAAAATGGGTATTCCTCGGGGGTTGGTGTTGGCACTGGTGCTGTTCAACATCGTTGCTGTTGACATGGACAGTGGGATTGAGGGCACCCTCAGTAAGTTTGCCAACACCACCGAGCTGTGTGGTGTGATCATAAAGCTGGAGGGAAGGGACCTGGGCAGGCTTGAGAGATAGGCTTGTGTGAAACTCACAAAGTTCAGCAAGGCTGAGTGCAAGGTCCTGCACCTGGGTTGGGGCACCCCAAGCACAAATACAAGCTGGGTGGAGGGTGGACTGAGAGCACCCTGGGGAGGACTTGGTGTGTTGGGGGGTGAGACGCTCAGCATGACCCCTCAATGTACACTTTCTGCCCAGAAAGCCAACCCCATCCTGGGCTGCATCACAAGAAGCATGGCCAGCAGATTGAGGAAGGGGATTCTCCTACTCTATTCTACTCTCATGATACTCCATCTGGAATGCTGCATCCAGGTCTGGGGCCCCCAGCATAGGAAGGACATGGATGAGAGGGAACAAATCTGGAGAAGGGTTGTGAAAATGGTCAGGGGCCCGAAGTGCCTTTCCTGTGAAGACAGGCTGAGAGAGTTGGGGTTGTTTAGTTTGGAGAACAGGAGGCTCTGGAGCGATCTTAGAGAAACCTTCCATTACATAAAGGGGGCTGCAAAAGAGCTGGAGAGGGAGTTATTACAAGGGCCATGTAAATAAGAGAAAGGGGAATGGCTTCAAAGTGAAAGGGAGGAGGCTTAGATTAGATGTTAAGAATAAATCCTTCACTGTGAGGGTGGTGTGACACTGGAAAATGCTGCCCAGAGCAGCTGTGGATGCCTCATCCCTGGAAGTGTTGAATGCTGTGGTAGACAGGGCTTTGAGTAACCTGGTCTACATAAAGGTTCCCTATCCATGGCAGGAGAGTTAGACCCAGATGATTTTAAGATCTCTTGCATCCCAAAACATTCTATGCTTCTATGATATCTTCTATTTTTTGAGTGTTTCTGCAACCTTTTCAAAAATCTGAGTGGGATAGGAAGTGTTAACTATAGATCCTGATGCCTCAGTCTATGTGAGGTTCATTTAACTTTGATACTCTTGCCAATTTGCTTTTTGACGCTCTTGAAACGTCACTTTTTTGAGTAAGTGTGGAGGAGGTTACAAGTAGATTTAGTCCCATCTTCTTGTTTTCTCCAGTGAAACTAGAAAAATTGTGGTATTTGTATGGAGTCAGAAATTGTATGTTGTTTAAAACCTCCAGTGCCATTTCATTCCAGTAATTTAAAATTAATAGATTACAGTTGTCCTCACAGAGAACAGTTAATCCACTAATGCCACATGGCAAAGTAGTTTTACAGCAAAGTAGTCTTTTATTCTGAAGTCTAACTCCTTTTTTATTCATATTGAATGTACCCTTAGGCTTTAGATTTGTGACTTCTCCTATATTAGGACAGCCTGAAGATGAGCTCTCTAATTCTTGGCAACTCCTAAAATCTTTTTTCAGAGTTTTTGTCATACAGAGCTGTGACCATCTGGTGGCAGATATCTTATTTTTCCCTTCTGGAAGTGTACTTTTCCATAGTGAACCTAAATATTCTCTAATCCCATTGAGAGTAAGTAACTCTGTTCTGAAGAGCCCTGGCAGTACTTTTTATCTAGATAGAATGCTCCTGTTTAACAGTGTTCTGGAAAGAAAGCTTACTTAATCAGTATTGTTAAGATGAACTCCAGTTCTCCAGTTTTACTTTTATATCAGTGGCCAGTTTTTTATTCTAGGTTATTATAGATCTAGATTAATCTGACATCTAAGCAAAGGATTGCTTTTGACTCTGTGTGTGGGTATGTTTTTCTTGTAAAGCGTGTATATGTTCAAAAAGAAAATGGTATTTTTTTCTTCTTTATATTTTGAAAAATATCACAAAGACCTATAGAATGGATGGGAAACAATGCCACATTTCTCCTGAAAGGAAAGAATTAGACAGTTTCAAAAGGCTGCTTATTAAATAAAGATATTTTGATGCTACAATTAATGTGACTGGTAAAGAAGCCTTGGGTCAGGACTACTAAAATGACTCTTCCCCTGGGTGCTGGTTAGATCATCATATTACAGAATTTTGTGAAGAAAAGCCAGGCAGATACTCTGGGGCATTCCTCCCTCTTCCCCTCCCATCAATTTTTTACAGTAGCTTATATTGCTGGCAAGTGTCTAGCTTGTAATCCTTTTTGCAGGTATGAAAGATACACCTGGAAAGGGAAGGCTTTGTATAACTTGTGTATTCCCAAATCTGTTCTTTTATAACAAAAAGACTGTCCATTTATTGCACCATGTACTTAAGTATCAAAACTACTTCAGATAAAAAAGCAAAAGCCACAAAGGCATAATGCTGTTATTTCAAAATGATACAAAGGCACTTCAGAGCAGCCAATAATATTACAGGCTTTATCTGCATTGCATCAGTTCTTTTCTTCATAAATCTTTCACAACACAAATCAAATAGTCAGATATTTGACAAAAGTGATGTAAGGGAAAAGATGTTACAAATCTCCAGTATAGTTAAAATGACTGCAACTAAGGAAGGTAATTATTTCATCATTCCATCCACAGTTCCCCAGTTCATCTAGAAAACCAATTATTGAGAAAGACTTTGTGATTTTGAGGCCATGCTCGTTGTAGGCTGTTTCAGACTAAGTTGTTGGCTCAGGTGCAAGAATACGTCTTAATACCCAAGTCACTGGAATATTTTTGGGGGTCAATTAGTTTTTTTTTTCTCCTACTTAGTTGCACATAGAAGTTCTCCCTTTACTTGGCTGTATTAAACAGAATACACAAGCAGATATTTACAATTTTTGCTTTAGCTGGTTGGCAGTCACAAGAGGGAAATATATTCTCATCTCACTTTTGGTCTTTCCAAACCCTCAGGCAGCTGCCTCTGTGCATTTATTTATCGTATGAGGCAGAATTGGCAGCTTTTTAAATATTTGCAATCAGAATACTTTAGCTGGATGTTGCAATAAAGGGGCTGCAGGATTGCCTGAAATCTTCATTGGACTAAACTGGTCATGTCAACACTGTTGGCAAATAAAGCCTGTATTTTCAGCAAACTCTTGAATTCTTGAATTCTTTTAAATTTTCTTATACTTGAAGCTCTTGGTGCAAAAGAAAGCCCCTTTAAGAATCTACCAGGCTAATTGCTTGCAAAGAAGAAGGATGCCATTAATCTTGGATTTGAGGAGAAGTGTGTGGTGGAGGCATATGGTTGTTTCAGACTATTGCAATCTGGGGAGAAGAAAATGGAAAGGAATTTTTTTTTTTTAAGTAGCTTGGCCTCCTGTTGTGTACTGGTCCACTTGATGTATTGCTGCTCAGAATCACAGAGAATTACATATTCTCAAATAATGCTTATCAGACTGTCTATCTAGAACCGAAAACTGAATTTTTTAATATGGTATTTCTATTCAGCAGTCAGACCTGATCTTCTACAGAATCTGAAATGGCTTCTTAGCTCATTTGATGACTTAGTAGCTACAGATTATTTCAGGTTTCTTCTGTTCTGCTGTGAGTTTTTTCATCAATTTCTTGTGAGAAATGTTCTCAAAGATTCTGCTGAATCAAATTTTCTACACTTAGAAGTGCATAGTGGTAACAATTTGCTTTTGAGTGGTTGTTGTCACTTACCTATACAGACAACTTCATGAGTGCTTTTGAGAAACTCCAGTAATTTTCTCTGGAGTTCTCTTTTATCCTATGATGTACTGAATTCTAGTGGCATAAATCAGATTGTTATTCTTCAAAACTCTCTGCCCTCTATCTTCACTTTTTAATTTTTCTAGGAGAATAAAAAGTTACATTCTGTTAGTTTTTAAAAAATCTTAAACCTGGCCAATGATCTGTCCAAGTGGTTTGGTAGACACTCAGGGGTATGTAGCTGAAAACTGTAGAAGGAATACCAAGTTAACAAATTTTTGTGTGCTAAAAATATATGAGGGCTTAGATGAAGAACGGTAAAAGTAATTGTAACATACCTACTGCCTTCCAATGACGCTGATCCCAAAGTGCATCCTTGCCTAAACATAGCCAGCCTTGGAATTGGCCACCAGAGGGCAAACTAAATGTGCACGCTCCTCACTTCTATATGTTCTTGAAAATCAGCTGCAATTCTTCATGTCAATGTAATTAGATTTTTTTTCCCCTCTACCTTAATGGTAAATATTTTTTAAAGAAAATACTTTTTTCAGTGAAGAGTCTTGACTCATTGTGTAGCAACAATAACCTGAAAGACCAACTTTGGAACAGCATGTTTCATAGGAATGATGTAAAGCATCACCAGGGTAGTTTTACTACATCTTACTGCTGGATGGGTTGTGATGGCATGAGCAAGCAGATCATCTGTGAGCATTTTGCTTCTTTTCATGATCTGAAAGAACATTAATCAGTATGAGGCTATGAAAGAGGCTCTTGTTTACAATAGGAAGTCTTAAGTCATGTTAGTTTGGGAATAACTATTCTGAAGTCCATTTCCCTGACACTGCAGACATTGACATTCTTCCTGTATGTTTGAAAAAAAAATTTTTTTTGTTCTGTAACTCAGTGTAGTTCCAGGAGTTTCCTTTTACACTTGCATAGAACTTCGTTATTTACCTTCCCTTTAAAGGAAACCGCTTTACTTGACAAAATTGCACCAAAGTTTTGCTGAGGCACGTACTGAATTCGTTCTCAGTGTAGGTATGAAAGATGACACATTTCAATGTTCTTACATTTTTAGGTCAGTAGAAATAGAGACAGGGTCACATTCTTTGGAGAATCATGTACAAAATTAAGTAAGAATAAATAAAACCCTCTACTCTAAACCTTTCAGCTGCTTAACAAGCAAGGAATTGATTATAGTCATGAAATTTAGTAGCTTAAATGGTTATTATCTTCTGTCACTGTGTATTGATAGATACATCTTAATTTTAATTTGTCTTTCTGTGTAAGAATATCTTTCCTATTTGACATAAAATTATGGCTGTCAGATGAAATAGTATATGTAATGAAATGTGTATCTCATGGGAAGGGAATGGTACAATGACTTAATTTGGTGTTGGTTTTCATGCTGATTTTAGAATGTAGGTGAGTGCATTTTCTTCCTGGTATTTGTCAATACCAAGCTATGATGTGGTGTGTTCCTGTTTAAATTTGGGCTTCTTGGCCGTGGTTAGTTTTATTTTGTAAAGGTTTCAGTATGGCCTGAGTCAAACCACTGTGAAGCTAGGTGAGATATTATGGGATAGAAAGAAATGCTTCGGCATTATAGGTTCTGTATTGAGAAACTTTGATTTGTAGAATTTGTGGATTTATTCGCCCTCATGTGCAAGACAATAATGAACATGGACTGTATGTTTATCATAAAATTTTTCTGTCATTCTTTGTAAACATTTATAAATGTTTTTGTTAAAAAAAAAAGTTAAAAACTTTTTGTTTGGGATTCATGTGACTTTGTAGAAATTTTGGATTTGATTCACATAGAATTGGTCATTTCATAATTAGAGAGCTTAATAGGTGGAAAATTATCCAAGTTTTCAGTGAGTCTGCTTTGTAGATGATATGTTGTAATATAATTTAAAATATATTTACAATATAATATTTCTGTAATGTCTGGCAGAGGAAGATTTGGAACATTTACAGCTGTATACAACTACCTACTAACATGAGTTGTAGTAAAGGACCATTTTCATTAGTGGCAGTTTGATATATTTTCCACAACATCTTAGCCATATCCATTGTATTTCACAAAGGTTTTCTCTTGAAAGACTGAGTAGGTAGGATGAACGTGTCATTGTGTGGAGGTATATCCCTGAGTCATTAAAAAATCCAAGAAAACACAAAAAAGACTAGAAAGTCTCTTAAAGCAGGAAAGTGGCAAACTTCAAATTCTTGCTTGTGCCTCATCTCTATGGTAGAGCAAACAGCTTTAAGACTCAGTTGATACATGTAATGCTTTTCTTTTTAATTAAAACACAGCATGTAAAGAGTCAAAATCCTCTCCGTTATTTTGTTAAATCTGTTTGTGTAATGAAGTATATTTTGTTCCTTTTTTTCCAGATACTCTGTATCTGTATTCAGTATGTACTTTTTATTAAAATAAGATGTTTAAAGTTTAAAAAGAATTTTTTTGGGAGTGTTCTTTCAGAGTATCTAAGAAAGGGCTTTGAAGTTCCCATGTAGCAGGTGGCCTTTCATTATAGAAAAGAATTGATGACATGTAAATTGGAACAATAGTCTGCATTGATTTTCATAACATCGTAATAATAATATGAGGGGTAATTTTATAATACCTTAATACAAATTTGGTTATTTCAAGAAAAAAAATCAAGTCCTATTGTAGTACAATTTCATATTTAAAACTCAAATGGTGTTTCTGGCATACGCAACTGAAGGAGGCATACCTGCGGTCTTACACAAGATTCTTCCCTGATTGAATATTGAAATGTTTTCAAATTAATTTAGAAATTATTTTTATGGCATTTCTACCAATGCCTGTCCAGTTTGAACTCTTATCTGTATTATTAATAAACATTTATTTTCCCTCTCTTCTCCCTCAGACTTGACCCACCTGCTCATGCTCTTGAATAAATGCAGGGATATCTACTCCAAATGACTCCTGGAAAAGTTGTTTTTTTTTTTAAAGTGACTGTAAAAATAGGAACTTGATCTATTTATTAGTGTATTACTTACATTTCTTGAACAGGGTATAGTGAACAACTCTAAAGGAGGTGATTCATGCCTCATCAGCTGAATTATTGAATCAAATGAATTCCCCAGAAATGTTGTGTTTACACACTAACAGACGGTTTTCCAGATACATCAGAAAAAGTGACATGCATGGCTTTCCTTTCTCTGCCTTTTCTGTTCCAAATTAAAGTTCTTGCCTTTGCATGAGGTGGGTTACAGTTCAAGGATGGAACATAGGAAAGAAAAAATGCCTTTGCAATAATTGTGTTCCTTATGACTGCTTCAAAACTGGCTCAAATAAGTTGCTGACAACTTGAACCTTAATGACATAGAATGCATGGTTGCTTTGTTTTCTTTTACAACTAATCTTGTTCTTCTATCATTATGAACATGTGTTGTATATTTAACTATGTGATCCTGCATTTTTGAAGGCAGTTTTGCTTGTTTATTTAACAAACTGTCTTACTTTCAAGGTTCTTTTTATTATTATTGTTTTAGTAATGTGCACTTAGTGAATTATAGACTGCACCTTAATGAAGTAATTATTGAGGGAAGAACAGTCTGCATCCACTGTATAATTTTCTTTTGCTGGGTAATGCAATCAAATTTGTAGTTACACTCATTCCGCTTTTTGTCTTTCTTCTCTAGGGTCTTTTAAGTGGATTGTTCTAAAAATAAACCAGTTGGTCTATTTGATATTGTTAATACTGTGGGGATTTAAAGCTTAAGATCTTTTAGAGGAAAAAAACCCAATGCCTTCATTAATAGATCCACAGAACCACAGATGCCTGTTGCTTTTTGTGATGCTGGCTATTAGCAGTCTGCTTTGTAGTTCTAACACATTTGAATTAAATCTGGAGTTTTTCAGGAGTCAGTTATGATCTTGGCTTCTAACAAAAATTATTTGGACTTTATTTTCCTGAAAAATAGTGTCTGAAGTAACTGTATCAGTCTCTCTGGAATGTTTTCTAGAAATGTACCAGAGTTGACAGAAGAAATAAGATCAAATTTTCTTTAAGTTAGACAAGAATAAGGCTGTTTGGAACCAGTATATTCAGTCCATATATCAAACATTAGATATGTCTGTAACATTTAGATTGTGATAAGATTGCATGCAAATTTCGATATTTTAGTTCTCTCCTTTAGTATTTCTCTCATAATCAAATAAGCTTTAAGGAATCGGTAATGTGCATGGCATATATGACACTGATTTGCACATAGCTATCCTGTTGGACTTGGTCTTACTCAAATATTTGTAGCTTTGTATGAAATGTGTTTGAAACATACACTGTTTGCTTGCAGAAGGGAAGCCAGTGATACACAGCTGTAGAGATGTTAAGCTAGCCATTGGCTTGCCCTTTGTGTTCTTTCTTGCTCTTGTTTTGTCTACAGTCTTCTTTTTTTTTTAGCATAAAACTATGGAGAAAATGAAAAATTGTACTTGGTCAGCAACATAATGATCCTAAAAAGAAAGTCTCATACATCCGTAGTAATGACTTCTGTATATGAAATATGTGAGGGAAAATAAAACAAGTCGAGCAATGTCTCAATGTCTCTAGTCCAGCAGCTTATGACTGATAGTTGGCAAAAACAAACGACCAAAATAGCAGATAAAAGCATCAATGTAGTTATAGAGATGCCTTCTTTAAAAAACAAAAAAATCTCTGAAAATCTGTAGTGCTACAGTATCTTAATGTATTTCTTTAGTGTGCTATAGCTGCTCTCCTTTTTTGTGTTCTGTTTTGCCATTCACGGCTGTAGTAGCAGCTTTGAATGCAAGTTACTGTCCTTCTGGTGGGATAATGGTTTTATTTTGTATTCTAGACCTTGTCCTATATGGATATTTAAAAATTAAGAGCAGCGTTCTATTTAAATGAATTACATGAACCATATATAATCTGTGTTTCCATAGAATTTACACCAGGAGCTGACTTGGCTTTCTGGTTAAAATAGATCTTTAAGATATTTCTGAGTTGAAAGGCTCTCACCAGCTATGACTGCATCATTTGGCTTCTACTTTAATGAGGAATAAAAATTATCTTGGGTATTTTTGACTTTGATTTTCAACAGTTAACCAACAAACATTTGCATCCAATAATTAAGGAAAAACATATTTAGGTTTGTACTTTGGCCTTAATATAAAGTTACTCCTGCTTTCTTTAAGTTTGACCATACATTTTTTGTTTTCTTTTCTTAATCAATTATTTTGGAATTCCTAGCACTGGATTTGTACCTGTGTCTGTCAGTGATCCCTTTTCCTACTTCTGAAAACTTAAGAAAAGATTAGTCTTCTTTTCCTCTAACACTAAAGGGTTCTTTAATTATTATGAGTGGCTGTGGGATTGCTGCTACTTGGAAAACAGTGATATTTTTAAGAAATCTCAGTTGTCACTTATATTGCTTGCTTGGGTTTTGTTGTATACCAATAAAATAATTCTAACATTTCTTATGAAGCTACAATCAATTCTGCAGTTCTGTTTTTTCTTTCCCTCAGGTTAACAGCTGCTTTAGTTTGTTAGATGCAGTGCTTACAAACGAGGAGGTACTGCAGCACTTACAAACTGTGAAGGTGTTTTAATTTTATCAGTGCTATTTCCTCATCAGATTATCAGATAACAAAACCAGCAATTTACCAGAGAATTTGTTAACTAAATACTGAGCTCTTCATATCGTACCTTCATATAATTCTTGTGTAGTCTATCCTCTAATCTTTGGCGTTCACTAAAGAGTAATGTTATGGTGCGTATCTTCAGAGTGAACTTGATAGTCACATTGAACTTAGCTCTCACTAGGCACTATCATGGTACTTTACCTGCCACCTTGTTTTGTGTGGAAACTTATCTTAAGCAAAATACTGACTTGTGGTAGTGATGACTGAATTTAGTTTTTGGGCTATATTTAGGCATTTTTTATAAGGTAGGCTCTTCAGTACTTTCTCTTGGCATCAGATTTAAGTAGAATGAACTGATGTATTGCTGCTACAAAAACAGGAGAGACATAGAGCAATTCAGTTAGAAAGACAAATGGGTATCTCCAGAAAAAGTTCTGACATGGGTTGGTCCATTTTATTCAAAGGCAAATTGTACACTTTCATTACAAGTATTTGAGATACAATTGTTTTATACAGTGATCTACATTTTTAAGCAGCTTGTTTCACTTGTTTTCTTCACAAACGTTAATCTTCGAAAAATTAGCATCAATGAAGATGCAATTTTCTGAAAATTTAGGCAACAGTCAATACAGAGAGGAAGGAGAAAAAATAAGCTACAAAAGTGATTGTTAAAGGACTTATTGAATTCATTTTAGAGAAATCTAAAACACTGAGGCCATTGAAAAAACCTTAGTAGATGTTATGGGCCCCCAGTGATCATATAGTACAATAGTGAGTTTGTGAAATGTGGAAAAATTGTGGATAGAAATCTTAATGGTGCCTTGTGTTTTGGAATACAGAGGCTTCAAATAGGAGACAAGAAAATTTTGAGATTGTGCAGATCACCTGCAGAGTTGCAAAATTAGTATTTACACTTTTACTCTTTAGTTTTTCTCTTTGAAGAGGATTTATATAAATGAAATAAAACTATGACACACAGTTTTCAGTAACCCCCATGTAATTTAGAGGATGAGCATGTTGAGTATATTTGTGGAATGTGATCAATAATTCTGGATTTATATCTTGTTTAAGTTTAATGTGGACATAACTGAAGCTGATGTTACGGAACTGTCTTATAGGTAATGATCTATAGGTAATGATCTAAAAATTGTAGATATAATTTGGTGGATGCTGGTGGCAAAATGGAGCACGTAGGCACGTGCCAGAGCTTTGCCACTCTTCAGTGAACATATGCATTTTTCAGGTTAATCATATTCTGATACATTTTTATCATCTAGTGAAAAAATGTTTGCATTGTGGGTATATATTTAAATCCAGAATGCTACATTTATGGAAAGGAGTGAGATATTCTCAAAGTTTAGTCATTGAAGTAAACTGCTACTTGTTTATTTTGATAGCAGAGTGGGGCAATTGTGTCACCTTTAACATTATGGAATTTCTTTGAGGTCTTCAGAGCTTATGTTGGTCTCTTGTCAGTGTGTAATCTTTAAAGGAAGCATTAAGTATTCTTTACTTGAACCTTACACTGCTAAAAGTTCAGGAAGAGCCAGTTTCTCTCTGTTTGAATGTTGCAAATAGCTACTTGCAATTTCAGTCTTTCAGTTTCAAAGTTACCGTGTGGTTATAGACAGGAGATCATTGGGTTTTCTCTCCATTCTAAGTGTCATTGTTCTTTACCTTCAAAAAACCTGTTTGAATGTGCTGTCTTTTAAAATAATTTTTCCCTTTCCTACTTTTATCTGTCTTTATATACGAGACAAATGATTGTAGGAAAAAGGCTTTTTTCATACATGAATCATCTTTTTCTTCATCCCAGCTAACTGAGCTTGTGTACCATACAGACTGTGTAGATAGTAACCTTTCTGCGATATCACTGTAATATCAAAAGACTTAAAAAAGGAAGAATTTAGTTTGTGATCTGATCCATTTTTTTATTTAAGATGTATGCTAGATTTGGGATTACAGATATTTTAATTTAGATGCAGTCTATAATTTAAAGAAACATATTTTTAGGTTTGAACAAAATAAATAATCTTCTTAAGTACTGTTTGGAAGAAACTGCTTACCCCTGCACTAATTACCTGTGTTTTAAATGGGCAGGCTGATGATGTGCACTGACAGCAGTACCTGGATACTTAAGACTTGCAGCTTCCAAACACAGGCTTGGAGAATGGAGCAGTACATGCTGCTGTATGAGAATGAGCTCCATCCCAGCCAGATTCAGTACAGCCTCCTGCCAATTCCTATTTGCATGGCTTCTATTTTTGAGTACTTTTAGTCTGTCTTGCTGGAGTTCTGCCTCCTCCTTGCTTCTCCCATGTTTGCTTTCACTGCTATCCTGCTATGAAGCCTGTCTCTTACGAGAGATAAGACATTCACAAAATTTGTCTTTATTCCATCTATAAGAGCACTTTTCAAACTTTGATTTGCTACTGTAATCATACATTGGTCATAAATTGTGGAAGTCAGAGGTAGCTGCTTCCTCCAGGCTCCCATTTTGCTTCTAATTTAGAAGCATTACATGATGAATTAGTGCTGAAGTAGTCCCCTACACGTATGCCTCTCTTCAGGACAATTACACACTTCATCAGAGTAGACTGAGTTGAGTACTTAGTCTTCTGTCCCACTCAGTTTGCATCACTTTTGTTTTTTTCCTTTTTTCTTCTTTTAGTCTGTTTTCTGTCTTTTTAACCACAGCAGCTGCAGTCAAGGCAGATAACCTATTAATTCTGTATGTATTTAAATAGATGTGTAAAACTTATTTTTTGATGAGCTTAATTATCGTTTAATCTTTGAAAATTATTATTGTCCTTTCTCTGATTCAAAATCAGCACTTGATTTGGCAAACAGACAAAACAAAGGATGACTCAGACATTTTAGAATCCTAATGAGACCGACTATCAAAGAAACGCTATGAGATGTGGTATTTCTTAATGGAAACATGCTGAATACTTGAAACTGTTGACTTGAGAATGGTTGGCTTAACTCTTCACGGGGTTTTAAAATTATGGTGTTGGGTAAGGTATGCATGAAGACTTTTAAGTTGTAATGGGTTTGGTTTTTTTTGAAGTATGATGTATATCAGCGTGCAGCATGAGTACTGTCAGATGTGCACACTCATTACTGCACCTCAGGAGTATTGGAGGGGACTTTTGGTTTTTGGTGCACTTGGCAGATTCTTGCTTTGCATAAACTTAGATGTTACAGAAACTGTCCTATAAAACTTTAGCTGTAATTAATAACATGTTGCAGAGTTGTGTGCCTGAACAGCTTCAAGATTTGATACTTTCATGGTATTTATGTGTTAAGGGTGCTTTGTACCCTGGTTCTTTGCCAAGGATCCTGTTAAAACTGCAATATTGAAGGCTTTATCCTTTTTCATTGTTAGCTCTGTTTCTTGTGTCACTATTGATTAATTTGGTTTTTAGTTGCTGTTTGTCAGTGAACTGAAAACACTGGAGACCTAAGACTTTTGTTTATAACATTTGTTACAATACAATACTGTGTAAATTATGTTGAAGCATTCTTTGCTTTTTCTCTCTCTTTTCACTTGATTGTAACCTTGTAGGATAATTCCACGGAATAAAGGAGAGGGCACAAAACAGTGGAAACTTCTAATTAATTTTGAGTAGTGTTTCTTCTATAAATAGTCCAGTTAGTATACATTCAGAATTCAGGTAATGAGTTACAGGACATTACTCTAACAGGAACCAACTGACCAAAAAGAAAGTCAATTTGTATGTTAGCAACTATTAGAAAATAATAGAAAACAAATTAGAGGATGTGGTTAAGTTCCTGTATAATTCTGTGGGGCATATTGTCATTCCCCCTCTTATCTCCTCAAGATATAGTATAGAATTAGAATAAACATTAAAAAGAGCAAAAAAAGTGATAAAGGACATCAAAAAGTAGATTTTCATTAAAAAATTAGTTGGAGGAACTCTGATAGGGAGAAGAAATGGTAATGAGAGGATGTTGCTTTGCTTTCTTTCTCTAAAGACCTCTATCTTTGTTTATCGATCAGTCTGTATCTCTTCAGTGACAGGCTTCAGCTGTCTGTTCTTGGCTCCAGTTGGAGATGGAAACTGGGGTAGATGGTTCCATGTGGCAGGGTTAGTTGCCTACATACAGTGGCATACATTCTAAAAACAGAAACATTTATGTCAATGGAAGTTTTTAAATGCACAGGAACTCTAGTGGAATGAGTACAAGATGGATTCACTTGAAATTTAAAGCCGATGACAGTAGACAAGTTTTAACAAAGAAAATGGAAAACTCTGTACCAGAAGTAACCAACTGAAACATTGGTGGGTTCTCAGTCTTGTGGGTGACCATGCATTTTGAGAGCAGAAAAGAGGTACTTCTCAATTTTGTTTCAATTTCATTGAATTTCAGTTTCACAGGAGGAACAGTTAGGGTCACAAGGAAACGGAAAAATTTATTTTTCACAGCTTATGCCAGTCCTAGCAAACATAAAAGATGGGAGAATCTTTTTTTTAATCTATCTCCAAAACCAATACTAGTGACCAAAAAGAACTCTGAAAAACAGGTGGTGATTTCATGTTTTTTAAATGTAATGTATTGCCAAAACTATTATTTTATAATAACAGTCGTAGTCTGTGGACAAATGGTTTGCTTCCAGCGCATTAAAGATAAAAATCATGTATAATTCATTATATAATTGTCCTTGGTACTGGATGAAAATCAAGATAGCAATTAAAAACCCAAATTCACCTCAGCAAAAAAAAAAATAAAAACAAAACTAAGGAAAAAAACGAAACCTGTCATGATTTTTTCTTTACCTTTTGTTGTCTTCATTTCCACTCATTCTGGTTTTCCTACTTTTGTCTGAGTTTAAAAAAAAGATCGACAGATCAGTGAGCACAATCAGCACCTCTGTTAATGAACTGAGATTTTTCAGCCCTATTCTGCGTCGTTCCAGTCTCCTATATTTATCATTGTAACTATTTATCACTATTCTATGAATGAAACTATTGTGGTAGGTTTTATTAATTGAGGTAGACTGGAGCCATAAGTATGGAATATCACTGCTGCAACACCTTTTCTTTGAGGAGCTGCTGACAAAACTGCCAGCTGGTGACTGGTAAAGATAAGGAGGTATATGATTGCAGATAATATGATTGCAGATTGCTTTGTCTGTGTCATTGAGATCTCAGTATCTTTCAGGAATTTCATAATATGGCACAAATAGGGCTTGAGATGTGATTATTTTTTAATTTCACTAAGTGAGGTTTTAAACTTTGTTTTTGCAGTATTTACTTTTTCTAGTTTCTGATTATGATTATAATTTTCTTTTCTGGTAAGGTATGGCCAGACAGTGGATATTGCATTTTAGAAAGGCAAGCAGCAGTGCCTTTAAAATTCTGTTGCTCTTACTTATTTTAAAGAAGGACCAAAACAGAAATAACCCAGAGTAACAATATTCTAGGGTACATTGTGCACTGTCAAAAACAGCCTGAGCAATGAGCATTGAAGCTCATTGCAGAGGGATGGAAGGACTGGTACTTGGCATAAATTATATAAGTTGCCTAAAGAATTAATTTCTTCCTGGTATACTTGTTGGAAATAGATGCAGTAACAGAATGAGTAATTGCCTTTCTCAGTCAAAGCATGCACATTTTGTACAAAATATTCAAAGGAAATTTCGCCCAAGCTCTAAGATGCTTGAAACTTTCAGATTTACAGTAAGCTGAATTGACAGAAGGGAAGTTGGCTGGCAGAAAGGAGCTGAGCACATGAAGTGTAAAATTGCTTTGTTTTGGAGTCATTTCAGTGATACCATTTTTTAAACTAATTTTTTTCCCCCTTTTGATTTTGCTTTGTTCCTTTTAGTTTGGATGAGCTTGGGCCATGTGTGGCCATAATTTCTCCTTTATTTCTCAAATGATCTTGGAGGATTTTCTGGAAATACTAGGCTGTGGATCTTGTATTATTTTGTCATGTTGCTTCACATCTGCATGGTGGTGTATGTAAGAGAGCTGATGCTTAGCATTGCCTCCTTATAATGGAGATGATGTGGGTGTGGAGTATTTAAGACTGGTCAATGACTTATTTAGAATCAGGGATAGGAAAACGTTGGAAAAGATCCTTAAGATCATCAGGTCTAACTGTAGAAGTATTACTTTTGAATTATTCTGTTCCTCTCTGGTAAAGCAGGAATAAAGCACGTCTGAGTCAGATCAGTGGAGTTTTCAGTAGGCATTTTTACGGTATGAGCAAAGATAATGCCTCTACAACACCATGTAAATAAGCAGCATCATGTTTATAAAGTCATATTTTCTTCTAAGATTGTAGTGCCATCCATATTGTTCATAAAGTGCCCTAAGTTAGGGAAAAAGAAAATAAACCCAAAATGAGTACTGAAAATTATGAAGACATAAGTAGCAGTAACGTGTTGAAGATAATACCATTGAAGTGCCTAGGGTCAGGAAAAAGCTGGTGAATAAAAAAAACCAAACCAGCAAAAGTAAGGAGATTTTAGGTGGTAAAACAGGATATCTTCTTCCATGTAGTGAATGATATATTGACTTGAAAGAAATATGGCAAATCAGCCTTTCATATTGAAACTGAACCAAAAAAATACGTGTATTTAGCAAGTATATGACTGGCTAGTATGGCAGGAACTCGGTATGATATATAAAGGGATTTTACAGTGAGCTCTGTGTTAGTAGCACCCTTAGCAATATTACTTTGACTGCTTGGAGTACAAGGATGGATACTGCTGTTTTTTTAAAATCTTGTTTAATGTAACTGAGTATTTTCACTCAGAGATATACTCTGCTAGTACTTTTGGCCTTAATTGTTCTTTGCAGCGAATATAGGCAACTGGTGATTTTGGAACATCTGTCCAAATTTTTCTTTGTCAGGTATTTCTAATAATGTCAACTTTTTTTTTAACTTTATGGTCTCCAGTTTTCCATATACTGTTCCTATAATATGGTTAGTAGACCCACAGAAGGAAAGATTCTTGATTGGTAAATTTAAGGCCAGAAAAAAAAGCAGTCCTGTGTTACATAGACTAAGTAATTTCACTACCAAGCTCTGGAAAAAATTCAGATTGCTTAATACTCTCAATCTGATGTAAAGATATTGGGCTGATCCTTAGAATATGAAATTTATGAAATCAAGCATTCAGAAATTAGACTTAAAATTTCAGCCTGATGCATTTACTGGTCCTGTTGTTGCTACACAGTATGCTACAGCCTTGTACCTGCATGCTCATATTTTGCACCTATTAAGTAGAAGGGATTTTCTATGAACCGTGCTTGACTTCAAGGTCAAAGGACTTCGGAGTCATTATAATGGTGTTTCAGTCATGTTTCAAAGTGCAGAATAGGTAGTGAGGGCACAGAACTACAGGAAAAAAAAGAAAGGTGAAGTTAGTTTATACTTCAAGTTATGTGTACCGAAACATAATCTCTTGTTTCTGTGTTTATTTTTAAATATTCAAGCTTTCTAACTTGAAGAAAGTAATAGTATTGAGTGTAACATTTAAAAAAAGTTACTAGAAGTAAGTTTTTTTGCACAAAAGCAGCTATTAAATATTTAATGAAATAGAAGTGATGGATCAATACTGTAGCATTGTCATGTCTAATGGAACATACACTGAAGGGAATACCTGAAGAGAATGTTACACTTAGAAGCCTGACTACTCTTATTCAAAGACTTCTTCAAGGGAGGTCCCACATAGGTTTTCTGTCCGTGAAACTCAGAGAAAGGTTGTGTATCCCCCAGAGTGAGGACACTGTAATCATAAGTTCTTAAACTTAATTCTACTTTAAAATATAAGTCAACTGCTTATTCTTCAATGTTTTGCTGCAGAATAAACTGCAGAGATTGCAGTTTATTAGATTAGATTTCAACTTCATAAAGTTTCAATGAAGTTCCTTCCATGGAAACTGTCATAGTAAATTAAGGAATTAAAATCCCAAGTGAATGTGTCCCTGAGCAACCTACTCTGGCTGACCCTGCTTTGAAGCAAGGATGAAATTAAAAGTATTCAGTAGTTCATACCAACCTGAACTTCTCTTTCTCTGATCCTGTAAAATGCAGATGCTGATAATTCCCTGAATTAACAGATGAAGCTGGTAGTCATTGCTTTCACGTTCACATCTTAAAGTAGGCTGTTGATAAACTCTAGAATGTCTTCTGTGTTTAGGGGTTTGGTAGTTTTTGAGTGTGTCTTTTTTTGGGTGTTTTTGTTGTTTTCTTTTGTGGTGGTTTTTTTTTGTTTTGTTATGCTTTTTAAGGCATTTTGATTTGTCCCAGTTATGAGCCTAGCAAACAGTTTTTAGTAGAATTCTATTGCAACTCAAGTGTCAGCAGTGCATGTGCTACATGTACATGGACACATATTAAAAAATAAATGAAGCAGCTCTTAAAGTTGTTTTGTATTGTTCTAAATAGTTTTTGTTTGTAAAGAGTAAGAAAATAGGCTTTTGGATTCTGTCCAGTGTTTCCTTCTTGTAGACCTGAATATTGAGTTTCTTCTTTGTGCATTTCTTGTGACAATTCTGTTTCTGTGTTTAGTACTTTAATGTGAACAGTTGCTTAAGTGGGCACCTTAACTTGTTTATTATGCTTCAGTTTCAGAATCCTCAATTTTTCAGGAAAAAATATTTTCTAGTTGAATATAATGTTCATAAGCTAAAATGCAGATTATTTAAAAAAATAAAACATAACATGATCTACGTAGAGGCACATATTCCTGTTAGTAATGTTGCTTATTATGGGTATGTGTGTATCTGTATAGCTCATAACAAAACTGTCTAATTTGTCATATTTTACTGTGTAATTAAGTAAACAATTTGAAAGAAAAGCTTATTTGTTTACATGTAGTGAATATGTGTATGGACTTTGGTACATAGTTCTGAAACAGGATTTATGTGGTTTCAGTAGACTTCTGGAAAATAACTGGCTTGATACCTTACAAGCAGATAGATAAGAGCAATTTCTTGGATTTGTGTGCATGTACATGGTAAACCATCAAACTGTTTAGTAAATTAGTAGTTTTCACTGGCCACTATAGACACAGTCTCTACTTTATAGTGAAAAACAGAACAAAGTGTACTATTATAAAATTGATATTTTATTCCAAAAATGTGTTGCTTATTTATAATGTCAGTACTTCAGTGCTGTAGTGAAGGTTTCTTTCTTGATGATGGCAATAATACACAGTGGAATTTTTTGTATTTGCCTTTTATGTGTGAGAACTCTGTAAAAAGTGCTTGTCCACATTCAGATGCCTGTAAATATTCCAGGACTAGTCTTAATATTTCTGTATAAGTAGGAAAGCTGCAGTAAGGCTGATGATATGTGTAGTGGGAGGACAGGTATTGAAAAGTACTTTGCCCCAGTACCTGCTTTAAAATGTGGAACTGAACTCTAGCTCTGATATAATAAATTCCTTAATATCAGCCAAAGCTATTCAAACAGTAAATCTGCATACAGATATGCATCTAAATTGAAAGGTCAGTATTGTTTCTTCTTCCTCCTTCACTGTAAAGCAAAACAAGTAAGGTGCAATCTCTCATTCCCTGTGTTGAAAACTTAAAGGCAACTTAGTATAAAGGGACCTGGGATCCGTTTGAAAAGCCAAAGGAATTTTAACAGTATGGGAGTCTCTTCATCAGGACATTATGATTAAGTTCAAATATGTTGTTTGCTACTTTTAGAGGAGGCATGGAGTTGGGATCTGGAAGGTGACAAGAGAGCTCAGCTTTGCAAATGGGTGCAGCCATTGATCCTGATCTAGCTGCACGCAGTACTGTCAAGCCAGAAAGAACATGGAAATACATGCTTTTCTTTACTGAATAGATTTCATCATAAAAGGCAATCAAAACCTTGCCATGTATTGAGTGGAGATGTGAAATGAAGATATGATTAGCATTGTAGAACAGTTCTCGTAGTTTTGGTCTTTTGATTAAGTATTACCCTACTTAAGTATAGGATATTCTATAGTAGTATATAGTTCTTACAGTAAAATAAGGTTTATATGTATTTCATAAACTCATAGAATAGGTTAGATTTAAAGAGACCTTTTAAAGGTCTTCAGTCCAAACCTCCTGCCATAGGCAGAGATGTCTTCAACTAGACCAGGTTGCTCAGAGTCCCATCCACCCTGGCTCTGAATGTTTTCAGACAGGGCATCTGCCACTTCTCTGGCCCACCTGTTCCAGTGTCTCTCTACCCTCACTGAAAAAATTTTCTTCCTTATATCTAGTCTGTATTTGTGTTCTTAACAGTTTAAAACCGTTAACCCTTATCTTATCAGTACAGACATATTTGTTGTGGTTCTGTTCTTTTATAGGTAATTTTTTTATTATCTAAGCATGTCACCTATCATACAAAACATCACACATGAAATACTTAATTAGAAAAAAATTTTGGGCTGTAATCTTCTTGAAAATGTTGTGTGTGGCTGAAAATAAGGCTTGTCGTTGCTAATACACTCTAACAACTCGGAAATTGGCAGGATATTCGTAGGCTCAGCTCCAGTATTCAATATATGCTGTAGAAGAAGAGCTGACTTGACTATATTCTAGGGCCTGACAGGCAGAAAATAGATCTGTGGGGGTTAGTGTTTTTTTAGTTGTTGTGTGGTTTGTTTTTTTTCCTTAGCTGTATGTAGAGGGTTAAAAGTGGATTTTTTAGGTTGTGATCCTCATTTATGTGCTACAGATATTTTTTTAAATTCCTGACTTGGAAATGTGTTGTAATACTGAATATCTAGTACATTAGAATAAGAAAGCATGGACTTACTTGATTTTGCCTATTGTCTCTCAAGAAATGTTTAGAATGTCCTTGAAAAGTGTTTGCATGAGAAGAGGATGAGAAAATAATCTTAGACAGTGAAGACTAAGACAAATTTTGTTTCGGTTTTCAACTGCCCTTTTTGGTAGTTTAGAGAAGGTAGAGCCAAGCTGTTCTCCTTACTGATAGGCAGGGATGGGATTTAGAGGTAAAGGATATGTTGCAACATGACAACCCTAAATAAGTGAAATAAAAACAATTTCTTGTGAGAATAGACAAACAGTGGAATGGATTTCCCAGACCAGGACTTGGATCTCTGTTCCTAGAGATACTCAAAGTTTGACTGGGCATGACTGTGATGACTGTGCAACCCTTTGTAATTGAACATGCTTTAAGCAGTGATTAAGACTAGATGACTTCTAGAGGTTGTTTACAAACTAGATTTATTTCATGATTATATAGAAGATTAATATTAAATAAGAGACTTCACTGTACTTAAGAAAAACAAGGGAGTTATTAAAACCTCATTCACTAAAGAGTTTTTGATAGTATTTTGTGTAATTTGTGAATATAAATTGCAAGCTTTTAAGTATTAGATCTGGTACTGCTCTGTTGAGGAAGTTTACAAGACGTTCACTTCTTTCCTAAGTTAGAATGTGCAACTATCCATTATTTTCTAGCTTATTTAATCAGCAGGGTAGGGGAAATACTTGAGGGAGAATGATATAATAAATAAGTAATTTTCTTTCTAGATGTAACACAAATGATACATAATTACAGAAGTTAAATTGCGGAATATGTTTGAGAAAAAATATGTATTTATGTGTACCTTACCACAAACACATAGATCTGTGCACTGGTTTACAAATTTAGAAGTAGTTGTTAAGTTCCACTACCAGACTAGGAAAATTGCCTTCTAATCTAGTTAAAAAGAATATAGAACGGAGGATAGACAAATGTTTTTATGTCTTACAAAGGTAGTCTTCTTTTCTGTTGTGGTTGTCTTACTGTCTCCCTTTATCTGTGTGCGCAGTGGTTTTGATGTAGTAATTTCCCTATCTCATAGGAGTCAATACATCTGTTCCTGTGTTGATCATAATAGCAAAGAGTAGACTAATTCTACCTCCTTTCTTTTATCAGAAGGTGTTTGTTAGAATTACTCAGCAGGGCAGTTTAGAGGAATATTTCTCCTCTGAGCCTTTTAAATGTTTTAGTACTGATGCTGCTGAGGCAGCTCTCTTTATTTTTTTAATAGTTTTAAATTTCACTTTGTAGTGACAAGATGGGGTGCTGGAGGAAGACACAATCTCAGGCCCGTGAGGCTGGTGCAGTGTTGCTCACTTTTGGATCTAACAGCGTTGTTGGACCATCTCTCCTAAAATCTGAGAGAGGTGCTTTAGTGGAGGATTTAGGACAAAATGTAATTTGTTCAAAGGCACCATGATTTTCCTACAGTATTTCAAGGTCCATAGAGAAAACTGAACTCTGAATGCAGAGGCTTGGCATAAGGATTCAGATCCCAGCTGACCTCACCATCCAAAGCAGAAAGGTTCTCTCAAGTATTTAAGAGGGAAGATTGTTGTTTCAATGCAGTAGGTCATAGCTGTTGACCTGGAAAACATTTTGCTTTTTTTGCTTCTATCACCAAAGCAGACTACACCTGATGCTGACAAAATATGACTAGTTGAGGATGGGAACTCAGTCTACCTTCAAAGTATCACTGAGAAGAAATGAACTGAAATGTTACTGTAATCAAGTGCCCTTTCAGGCCTTTGTTTTTCTTTTCAGCAGAAGGAAGGTGGCACATATAGGCCATTAGAAACAATGAAAGGTAGTCTTCAGCTATGATTGCAGTTCATATATAAAGTCTGTTATTACTGAACATTTCCACAGACTGAAAAAGGGAGTTGGCATCTAGTCTTAAATATTAGCTGTAGTTCTTGTTATTGTTGAATTCACTGCGAAGAGTTGGTATGTTGCTTTATTTTTTCTAACTAGCACATTGACAGCCATGACATTCTGCTGCTGCTTGTTTGTCACAGTAACTAAGCCAACTCGACATGCAGAGTTTGTAGGTAAACACACGGTAAGGGCACTAAGGATTCAATCCCTGGTCTTGGTATGTAACTTTTTTATTGCAAAATTTACATTACAGAGAAAGGCAATGATATGTGAAGTATTTTAGAGATAAGTTTTAAGGCAGATCAGGATTTTCTAAATTGTCACTGTGTCTGCTGCACTGAGCTGTCATTCTCTATAAGTATAGCTGTTTTTACTACTGAAGTGCTTTTGGTTTTAGTTGCTGTACTCTTTCAGTCTACTTGATAGCTGCAAGACCTGTGCTCATTACACAACAAATTGGAATCAAATATTAACATCAACATTTCAAGGAAATGTCAGGCAAAGAGGACGTGTAGACAGAAAGTCTGATTCTCCTTCCACTTATATAGTGTACTTCTTTCAGAATCAACGTGGAATTAAATTAACAGAATAGTTATCCATGATGTTTTCTTTGTAATCTGGTTTCCCTATTTGGAAATGGAAAGCCTCAGCTGTTTTTTACCAGATCAGTCTCCTCTGTGCCAAGCTTTACTTGGACAGGGAATCTACTGGCAGACGTATATATAGTACCTTGCTGAATTTGACATGCCATATTTAATAAACTGTGTTTAGAAAAATATGCCATTTCTATAGCGACATCACTGTAATATGGAAAGAGGAGAATGTGTGTAATTAGTGATAGAAGTATTATTTAATGTTGGACTTTTAATAAGGCAGGTTGAGTTTAAGATAGTATGAAAAATTCAACAACAGGCAGACTGCATATGCTCAACAAATCGTTATAATTAGTTGTATGTCAAAGTCTCTTTTTCTGCATACTTTAAGTGTGACTTTTTTTTTTTCTTCTTATAGTGATTAAAATAATGGTGAAGCCTGATCCCAAGGTGAGAAAAATATTTAGAAAAGCTTTAATGGGCTTATGTGGATTTTGGGTCAGGTCTGTGGGGAAATGTTCCTGAAATCTAGGCTTAGAAACTTGATACAGTAAAATGGAAAATTAGATGAGATGATTTTCACTGAATTCTTTTTTTGACAGCATAAGGCTATGGAGGTTCTTACAGGTAAGTAGACTAAGGTTTAGAGGTACTATAAAAAGAACATTTAATTTGATCTTCTATCATTTTAGCTCAGTTTAGGCTTTTAACAAAGGTAAGTCTCATTAAAGTACTACAGAAAATTTCTGAAGAGAAAAGACAATAGCTTTTTGTGAGAAGGAGCAGAGAGTTCTGTGTTTTGTCATCCTTAGTATCGAGAAGTGCATCAGGGTTTAACTCAAACTAAGAGTGAAAGAAAGATTAGGAGGAGGCTGAAGTTCATAAATTGCCTTCTATTTGGAAAGATCCCAAAATAAATTGCACTGTATGTTGTACAAATGATTAACATTTGGCAACATTGGAATTAATCTCATTCTGGGACAGGATACAGCAGATTTTTAGTGCTCAGCAATACAATTCTATTTTAAGGCAAATTGAAGACTCTCACTGTTTTTGAAGCACAAGGAAAACTCAAGAATGCAGAATGCAATTTCCTAATTGGATACCAAAAAGGCTCATCTTCCTTTTCAGGGGGCGTGTGTGTGTTGCCTGTGTGAAGAGTTGTGTCAGTTGTAATTGCAGCTGCTAAGGATTTAGCCCGAGTAACATAGTCAAGTCTTCAGTGTTAAGTCCCTCAGAAGTAAAAATGCTTCTAACAGCACACTGCTCCTCTGTGAGTTCGGCATGGACTTGGTGTGTCATGTACTGGAGCATCAGCAGGGTTTCCTGCAGCCAGTGGGATTATCCTTTGTTACTCATCCTGGCACGGTCTGAAGCTGCTAGGTTTGAGATTAAAGTCCATAATAACCTGCCATAAGACCTGAGGGACTGAGATAACAGAATGCTCTTGTAGATGGGAAAGGAGGATGATGCTAGGGGTGCGGTACGGTTGTGAAAGTAGCATGATGTAATTTCTTTGACTGTTAAATAATAATTTGTCTTGGTCATGGTATTTTATTGTAATAGTTCACAGATATTTGGTATTGGCAGTTTGCAGTTAAGATCCAAACATTGTGATAAACATAGCTTTTTAAATTTTGATATGTGTAAACTAGTCCTGTAGTCATATCAGTGAAAGGGAGTTAGCATTCAAACATTTACCTTGTCTGAAAATATTTCTGCTGATGTCATTGAGATCTGGAGAAGTCCTAAAGACTGAAATAAGCAAAACGTAACTTTCTAAGAAAGAACATTGAAAAATTTTAAGAAAAAATTAAAAAGATTAAGAGTAAAGAGTAGGTGATAAGTTAATGAAATTTGGGGACTATGATAGAGTCCATTAGTGCACATTATAAGATGCTGCTGCAGCAGGGATACCAGCCAATAGACTTTTTTTTCTTTCAAAAGTTTCTAGTCTTAAAGTTAGGGTAGTTTTTCCTTCATCAGTTCCCAACACTGGTAATGAGACTTTCTTTACACGTGCTTGGTCTTTGCTCACATTTCTTACTGTACAACTTTTTCCTGTCCTGTTTCACGTTCAGGATGTCTGATATCAGAGGTTCTATACCAATGTTCTGGAAACCATTTAGGAATAGGCTGCTTCTTGATCCTTGTTTTGCTCTTCTGTAAGAGATGCATTTCAGGGCATCTTACAGCACCACATGCCGAAGTTGATTGGAGGTTTTCATATAAAGCAGAAACTTCATAGTATAGTGCATATGAAAACATATTTCAGAATAATGCATTACTAAGATTACAAGAAATTAGTCAATTACTTTGAGTTAAATTTAGGTTGCATGTAAGAATAGTTCCTTCAAGAAATTCAGCACTTGGTGATATACTTGTTTACTATCCTATGTGAATTAATTAAAAGAATAATGCTGATATTTCTAAACTTCCATTTGTGCTTAAAATCCTGTAGATTACTTTACTGATCTTTTGAATGATTTCATTTATTCTTTAGGCTTCATCAGTAAAAGTTACTGCTTTAGGGTCTGAGAAGTAATGTTGTCTTATGGAGCCCTGCATATTGAATTGTTCTTTTTCTGAATAGCTGTTGTTATTCACTATGAGAATGAAGCCAGTCTTTGCTCTTGACAAAAATGAATAATGGTTTTATTTTCTTTAGAACCAATGGAAGATAGCCATTTTGGAGGAGAATCACTCTTCAGTAATTTCCTTAAGGAAGAGTATTCTGATACAGCAGATTTGACAGATAACATTTAGTGATTAAAAGTAGTAATAAAAACCACAGGGTACCAAAGTGTGCTTTTGTGCATATTGTCACCTCTGCTCAATACAGATGTTAAGGATGACATTAAGGGTAGTATCTCTATATATATTTAGGAGAAAGAGAAACCCTCATTTTCTTTTCCTTGCTTGCTGAGCTGTGTGTAAATAAGCAGATGATGCCTGGTACATTTGCATGCCTAAGAGAAGAGCAATGTAGGAGCTGACTTAGAGAAACTTCTTTAGAACTATTCCCAAACATTTTTGGACTAAACTAGGGCTAGATCAGCTTCTCTGAAAAACAGAGGATCGGGAAGGCAAAGCTAATGTGTCACATAAACAGATTTCTTGTTGTATCTGGGAGTATTAATAGGGGAAGCTGAACCAGTCTGAACCCTTTTTGCAGCTGCTGCCCTACAGTAAGTAAGCGTACAGCTGCAGTTTGAAAGACAGAGGAAGGCCACTGTTCCTCAGCTATTTTATGGTTTCTGTAGATGCACAGTAAGTAGGGTGTTTTGACTCATGTTTCTCTGTAACATATCCTGATTTTCTTAGAATTTTAGGAAAGCTAATATGTAATAAAATATTTTAATACATGCTAATGAATTAGGATACAGAGCATCCTAGTAGTATTTACTTCATGTGGGAGTTTCTTACATGTTTTTCACCACACATGGTTCAGATATCGAAACAACCTTAACTCTCCATAACACAGGCATAGTGGCTGGAGTTAGGAAACAAAGCATCTGTGGTTTCTTTAATTTACTTTTATTTGGGATTCTTAAACTTCACTGTCAGTAGGATTCAGCCTGAACTTCATGTCTTGTTTATCCACCTGGTATCACCACCATGCATTTTACTTGAAACTGTTGCAACTCTCTTGCCTTAGCATAACTTTTGCCAAGGGAGGAAGTAATTGAAATGTGCAGTGTTGTCAATATTTTTGCTATTTAGTATTTGCAGATACAATAATAAAAATGTCACAAGACAGGTGTTTCTTAAGGGATGAGGAAAAAACACTTAATTGTGGACACGCTAGAACTAGTGTTTGAAAAATTGTAACATTAGAAAGCTTTTTGAGACAGCAGCCTCTCTTGATTTATCTGAGAAATATTGTAGTGTTATATTAATCTCCATTGATATAAATGGAGCTTTTCTTGTAAATGAAGTATCTGATTAGAGCAAGTTCGGAATAGTTAAGTAATATAGCAATATTGTAAATTTTAGACTTAAATTTCACTTTAAATATAGGTTGAATGAGCACAAATCTTATCACTTCTTCCTACAAAGACTGACATGTTTTTTGAAAAGAAGTTGTATCTTAAGGAGATAAACTAAAGCCTACATTTCTTAAGCACTTGGGACTTACCGCTTGCAAGTACTTTTCTAATAAATGAACCCTGACTTGGTTCTGTTTAAACAAACAGACTAAGATATGCTGGTGAAATCCCTTTCATCTGTAGAGTAACTATTTCTTTTCAGTGAGACAGCTGATCTTTTCCAAATGTATCTAATAATTAAGCCCAATTCAAAAATACATTGCTTGCTGAAATATGTATTTTCCCAAATCACATAATATAATACCATTACAGTACGAAATCACCTATCACCCTGAAATCTGTATGTGCTTCTGTCTTGTTCTTCAGTTTGCTTAATTTGTAATTTTTAAATGTTGGCAAGAAGTGTGGGAATTTCTTTGTGTCCTACCAATCAAAAGGGATGACTGAGTTACTTAGAATATAGTTCTTTTTTTCTTATCAACCTTATTTTCTCTTGCCTATATACTTGTTCTCTTATTGAAGTTAAACTGCATGACATCTTATTTAAATTCTTTAATTGTAGATACCAATTATTTTCTTAATATCTGTGTAGCACTCTTGAACTGAGACCAATAATTTTAACTACTTCTTCTATTAAGTTGCAAACATGTTGTATATGTGTGATTTTCCCTCCATCCCATTTTCTGTTGACACATCTGTTCTTATTTGCTTTGTAATGACAATAATACTGTAATTTTTCTCTCACAATATTTTGTATTCCTTAATTTCTTCCATTTTGGACTGTTTTCACACTAGGGTGTTCTTTGTCTCCATGGCAATGAGAGGTAGACTAGAACATTGTTCTGAACCTTAGCATGAGAGACATTTTTTCTCCTCTGCTGGGAGCAACATATGAAAATTCTGTCCATGACATGGTAGATCTCATGATATGGTAGATCTCATGATTGTCTTTGTAATTAATTTTCTCCAGGTTGAAAAACAAACAAGCAAACAAAAGCAATGCCATCAAAAGCATAGTATCTGTTTTGTAAGTGATTCCAGGTTTCCATCCCTGACATGCTAAAAAGACATACATTTTCACCTTCCTGAACGACAATTGATGAGTAGCATTTTTTTCCCCTCTTGCTGTGGTCAGATATGGTTGAAAAAATGTTTTCCAAAAACTGTGTCAGAGTCAAGGCCTTTTCAAATCCTTTCTTAGATATTTAGCAGACCTTTGAAAACTAGAGTGTTACTGTCCTCGTGCCCTCTGTGTGTCTTTCATATCTTACAGGACTTCTGTCCTGCATATGATGCAAGTTTTTATCGGTGCATAATACAAAAAAAGGTGGGTGGAGGGAGGGAGAGAGAAGAGTTTGAAAAGACAAATCACATGAGCTCCTGTCATTTGTGGAATAGTGCAGCATTTGATACAGAAGGTGCACACACCCCCCATTGTCTCCTTGTGCACAAAACTGTTACTTCATTGTAGAGGGCTCTCTGGCTGGTCATTGGTGGGTCTCTGCACTGAGTAATTCTTTCTTAGCTTTTATCTTTTAAGCTGTTAGCTGTTTATTCCAGTTTCCAGAGATATCCTTTATAGGGTTCACCATTTTTTAAATAGACACAAACCATAGCCTCACAATCATATTGCCATTCTCTTTCAACATACCAAGGTGAATTCCCTCCAGCCCCACATATGTGATCTGAACTCCCTGTATAGTCTGTTGCTGTTTTGCCACTCTTGGCTTTCTGCAGAACTGTATGCAGAGGATCAGGAAGTAATTTTTGCCCTTGTTGCCTTGGGCTGGTGCATTAGTGAAGTGGCATGTGAGGAAGTGGAACAGCAACGGGCATATGAAATGCCTGAGCAGGCATATGAAAGTCCCACAGATAGTCTTACCTGATGTATGTCATCTATTTTCATTTTTTTTCTCCTATTTTCTAACAAATGCAGAATGTATTTTAAGGCCTTCTTCACAAGTTGAATCTTGAAAGCATAATAGGAGGAGCATGATCAGAGCTTTTTGTATTTGTAGTGAAAAGATGGTTCATTATTTCTTTTATTCATGATGAGAAATATGAGATGCACTTTCAAAGAAACAATGTTTTAAATTTTACTGGAATATAGAAGCTTATAGTGTTTGTGCTTTGATATTAATTCCTTAATTTTCAAAATGTTTTTCAATATTTTCTCTGTATTTATGAATATATGCTTTAGTCAGCATTTGGTATTTGGTGGCAAGTGATTTCAAATACTGTGCTATTCAAACTTGCTGTTAGTAACGCTGCTAGTACCAAATAGACAGCATCCACAGAAATCTTACTGAATGGGAGCTGTGCAACAGAGAGGGCTGAAAAGTGGTGGCTCCCAGCCCAGCTTCATCAATGGTACTAGAAACACGAGGCAAAGGAAGGGAGCGGGATAAGCATTAAATGTGGGGAGCTGAGTGCCAGAGTCACTGGAAGCAGCTATTGATGTTAACTGTGCTTTGCCAGCCCCATGAATCCAGGCTCAGGGGTGGCACAGCCCAGGAGCTGGAGCTGGGGAGGAAGCTGCCATCAGCCTCCCTGCAGGCTGGCTCTGGGCAGCAAACCAGGGTCCTTTCACCTGTCAGTGCTGCACCCTGCTCGTGGAGCCTGCGTGCCAGACAAGCAGGAAAGGGGTTTTGCAGCAAGGCTCTGTCTTGCCTGCAGGTGATTATGTCTTTCTCTGCCAGAGGAACAATGCTTATATTACCTCTGGGATGGTTCATTATTTTGGAGTTTTTCTCTTGTTGGTTCTTTGAGTTACTAAACAGATTTTTATCCTGACTCCTTGATTCTCAGAATTTTTGATGTGAAGGGCCACTGCCTTTATCTGTATCTGAGTGCTTTGTACACTGAACTCCTGGTGGTTTTGGCTAAACTAATTATGTTTCTAATAGGAGACTTAATCTGCAGTCAAAGCTGGCAGAAGTCTCCGTTTTACTAGCCTGTAAATATCTTCTGGACTTGTTTTCTTTAATTTCCTAAGTGTAATAAATTTAATTTTTTGAAATTTTTTTTGAAACTGATTCACTGAAGAAGGCTTCCTGCTCTGTGCAGTTCTTAAATGTGGCTTTATGGGAAGCATAACAGGTATTTCAGCTGGTGAGAAAAGGGAGATCCTGTTGAGAAGAAAGAATTGAGCCAAAAAATGTGCTAGATAGAACAGTCCCTGCCCTTCTGGAACTAGTTTTGTTCCTAGTTCTACTGCAGACATGTAGCTATATGACATCACATGAGGTCTGACAGATAAAGCAACCTATTGCATGCATCTGGGACAATTAGTAAAAAATGTGCTAAGGAGCACATGGTCCATCCTGGCTTCTTGCTTTCACAGATGTTCTGAGATACGTGAGATGCTGTGATAGTAAATAGGGTTCTGGGGAGTGTGGGATCTGTATTATTCCCCTGTGTGCACTATCCTGCATTTAATGGGCTAAACTAACACTCCACTTTTGTACAGCAGAGTGCTCACACAGCTTATGATAGTTCAGATGTCTGTGCACTTCAGCAGAGATGAAAACCAGCATCTGATAGGCAAGTGAGTATCCACATGCTGCTGAACAGTGTGTCTGCATCCTGGATGAGAATTCCAGACTGGCTCAGGTTTCAGGTTGAGGAATTTTCCAGTACATAAGCATAATGTATTTTCCTGGTGCTACTTATGGTTCCTCAGTTATGGTTTGTGTTTTGGGGTAGTACTCTCATTAGATGTGTGTGCCTTAGTGTGTCTGTGTATACTGTCTGTACCCGTCATTTATTTAAGGAAACTACAGTATTTAGGACTGTTGGATTTCCCATATGATGGCAGCTTTGTTCTTGTATCATCCTTTTATTCCTGTAACAGTTCTCCATGTGACCACCAATTTAAGGCTTTGTAGGATAATGACAGTCTCACTGACATTAGACTGAAGGTCCTGGAGAAATATACAAGCAGAAAAAAAAATTTCTGCACGTTTCATGCTTTCCGGCACGGGAAAGAGATTGGTCCAGAGGTATCAGATGACAACCCTACCCCAGCTCTTTCAGTGAGACTTAGCATACAAATAAGTTATAGGGCCACTGAAGAGGTTTTGGGCAGATGAGTCAAATCCTCTGCTATTGGACTGGTGCAAAGATGTAAGGTGGAGAGACTTGGGGAGCTCAAGTTTGCTGCAGAAGTGAGCTTGAGGCAAGGAAGAGCTGTGATGTGGGACAGTTGACTGAACTGAGTTGGCTTGCTGGAGTGTGAAAATAGCACAGCTACCAAATAGGAAAGACCTAGCCTAAAGAGGTAGAGAGCTTTCGTGTTGGATGAGAAGCAGATGTGTGTACTTGAGATGCAGAATAGAAGAATTGAAATTGAAAGCCCATTAAGAACTCCTTGAAATTAAAGAGTGAAATACTCAATTGGAAAACAGCTAATGGCAGTGAGGAAAAAAAATCTGAATTGAATACTGTAGGTTTTAAGTTTTTAGGGAGCATGTGCAGCCAGAAAACTTTTGCTTCTAAAAATGTCAAATGCAATTCCATGTCCCTCTACATATATTGAAGTATGTAACTCTTTGTTGAAAACAAACCAACCCCTCTATAGGAATAGGGAGGCCAGCAGTAAAATGTATTTTTTGCATTATGGTAAGTCATATAAAATCTGAGTGGAATGTTGTATAGGCAGAATTAAGTTTGTTGTTGAACAGTGTTCAGGAAATCTTGTCTTTCCTGCTTTGGTAACTGTTAGAAGTATTGTTTCTTGAAAAGTTATTATAAATGAATCCTGACATTGTGCAGCCTATTAGACTTCTTCTAAAATTCGTAGTTTGTAAGTCAAATAAATAACAATTTTTTATTGTTATTTATAACAGCACTGCTGTGCTGCAGCAGTGAAATCGTATTTCAATAAAATACAAAGATAATTATAAGTTCAGAAAACTGCTTCAGTTTTAGTGAATTCTCTGTTACGAATCAGCTTTTATTTTAATATATTAGCTTTTATTGTATAGGCCATACTAGAGATAAAATGTTGAATACAAAACAAGGGCTGAGTTATCTTTATCCAGTTTTTCAGGTCAACCTTGGTCTGAAAATACTTATGAGGAAACTTTCTTCCTTGCCTATGGACACCTGCTGTTCTCTGAGTCACTCATCAACCATGTATTACTATGTTCTTTACAATACAGATTTCTGTTCAAGTGATGGCAGCATCTACAGAAAATGCTGCAGAGGAGAGGTTGGTTAAATAATGTAACAAATTTGCTACAGAGGAAAGAAAAGTAATAGGATCACAGGTTCTGTGTCTGTTGAAAGATGAAAACTTCTGCTGCATAACTACATTGCCATGTGTGGATTAGGTTTTCTGTTGTTTGATTTTTTTCCATTGAGCTTTTTTCTCTCTTACCATACTTAAATGTGTATTTTTTAAAAACTTATGTAATAACTCATTTTTAACAATGAGAGAATACATATAGAAGAATATTGAAGTCCAAAAAGAAGCAATAAAAATGTTCAAGGCAGAATTTTTTCCCCCTATTTTTTAATACCTTTTCTGATGAAGCTGCTGTTTTGGTTCTTTTTGAAGGGTTGTCAGGTTTTCAGACGACACAGATTTTTTTTATAGTAAGACCTTTTCAGGAAAAAAAATTATTAGTCTCAAAGTGCATATATAATTGTAGCATGAGCTTAAGTTCTTAGAAACACTTCATCACTATGACTCTGAATGAGCATAATGCTTAAACATGCATAATTTTAAGCATGGATATTAAACTCATTGAAATCCATCATCCATGGCTATTAGAAGTGCTTTGTGTCTTTCAAAGAGATACTTGAAAGAAATCCTAACATTTCACACAGTTACAAGTAGAGTAGTAAGGATGAATGATCTGTTTAAAATGTATGAATACCGTTAGTTGGAAGATGTTGAAAAAGTGGTATGGTTACTGTTAACAAATCTGGGACTTTATTCTGCTTACTTTTACAACTTGTCCTGTAACATACTCAGGACAAAGGCAAGGAAACCCCTGAAGAAATTCAGAAGACTTAGGCTCTGTCCTGAGATCCTGAGACACTGACTTCTGCATTTATAGATTGTTACAGGATACTTCACCTAGAGATGCTGTGATGGTCCCCAGCCTCCACTGTAAACTGTGTCTTCCTTCATTCTGTTTTTATATTAAAATTATGAAAATGAGGCTTTGTACGTTATATAATGATCTTGATTACATTCTGCAGAGGATATTGAACATTATTATAATCAAACTTACTGACTGAAGATCAGGAAAGGTCTGAATGTAAGAGGAAGCCATAACCTTCTTATGCAGAAGGTTAAACAGCTTCAGGAATATTTGTAAAATTGTGAAGCTATAATTTTTTGAAGCAATTTCTTTACTTAATCTGACAATTGATTAACAGTTTTAATTGTTTGTAGAGGCACATAGGGATTTTGTTTAACATATCCAGTAGTGGATTTTATTTAAGTAGCAGCTGATTGGAAAAATTAATTCTTTAAAAAAATCAGTATATGTATGTGTGGTTTATGGGTATTTATATTTTGGATTCAAGATAGAAAATTCCATGCAAACCATTCAAATCATAGAATTAAAAAGAACAAAACCACAGACACAACCTACAAAAACAACAGAGGGGTAGGCCTATTGGGGAGAAGAATACAGAACAAAGTAATGTGTTGTGTATAAATCTATAATGCTGCTTTATCTTGAATGCTCTGCACAATTCTAGTTGCCAAGAAAACAGACTTGGAAAAGGTTCACAGAAGGGTAACGAGAAAGGTAAGGAGTTGCTTTGTAGACAGAAGTCAGTCAGCAAGGCTTCTAGCAATGCCTGAGGGATATTGTATTTGGGATCTGTGAAGCTGTCTGCGGTATAGAGATGAACAAGAACTGATTCATGTTATGGATGGTTTCAGGCCAACTTGAGAACATGTAATTTATACAAGCCCCACTTGTATGTTCTTCCTTAAGCAAAATGCAGGATGTTTTGCCTTAGAGGGGATATTTGTCACACTCAGGATGACTTCTCTTTTGTTCTAATAGCTGAATATTCTAGATACTCTAATTTTTCACCATTTTAATAATAACAACCCAATTTTCTGCATGGGCTCATTGTGCATGAACAATGTTGATTTAGTAGACATGGAAAGAGAATCGACCACTTGGATGTTTTTTCAAGAATTTTAAGCTTTGCCACTGTGGTGTGACTCCTGGAACAGCATTGCCTTACAGCTGGTTCAGACCTGTTCAGAATACCACTGTAGGGATAACATCATAGTGACTGTTAGGAGAAATATTTGAAAAATACCATAATAGTTGTAATTTCTGCTTACTTCTTGTGTGTTTAAAAAATTATATGCCTGTGTATATTTTATTACTTTAAAATATAGTAATTAAAAAGGCAAATCACATATACTGATTTGTAGATTGTTAATCTGTGCAGCACCAGATGCGGTTAAAACTACACAGCAAGTTATTTTTCTAAAATTCACATATTGTTTAAAATAGCTGTGTTTTATTGATGATGACTTTGAAGCTTTACTTTTGAAAAACCATGCATTGAAAATATAGTTGTTTTTCAATACCTTTGAAGTTAAAGTACAGGAAAACTACCGTAACGTGTTAAAAACAATACTAGAAACATTACCTATGTGAGTACGGTAAGACATTTTCTATTTTAAATGCTAGTAAATAACATTTTTGAATAACATTTTTACTTTATGAGTGATGCAAATGGCCTCTGAACTACACTGTTTTATTCTGTATAAGTAATTTGTCCCATTATGATAACTGTAATCTTTTTCTCTCCTTTTTTTATTTTATTTTGCTGCTTGCCTTTTCTAGGAAGTAGAGGTTGGTATGCTTCTTCTATCTTTTATGATACTGTGAACTTTTCATGGATTACTTATATTTTACTAAATTTAGGTTGTTTCTCCCCCTCCAGGATGATTATTTTCGTACATGGAGTCCGGGTAAACCATTTGATCAAGGTAAGATTCTGCTCCTAGGTACTTGTGTGGGTTAAAATTTAAATAATGATATTTGTGCTCCTGTTCTAGAACACTTAACAGAATTCTCTTTATTTGTGTAATTTTCTCTGTCTTCAAATAATTGATTTAAAGAGGACCAGAAATTGAGCCTAATCATTGTTTTATGTCTGTGATTTTTTCAAACATTTATTGATTAGAGAAAGATGGGAGCATTAGAAACCTCCAAAGGAGCTTAAAGTTTCCCTTGGAAAAACTCGAGGTTGGGAAGATTTTGTTTTATTTGTATATTTAAGTTAAGAACTCATGCCTTTTCAGCAGGACATCTGACGAAAAACAGGCATGCAGTCTAATACTTGTCTTTTGCAGTCAAGAAAAAAATTATTAAGATGTTGAATGTCTCTTTATATCCATCGGATAAAAGATGATCTAGAAAAGCAATTTTGGGAGTCTGTCATGTTCAAGGGATCTATCTTGAGGCAAAATGCAGCTGGAGCATTGGGAATGCTGCAGTACAGCAGTTTTAGGCTGAGAATACTATGAGCAAATACAGCAAATATTCCCATTACACATTCCCTCCCCAGGCATTGGAACTTAATATTTACTGTCAATATAATCCCCCTCATGTATGTTGTTTCAAAGTGTATTGCTGCCATTTTAAAACTGCTGAGAATCTTGATACTTCTTTTAATTGCTCTGAGAAATGCTTCAGGGACTTTGTCTTTTCTGATAGTACCAGTGGCATAAATGCAGTGAAGAAATGGTGCAGGGGCTTGTGAACAAGAGACCAAGATAAAAATATGTTGCGAAGATAGTGTTTATTCAATTTCAAGAACTTCCTCCACAGTGGATACTGACTTGTGAGGGACATTATTTTGTTGTAATACTAGAAAAAATTGTGGTTCAAGGAGTTGGTAGTTGTGTATATTATAAAAACAATAAGTGTCTTACATTTAAGCCTTCAGTCTCTAAAGGGGCCTGTGTGAAAGCTGGTGAGAAGGGACCTTTTACAAGGACATGTGATAGGAAAAGAGGCAATAGCCTTAAGCAGGAGAAAGCTGGGTTTAAATTAGATATTAGTAAGAAATTCCTTACTATAAGATGGGGTGAGGCATGGGAACAAGTTGCCCAGAGGGACTGTGAGCTTCCCTTCCCTGGAGGTGTTGAAGACGAGGCTGGATGGGGCTCTGAGTAACATGGTCTGGTGGGAGGTTCACTGCCAGCAGTGAACAGCAGCACTGGAACTAGATGATAGTTAAGATCCCTTGCAACCTCAACTATTTCATGATTCTCTGAATAGTGTTTTAATTAATTCTTCTGTACTTTGGCACAGTTTGAAAGGCCTTCTTATGTTAATACATTAAAGTATGTCAGAATTGCTGATGTAGACAGATCTGTGTAATTCTATTTGTATTAATAAGAGTTTCTATAAGGAAATACATGTCCAAGCATACTAGGAGGGTAGCCCTTACTATGAAAATGTATGATGATATTTATTCCTGGGCCACAAAATCTATTTTAAAAGGTGGAAAAACACTGTGATTTGCATTGCAATCCACCAACACCATTTCTTAAAGCAGCATTTGACATTTGTTTGAAAAAGAGAACTTTTTCCCATTGAACTCTTGTTTGCTTTTATCCTTATAAGAAAAAGCATATTTAAATGTTTTGACTGTATATTTTATATGTGTGTGTATGTGTATACACCCCTAAATGTTTTTGTATTTCTGTAAATACCACAATGTAACTTGTTAATAAACAATTTTGTGAGGAATGTATTACTGTTGGAATAAATTTGAGTGTTCTGTTAGCATATTTAGTTACTGCTAAAAGGCAGGTTTTGCTCTTTCAGTGGTTTTAGAAATAAGCAAGTAGAATGTTTTGTGTTTAGGACTATTCAAAGTTGACTACTCTAGTAGCTTTATCTACGTTTTATCAATACTTACTCAAATTAACCTCTCCATACACACACTATTTTCTGACACATTTTCTTCATACACCATTTTACATCAGATGAAAATATACAGAATACTTCTGGTAGATTTTATTTTTAGACTACAGATGGTAGCAGAGATTGGAGGGTGTAAGTATTGAATGAAATTGCATGCACAAAGATACTGGTGTAATTTTGTGAAGTGGAAAGGATGTTTTCCTTTGCTCAATAGAAATACCTTGGAGGAAAAGTGGAGTGGAGTATATTCATGTAATTGAAAAAATGCAGCATGACATTTCTGTGGAGGTTGAACACCCTGAAGGTATAGTTGGCTTGTAGATGTATTTATAACATTTCTTGTAGACCATTCCATTAATTATTTTTGGGTTTTTTAGTATCAGGTTATATTAGATGTCTGTTTACAGCAGGAATTTTGTAGATATTGTAGTACAACCAAACCAGATTTTCAAACTATTTCACTTATATTAGTTTAATGTTTGCCTTTTAGCTCTGTGTATTTCATCTACCAGGTTCTGTAATAATTTGGGTAACTAAGGATATCAAATATATGCAAACACATCCCTATAATTCGCAAATACATTTCTGTACTGTGAATTGAAATAATTTAGAGTCATATTCAATAAAATAATTTGATTCACTCTTTTGCAAGCCCTGGGAAGTCATAAGGGAGTTTAATGAAGATCCATTAGGTGAAGACTGAAAACAGTTGTGTAGAATTAACTTTGCTTCATTTGATATGTGCTCTCATGATCAAGTTTTCATAGTAGAACAATTGATGTTTTTAAACTAGAAATATATATCCATCACTTCCAAGATAAGTTGCAGTGCTTTGCAATTAACATGTATCACATAACACTTTAAAATGTTGTCTCAGATAAAGAAATATTGATGTCTTTGTAGGGGGACACTATGAATTTCAAAAAGAGCAGAACTGAAAAGCTTTTTAAAATATTTCATGCTTATTTACTATTAAGACTAAACTATATTTAATCGAGTGAACAGTTTCCAGTTTCAGGTATTTAGGAATGTTTAGGTATCCTGCTCACTAATGAAGTACACTAAATCCTATGTTAAACAGATTCCCACTGCTTTATGATACTTTCAGCTAGCCCTTGCCTGTAAAGAGCTCTTATAGATGTCTGAGCAACACTTTCATGGTGCTGTTTCTTAATTATCTGGTGCTCTGTTTAAATGATTTTTTTTATTATTTCTCTTTTATCAATTTATCTATTGTGGCAACGTCACAAAAGTGCCTTGTCCTGTACAATTCACAGACTTGGCTCCTAGGTCAGGTTCTCTGGATAACACACATCTGCTTCTCTAGTTATGGCTTGCAACTTGTTTCAGTATTTATTTCTGTGGGATCATCCAATGGATTCTAAATGTTATAGCTATTTTTAAAAGAGTCTGTAGAAAGGATTTTTTTTTGAGGCTACGCTGAGCCCATAATAAGAGATTCTACTTGCCTTCAGTAGCAGTGTAAGCCCTTTATTTCCTGCTGTTCTGACATCTTTGCATTATGGCCTGATGTTAGGTCTAGAGTCACCATAGCAAGGATTATTATAAGACAAAGTAAGAAGTGTTTTTGTTTGTTTGTTTTTAACGTGGCCAAATCCTGGATTCAGGTGTCTGTTCAGACCCACAGATAGTTATGTCAGAAAAGTGGAAATGCATTGCAGGGTGACAGTGACTGTCCAGAGGTACAGCACCAGAACTTCTTGAACTGGCAACGTGCTGAGAGCAGGGTGTGTGGAACTGTTTCTTTGCAGTTATAAACCTGCTAAATTTTAGTCCTGCAAATCTCTCACTTTAGAAGTCCAGCTTCTTTCTACTGTGCTGGCACGTCCCAGATAATGGTCAAGTCCATGAGCACTGCGCATCTGAAAACATTTTGGTGTGTACTAGGACTGCTTCTTCTTTACAGGTTCACTTAAAGGCCTAACGTGCTTATATTTGCCACAGAAATTCAATATGAAGGCTTGTAAAGCAGCTGCCAGAGGTAGACACTAAGAACGTGAAATTTGAAATAGCAACTACCAGAGGTAGATATTAAGAACATGAAACTGGAAATAACATTACAATTTAATGGTGAGGTCAAAAGAGAGAGTTTAATAAATCCCTTTAAAAGAACGAAACAGTAAGCAAAGACTGTAAAGAAGAAGAAAGAGCTGTACATAATTTTACTTGAATAGAAGAATGAAACCTGAAATATTGGAAGTTGCCTTTTTGACCTATTTAACTTCCTGTATTTAAAAACCTGTTAATCTGTAACATTACAAATATAAAGAATGTTAAGATGTGCTTTTTACAGAATGTATTTTATGTGGAGGTTATCATTCAGTTTGACAAGTACATTTCCTGGTCAATTTTGTTATTCCACGCTTCTTCAAAACACAGATATGTGTATATTTCTGATGTATTAGATGCTTCATGCAAATAGTCTACTGGATTCTGGTTTAGTTGGTTTTAAAAATTTAAAAGCTGAAGTTGATTACAGTAAAATGAAATTGATTAAAATTCCTGATGTAATTTAAGAATACGTAATGAAATACAAAAATTAGAGTTCTCCAAGAGACAAAAATAGAATCATTAAGTTTGGAAAAGACCTCTAAAATAATTGAGTCCAACCTTTAACCCAGCACTTCCAAGCCCACCACTAAACCATGTTGCTGAATGCCTCATCTATCCATCTTTTAACTACCTCCAGGGACAGTGGCTTAACTGCTTCCCTGAGCAGCCTCTTCCAATGCTTGGCAACCCTTTCACGGAAAAAAATTTTCCTACTATCCAATCTAAAACTTCCCTGGTGCAACTTGAGGCCATTTCCTTTTAGTCCTATCACTCATTAGCTGGGAGAAAAGACCAACTCCCACCTCCTCACAAGTCTCCTTTCAGGGAGTTGTAGAGGTTCATAAGGTCTCCCCTGAGCTGCCTTTTCTCCAGGCTAAGCAACCTCATCTCCTTCAGATGTTCCTCATCAGATCTGTGATCCAGACCCTTTCCCAGCTCTGTTGCCTTCTCTGGACACGCTCCAGCACCTCAGTGTAGAGAAGGCTGCAAAACTAAACACAGGATTCGAGGCATGGCTTCAGCAGCGCTGTATCTTGTAGCACATTGTTTTGCAAGAGTGATCATCTTGGTAAGTGAGACAATAGGTGGGAGAATTTTCAGGAAGATGCATTTCTGCTCTTACAGGTCTGTAGGTGTTGCTTAACCCTTGTTTCCCTGTTTGAAGAACCCAGAAGTCAGTTCTAACACAGCCAGCATGTCTCTAAATTACGATTTAGTGTTTAGGAAAGGATAATATAATGTTTAACTGTTTGCTGCTGATGTATTACTATTGTGAATATTCAAGTAGTCTTAAGGTGTTATTTCTTCTCTGCCAAATCAAGAAAGTGAACATTTTGATATAAAAAACAAAAGTGCTTTTCTAAAGCTGTTGAAAACTTTAAAAGTATGCCAGGGAAACGTGCACTTGCATTTCTCCTTGTCTTAGTGTGGGTTTGGATATCTTTGCAGGATATTTGAGAGTTCCTTATTATATATAGAAGAAACTCAATATAATTGTCCTAATTTTCTTGTCACTTACACCAGTCTGAGCCCAAAATAACTATGTTTTTCAGCAATTTAAACAAAACAGGATAATTTCTGAATTGTCACAGATAATGATAAGGGGGGGGCATTTGACTCTGACTACATGGAATTTCTCATTTACATCTCTTTTTGAGCTATGTGTAATCTATTCTCTTGTAAACTTTCAATACCCAAAAGACAAAGCACAAAAAAAGGGGAATGTTTTTGAAGCAGAGATCATAGATATTTGTGAGGGGGAGAACTATTTATATGTTAGTCACTGCACAAGTGGCTTAAAAAAGTGTGACTTGGTGAAGATGATTGTTTTAAAGGGAGTGGAGAAAGCATGAGTGAAATATTTGAAATTTTGAAAAAGAGACCAAGCTTTAGTGGGTTTGTTTCAGAGGAAGAACAGAGAGTGGCTGATTCAATTTTACTTTTTTAGCACTTCTTTTAACTTATATTATCAGTCCCTAGAATAACAGGTACCATGTTATGAATTAGTGTAATGGCATTTTCATGTCCATTTCAGAAAAACTTTATTTGCAGCAGTGAGCAAAATAGAAATACGCAGTACTTTGTGTCAGATGGTTATAAATTGGTATTAGATGTTTCTTTGTTTATCAGAACTTCTGTGTAGCATAACTACAACCATTGCAGGGCAGCTAGAAACCCGGTGCTGACATCCCAGAGCTTACTGATATAGAACATTAGGAACAGTGGTGCTTTTTTACAGAAGCCTGATAGAGACTTTACACAATTGTCCTTGAGTCATCAGTATGGGGAGTTGTGAGCACTCAGGCGAGGAGAATTCCTTGGGTATAAGCTACCTCCATACACACAGCCACCTAAATTATTGAAGCACTTGCTCACAACTTAGAAACCAGACTAGACAACCAATGATATTCAGGGATTTGAAGCTAAACTTTTAATTACTTCTTTGGCCACCTACAGAAGAACCACCACTCTAGCCTTCTTACTGAAGTTGTTGATTCATGTGTCCAGATGGAGCTAGTGTTCAGGAAGATTCCTCTTGTGAACATCCAGCTGTAGCTACCTATTCTACTTTTTGTGCTATATAGTGAATCTTACATGACAAATACAGTCCCTGGGAAAAGAAACAAAAATTTGAGATTCTTCTTTTTCAGAATGTTCCCATCAAGTTACTGAGGTAGGCTATTTCTTGTTTATTCTCTCATTTTTATTTATAAATTTCAGGTTTCTAGCTGCACAGTGGTTCATTTTTAAGTTGAAGTTAAAAGGTGTTGATTCTCAGTAGATATGTTGCACAGGAAGATGGACTTCTCTTGTTATGAATCCAAAGCAGTGTGGATTCAAACCACCTGTGACTGAGGAGGGTCTATATGTGCACATGCAAATTTTTTGAATGCTGATCACTGTGCAATTTAGGCAAAAGATAACCATCACCACTATTAATTTTAATTAAACATTTGTCTGGGCTCTGTGTTAGCTGGCAATATCAACTGAGTGTTTATGTGCTCTGCCTTTCTCTCTTCTCTACTGTCACTGGAAATTGTCGTGCTGGGATTCTGCAATTATCTAGACCCACAACACTTGTCAGTGAGAAATCCTGCTATAGCAGGTGAGAAATTGTCATCTTTCAAAATGGAGAAGTAAAGATACTCATGGTCTTTAGGTACCTTCAGGAATTGTGTGAATTATCAAAAGAGGCAATATGAGTCATTCCCTTCTACAGCTCTGTCTGCTTTGGGTTATAACCTAGGCATTTGACCTGATTATTAATATTTTAGTTAAAACTTTCAGATAATTTTTTTTCATCCTTGCATTGTCAAACGTGAAAACTTTGTAGGCAAAGACTTGCCTTTTAAAGTAGTGGAATTAAATGACTCATGGGATGCACAAAGCATAGCTGAAGTTTTGGTAAATGGAAAAAAAAATACGTAGTTACTTCTTATTTTGCCCATCAGAAATCAATCAGAACAGTGGAGGAAGAAAATAGACTTTAAGTCTGAAAACTTTGTTCTTGACCTTTTTTCACCTTTCATTTTACTTGGAGTGGAATGTAAGGAACATATTAGAATGCACTCAAAAGATTGTGGAATAATGATAATTTACTCTGGTTTCTGCCACAGTGCTACCATTAAGAATATTCCTATGTTATGGCTTGCTAGTCTTTATTTCCTATTATATTCCCTATAAAAATGATGTTCTGACTAATGTCAGTTTTCGGGAGTGCTAGCTGTAAATTAGCTTACAGAAGGGATGATGGGAAGCTTTTCTTAAGTGTTTTCCCAAATTTGAATTATAAATAAATAGATCTACTAGTAATTATTGAATCAAATTTTCAAATATTATTTGCTTCCTTACCATGTGAGAAGAACAAATCCATACTAATCTATAAAAGTCAGCAGAAGTTAACAGCAGAGCGACTTACTTGTCATTTACAATGTAAATTCTTAGCGAAATTGTACATGTTAAAAAATATTTTATACTTTTATTATGCTTTTTGCGACAGTGATATTTTTCTGCTTGTTGAAATTTGGTTAACATGACATTTCATGATAATATAGCCAGATACATGGACAAATGTAAAGTAGGCACGCAGACAAATAACCTATAGCAAGTACACTTTTCTGAATATTAGAAGCTGTGTAAAGCTGAATGTTATCAAGTTGTTAAAGCTAAGATCAGACCTGCATCTTTAGAAGCTGGTTGTATGTGATACTGTAGGAAGACAGCTGATACAGTAGTAGAGATTATTTCTGACAAGACTCGCATAAATATATTTCTTCTGTCTGGAGTCTCTTCTCTGTAGTCCAAACCTCTACCTGTTTTCAATAGCAATGTAATTGTGCTATTCAACTGATGTTTTCACTTCAGTTATTAGGAGGGAAGCCTCTAATTTTCATAAATATGATGATATTTCAGTAAATGTTAATTGGATAAAAACTTGGATTGATACCTGATCATGGTGGAGACAATAGCTGCGAGGAATACATCAGTCCTACTGGGGGATTTTGACGCTTGTGATGATTTTGCTGTGAATATTGTACTTTTCCAAAGCTGCTTATTCTGGCAGAAATGGAAAGAAACATGCAGTGCTGTCTGTGTAAATCTGCATACTCTGAATGAGATGGGGGAATGCCAGGAATGTTTTGTTAGGGATAGCTAGAAGAGGGACTGAAGAAATAAAGACTTAGTGCCCTGTATTTCTTGATATAAATGAGTTACATGCTTAGAGGAAATCTGTGATACTTTTCCTGAAATAAATTTATGCATTTTCATAGTAGTTTAAGATATTTAGGATGACTCCTTGTAGAGACCAGACAGACACATAGTTAGACATGTCCCTGTGTTGTAAGGGGAGTACAGTTCTTCCCCAGCATGAAGAACTTCAGACCCTGGTTTTGAAAATTGTTTTTCTTGGGGTTTAGCCTTTATTACTCATGAAAATTTTTCATTTGTCAGTTCTAAGTATCAAATAAAACAGGCTCAAGAGAAAGGCAGGCCATTTCCATGCTTTTGTAAATATCTTATTTTTTTTTGTCCTTTCAAAGCTGGCAAAATCACTAATGCAATCTGATGTGGATGCTATGTACTTTATAGTGTAGGATTGACTAGAGCATCTGATGTTCAAAGAGAAAAAAGAGGAAAACTTACCGTGGTTTTCATGGTTTCTATCAACAGTTCTTTGTGTGTTCTTTCTTGTTTCATCCTCTGGCATGTTGTTAGTCCAGGCAGACATTTACCCTTCAGTTAGTTCACTTTTTCGCGTTCCAAAAATCTGCCGTTTTTTATCAGTTATTTATCTGATCTCTCCCTTGCTGTTTAAAAAAAAACGTTTCCAAGGATATACATTCTTCTCTGACTTCTGCATCAGAAAAAACTTAGTTTAGTAACTAAGAAAGTTTCATGAAAAAGTTCTGGGGAAAGGGAGGCCATGTGTCACACGTAAGGCGAGGTAAAAACCACTTCTACAGGGAGCTCACAGCTGACAGAGAACAAGTTCAGCAGGTCATGGAGTGATAATGTGAGTTGGTGTCAGTGGCAGGACCGTGAGTGCTGAACATGCTTTTGAATATAAAAATGGTCTTGTGATTTTGGCACCCGTGGCTCTGCTGGCTTACTCACTTTGCATAGTGAGTCTGTAGCTCACCTGAGGTGATCAAAGGTTGCATACAGGGCATATCAGCAAATATTAAAAGATTATGTTACTTACATCAGTAAATACTGAAAGTCCTGGTTTCCATTTGATACCCATCTTCATGTTGCCATAAAGACAAAGTGGGAAATCATCATCTCTTGCTTGTCAAGTTGGGTTCTGCCTGTAATGTTTTGCCAAAACATAACATATTGCCAAAACCATATTTTATGGCTAGCTAAATTTGATGGGATTGTTTGAACATACCTTCAGAGTCCTGAGAACTTTAGAAATGAAGTAACCATATCAGTGGTAATGGTTACATGAATACCCCTGTTCATCCTTTTTCCTGAAACTTGTTTCCTACGTGGTATTAACTCATTATCCATACATGGTTCCAGATTTCTTTACACGTGTTTTTTTTCTTTATTTCATTAACCTATTCTATTTTACAGAAGAGTTACCTGAAGATAGGCCATATTCCAGTATTGCCACATTAGCGTCTCCATCAGGGAACATTCTGGGAAGAGGTACTTGGACCAGTACCTTAAATGATTGCTAGTAGCTGGCATTACATTCTTCCTGACTTAAAGCAGAGAAAATATTTTAAATGGAATCTAAAGTAAATTGGAGAAGGATGTGTTCTCCTTAATTTTGACTCCAACTCTCAAACCCTAGTTCAGTTTTTTTTTTTTTTTTGCTGCAGTTTCTTCCCATTCATACAGAATTGTTGTAATCAGATTTATTCTGGATTACTTGTGGTGGTTTTATGGCTAGTTTGCCATAGAAATAAAAATGTGTGGAAGAAGAATGCCTGTTTTCATATGTCTTTCGCTGCAATTAACAAAATACTTCTTTTCTGTCTGCATTGAATTATTATTATGCTAATGATTCCATCACTTTTCTGCTTTGATGATAATATGATGTATTTGTTTTGCATAGCTGAATGTATTATTAAAAAAGAAAACTGAAACAGTCACTGCTCAGACTATATTTAATCACAGCACTACAACATCATGCTTCAAAACTGCAACTAATGATCAGCTTGGTTCTTGTTTTCTGGGTGCAGGCATGGTTAGGAGGCTTAGGTTAATATCCTCTGTCAGGTCACATAGAGATGTAGTTATAAGATGTGAAGATCTTGATTGTGAAGAACAGAAGAAGCATAAATTTTCTTTCAGAAAATATATATGCAAATGTACGCTCTCAGGCATGTGGTGTGATTGTTGGGAATGTCCTGTGCAAGTCCGAGTGTTGGACTTGATGGTTCTCGTGGGTCCCTTCCAACTCAGAATATTCTGTGACGCTGTGCTATTTTATAAGCAGATACAAGAAATGGGGAAAGAGCATTTCTGAAATACAACTGAATACTGGACTGTACTATGTGAAGAAGAACACGGGAAAACTGAATTCCAGTTGTTCATAGCTTTCCTGGTTAAAAAAAAAGGATACCAATAGGGGTAAAAAAACCAGTTTTTGAATATTTAGATTACTTGAAAGGACACCATGGAGATTGGAGAAGGGAGAAGTTGATTCTCTTGTGAGAGCTTAAATTGGCAGATGCTTTTCTGTGTTATAGCCAGGTAGTCATGGCTGCTCCAGAAAAATGCAAATTTAGTGGTAAGCAACAAAGAGCTTTATTTGGCTCTTCTAGTGTTATAGCCAGAAATCACTGTTTGTAGTTGGAATTGTACTTCAAAAATGAGTATGGATAATGACTAAAGGACCAGCTAAAAAAAACCAAACCAAAAATCAAACCACAAAGCAGAAATAGAAACCTATAAGGAGGTAGAATTTGTGTTTAAAAATGGAGTCACACAAATCACTCACCTGCATATTTTAGTTTACTTTTACTGAAATCTCATCTGAGTAATAATTTCTTAGTAAAGTCAGTGTCATTGTTCACCACTTAATGCTGAGTAGGAAGAAGTAACCAGTTGTGTCTTAGTAAGTGCTTAGGGGAAACTGCTTTCAAGGTGGCAATGCCATTATTTGGGGATTGCAGTCAGAAAGTGGCAATTGTTAAAAGAGTATAGCAGGGAGCAGTTACTTACCTACACAACAGCTGTATTTTTTCCTGGTTCCTTTCAGTCCAGCACTGTGCAAGCAGCAGGCCAACCCCCTCCACATACTGGGTGGGTTTTATGTATGGTGTTTCTCACCTTAATTTCATATTCTAGACTAACTGTTAACATATTCTAACTGTTAACAACTTTCTAAAACTCTTTTCAGCTTTAGATCCGGCTAAAGATCCATGTTTGAAGATGAAATGTAGTCGCCATAAAGTCTGTGTTGCACAGGATCAACAAACTGCAGTTTGCATTAGTCACCGAAGGCTTACACACAGGTAAATACTTCAAAAGTTAATCCTATAGACATTTTTGTAGTGTTCATGACTGACTTGTAAACCATAAATCCATTGTAATTATTTTTGATTACTTAACATGTGAGCAGAGTAGAAGTGGATTTTAGAAGTCATTGTGTGTACATAATTTGATTATAATGTTTACTACTTGATTTTTTTAACTAGAAGGGATACATATTTAAATATTGCAAGCTACTAGTACAAATGTATTTAGGGAAATACCCACTGTGCCTGTACCAAATGAATAAAATTACTGTGATAGTATCCTACTGCTGTACATTACTTTAACATCATCACTTCTTATATGAAGATAGAGAACTCAAAACTGCCTGCTGAAGTGTAGGTAACAGCCTGATGCAGTGTAAGGTGTTTGAGATTAGTGGGTTTTTCCCCTCTTCTTTTTCTTTCCTTCTGTGTATTCTGATTTTCTTTGCATGCTGGACTGGTTAAATGTAAGGACAAAATATATAACAAATTAATGTATTTTTGTGGCTTTATCTGAGGCAGAAATATGAATATGTAGGACCTGAACCATATGCTTAGTTGAGTCATGACTGTTGCGTGCTAAGGAGATGGAGTCAAATTGCATTTTCACTTGACATTGTTCTTTTTTTTCACACTTCATTATGGGAAACAGGACACAGTAGAATGGCTAAATTTCAATAAATTGATTTAAATAAGTGTCTGTTAAAGTGCTTTGCTCAGTAGGTGCTGTAAAGAGCTGAGGAAAATAAGACTTCCTTGTGTGTGTTGTGTGTTGGAAGAGGAGCATTTCAAGTACAGTTTTATGAATGATACAAGGAATGTTCTTCTGAGTGTCTTGTTATGTTAAATACTTCCATCTGGAGCTTCTCAAACAAGCAAAATAGTACATAGTGAAAGGAAAAGTTTAAACTGTTCTCGATCTGCAGCTGTAGTTAATTAACAAAAAAACTCAACAGTATTTGTGGAGTTACACTGTTTATATGAAACAATCTCAGTGTAGAGCTAGACATTTTAGTTTGATAAGGTGCTATATATGGTGCAATAATTATTATCAGACAAAGGTACCTGCTTTCAACTTCATGTGAAGTGTTGGGAATATATGAGTGTTGACTGTGGAGAGACAACATAATAATTCAGAATTTCTAAGAGGTATTACATGTCATGGAAAACAATGAAAATAATGACATTTTCTAGTTAAGTATACATGCAGTAGGTGACGACTGAAAACTCTTAGATGAGATGCAGGTACATACTCTTGAATTAAGTAACCTTTTGACATCAGCCTTCATCACTGTATTATTCCTCCCACGGTTCTTAGTACTCTTTTAGAAAGGTAATATTTTAAAAGACAAAACTTGCCTGAATAGAACACAGTCAATAATGGGAAACTTTGCAAGGGCAGAAACTTGATGATTATAAAAAACACTGTAAATCTGGTCTTGTAAGGTAGATGAAGCAATTTTTTACCTACGTGTGCTGAGCCAGGGCAGGGTTTTCGATCTCCCTGTTCCCCCAGGTTACCACATACAAGGAGAAATCATTTACTTTGTTCTTTCTTTCTAGAAAGGTTTTTCTGAATGCAGTTTCTGACCGTTTTGTAACATGGTGGGATTAAAGTATGAATATCACAAACACAGCAGTCATGTCTGCTGGGTCTGTTTCCCACTACTGATTTTCTTTGCCCAACATGTTATTCCTTCACTTGTATCTACAGTTTGCATACTGATTATCAGTAGGGCCATCTGTTTCTCAGAGTTCCCAAAGCACTAGTACACTCCGTATGAGTCTTGGTAAAAATTAGATGGGAAAGCATAACTTGACAGTTGATAACATAACTGATCTACCAGTATCCATTTCTAATATATCATTTATGTGTAATCAGTTGTGAATAAACATCAACAAAATTTCATCCCAGTAATCTTTCCTTTTTGCCTGGTTTGTGTGTGCGCACATGTGGTGTTCTTCTAGGATTGGATAATATGAATAATTAAGAAAAGGCAGTTGGGGATGTTTTCTGAAAAAAAATAGTTGAGACCTTTTTCATGAATTACTAGGATCTTTTCATGAAGAACTCGCCCATAGATTTTAATTTGGACATATTTGCTCTATAGATCCATAGAAGTTCCAGAGATTTTTCCCAAGGCTCTTGCACAGGAAAAATAGTTTAAAGTGTGTGAATTGATACAGTGGCAAAGATGATCCCCAAGAGACTGTCAGGGAAGAGGAGACTTTGCACACTTCCAAGATAAATAAAAAGTTTGTGAGCACCTTTGGGCTACCCCCAGGGAAAGAGGCGTGAAATACAGTTACAGCTGAATAGATTTTTCTGTAGTGTCATCAAGTTGAAATGCTCTGGTTTATAGTTGAATTCTCTGTTACTAGAAGCAGCATTCCCAAGCAGCCCTATTACCTAGTTCCTAAATTTCTGTTTAAAAATTCTGTTACTTTCTTTAGGTAATAACATAAACAGAGAAGTTGCTAATCACTAAAGACTGATAATTGTATCAAATGGAGGACTCAATTTAGTAATTTCTTTTGTTGTTTGTAAGAAATTAACTTGCAGAAAAAACACATAGGCATAGACATTGTTATCCAAGTCTGTGCTCTCCTAGGTGTTGTTCTTTGTATAGTACAATCTCCAAACTGTTGTGGCCTGGTTTGGATTACTGAGGGCCCCTCAGCAGCACACAGTGAAGCATGGGTGGATATCCCAGCCACCTGCAGAGCTGTTAGTGACATGATATGACAAGGTCCCAATAGGATTAATTAGTGTGACAGCACACTTTAGTGATGATTCTACCTGTGCTTTCTGAAGTATTAAAATTTCTATTAGCTCGGGGATCTCAGCACTGTGATCTTGCTGCAGTGTGCTTGCATTTGTATGGTTTCAAAACCAGCTACTGTGTCTCACTGTCCTTTTCATGGAGTTGTGGGTCAGGCAAGCCTATGGTTTTCCTCCTTCCTCAGTTTCCATGGCAGCTGAGATCATGGTCTCCCTTCAGTCTCCTCTCAAGGCTCATTTCCTTTTCTGGTAGACTGCCAAGATGGCAAGTCCTCTTCTAGCACCCTCCTGCAGGGCCACAGCACAAGAGCTTCCTTTATGTGCTGTCCTGGAAAGACTGAATAGCATTTGACAAAAAGATGAAATAGGTGTTGTAGGTCATTGGTCATGAGAATAGTTGGAAGTACCAGGACTTTGAAAACATAGGGATATGCTTAAAGGAGCAAGGTTTTTGTTTGTTGGTAGAAGGTAACAGCATTTGCATCTCTGCTGGCTTTAACTGTGTTGGAAGCTGTGTTCTGTGTGCTATACACTTAGCTCTCTGCTGTGGAAGAAAGATAATGTACTTGAGGGGAAAAAATGCAGGATATATATATAAGTGTTGTTCACATTATTCCCATGTGGATTGCTCTGGAAAGGGAGTATCTGCCAGCACTACAATGCATCATAAACAGGTAATTCAAACTATGGTGTAAAATAGAATTTTCATTGATTCTTTGAGATTTGGGAATTTTTCATTAACTTTTCCTTTTGGCTCAATAGTGTTTTGCCATCCCATTGTGCTTTCCAGTTTATCTTTATTGGTTAAGTAAAATGGCTTTATGAGGAAAAAAACTGTAAAGGGTCTTTATATGAAATAATGAAATGCTTTGGAGTATACCTTATTCAGTTCCAAATAGAACTTGCAGAATATTAAATACAATACTGGTTGTATTGGGATGTGTTGATGTGAGTGTTAAGGTGACAGGCAGGATATTCATCACACTATGTCTCAGCCGAGCTAGGAGCGAGACAGAAACTCACCAGCCAACTGTGACAATATGAAGAGCAAGTTTATTTGAAACACACTACTTTTATAATATTGATAGTTGCCATTAGCTGATTGGTCGTATGGTAGTTTATCTGACTCCATTGGTGGCTTCAGCTAATGCAGTTCCAAGGACACTGTCTCTAAACTTAACTATTGTTTACATTTCTTCTTCACAGACTCACTTATTATCTCTAAACTTTCTCTCTGGCTGTGAGAATACAGCCACACCACTAGGAGAAATCATTTACTCCTTTTAGTTTCTAATCTCTTCACTCTCAGGAGATTCAGTTATTTACATCTGTGGTACTAAGAATCTCTGGCAGCTATGGGTTCACTCCTGTGAGCTTGGGGAAAAGAAAGAAGTTATGTGAGTGTTCTGCCAGAAGACATTTGGACAGGAGTAAAAAGGGATGAGTCAGAGGAGAGGGCTGCAGATGGTAATGGGCATTTCATAATGCTCACAATGGCATGTGTGCTTTTTGTGTATTTAGCGCAGCAGGTGGTGGAGATAAATCCTCAAATCTCCATATACTTCTTGTTGCCACTTTGTGTGGGGAAAGAAAGAATATGTGCAGACACCACGACATATAGGAGCTCATTAAGGCCATGCAAGCTGGTGTCTGACCAGGCTCAGAGGACTGGTCAAGTTAGTCCAGCTATGACCTCTCCTAGATTTATAGGTCCTGATGAATAGTGTGTTAACTTTCTTTTAGATTTGAAACAGACGCTTATGATATTGACACATACTGTAATTTTCACTAAGACTGACATTCTGTGAATAATAGGCTGAAGTACTAAACTAAGCAGAGTATAGGTGAAGTTCTAAGCCAGTAGGTTAGCTGCAGATGAAGAGCAGGAAACTTGAAAAAATGGGGAAGGGTTGCTACCCAGCAGAGAATTTTAATGTAAGCATAACAGTAAACATGGGCAGGTGAATTACTTTTATTGGAATACTTTTTGTACTCCATGTTTGTCAAAAATATTTAAGCCTAACACTTGAACGTGAAAGAAAGGAGGTGTGGGCTCTGTCTTCTTCAAATGTTTATTTTAGCTTTTATCTCAAATCAGCTGCAGGAGACAATTTATAAAGGAGATTAATTAAATTGAGACCTAGTTATTGTACAGCCCATTCCAAGATTTGACTGCTTACAGCTGGAAAACAGTGAAGATTCTCTCAACGTGATTCATCTAAAATTTCTGAAAATTTCAGAATTACAAAATAGTTTTGGGCCAAAAATCATGTTTCAAGTAAATCCCAGTGTCTTTGATATATTAGAACCTAGTGACTAATATTGTACTTAATCATTGATCCTAGTGGAATCGGATTAAAAAACAGTCTCTTCTTCAATAAGTAGAAGAAAAGTACTGTGTAAAATTGATTTGATACATTTAATCAATCAATGTTTGGAGGCATTAAATTATTTAGTGCATTGAAGGTGTGTGCAGCTTTTCTAGGCAGATGTAGGTCTGTCTTTTTTATGAATTCCCCACAAGACATAATGCCCCCTGCCCCCACTGTGGAGGTCCTGCTACGCTCTTATGAGTTTGTTTATGTGAATTGTGCAGATCGACACAACAGCTCCCTGCTACGGCAGAAATTGATTGCATTTGTCTCTGCCATAGCATGTTAAGATGGTATAACAATGTTTAAAGCGCTTACTTGTGGAGTGATATTGAACTCCCTATTTCTTTGGATTTTTTACCTTCTCCAATAATTTATTTTCAGGTTTCAGAGTAGGAAGCAGTAGTAACTGGTTTCCAGAAAATATTAACTAAGCCACAGATTCTGGTGATACTTGCAATTCTAAAAAATTTTATTATTAATAAAATTTTATTTTATTTAATAAAA